>CAJVGC010000590.1:19045176-19444655 GCA_910822075.1 Senecio squalidus
GAAACTGACCCTTGTTTTGATGAACTGACTTGTGGATATAAGGATTCTTAGGTCTAGACCTGATCAGTAGTTTACAAAACACAGCTTCATGTCCTTTTTTCACCACAGTATAACAATTTCTCTTTGGAGGAGATTTGGATCTTGCTTGATTAGGTGATTTATCCCTGACTAAGTTTTGACAATGTTGGTCAGTTCTTGTAATTGATTTCCTAATTTATCAATTGTGTTAGATTCAGAGGTTTGACTTTTGGTTATGACATTTTGGAACTAACAGAAGTTTGACTCTTGGGTTTTCTCAAACCAGGGAACAACTTGGGCAAGGATGAAAGATCCTTTTCAGTCTGTATATCAGTTTCAGATAAGACAACATTTTCAGATTCAGAAGAAGATGAAGGCAAAAGATTATTTTTATTCACATTACAGGTTTGACAAATGCATTTGACATCATTGTCTTATTTCCTTTCAAATAAGTAAAAAGTATTTGGAAGATTTCTGGTTTACAAAATAATTTTTTCTCTTTCTGCCTTCAAGGCTTCTTCTTCCTCTTCGTCATATACTTCTTCAAGCTGAATCCTTCACCTAACACAGCTTGAACTTGATTTGGTACCTGTCTGTTTAAGCAATCCTCATTTTTTAAAGATGATATACACCATGATTTACAAATTCCTTTTAAATGCTCAGTTTCTTCTCTGAGTTTTGTGATTTTCTTTTGCAAGATCACTATAAGCTTCAGTCTGAGCATTTAAGAGAACTTTATAACTTTCCAATTCAGTTATTTTATCATCTTTACTTTTCAAGAGCATTTTCAAGGTCTTTGAACTTTTGTTTGAGGTCAGTCTGTTCTTCTAAGGTGGTGGTCAAGTCAACAAAGATATACTCAAACATTTGAATTTTTTGTTCATTAGTATAATTTTCAAAATGATGTACCTTATAAAGTTTTGACTTGTTCCAGTCTGAACTGCAACTCATTCTCTCAGCTTCCTTTAGATCCTTTTCGAACTGAGAAGCAGACTTCTCAGCTTCAGTAACTTCCTCCACTATTGCCATCAAGCACTGATCTACCACTTCTTCTTCATCAGAGGACAGTTCTTCATCCAACCAGTCTTCAGCATAGACGCTTTTGTTCTGTTTGAGACTTTTGAGGATTTGAGCTGTTCCCTTTCTTGTATTTTAGATACTTGTTCGGTATCTTTGGGCCCTTTCAGCAACTTCATCCATATGCTCAGTCTGAGCATTCTTTACTTTGCAGTCAGCAGCCATGTGGCCATAATCATTGCATTTGAAGCATTTTACCTTTTTCAGATCAAAAGGTTTTCTTTCCTTTGTAGCCTGTCTTTTGTTCAAGCTTCATGGTCAACAAAGCAAGTTGACTCTTTAATTTCTTGACTTCAGATTCGTTTTCAGATTCTGAGTCTGAGTGTGACACTCAGATGAGTCAGCCTGAGAATAAATTTCTTTATTCCTTCTGCTTGTTGCAACTAATGCAGCTTCTGGGTCCTTTGCAGTTCTTCTGTTGTTGAGCTTCTTTCTTTCTTGAGACTCTTCAAAGTTTAACAATAGACCAAAGAGTCCTGGCAGCTTGTAGGTGGACAGCTTCTCACTTACTACAAGTGATGTGATAACAGATTCAAATTTATTAGGTAATATGTCAACAAATTTCTTGCATATATCATCATCATTTTTTGTCACTCCTAGAGCTGACATGTCATTTAGTAAGATCTGAAATCTGGTATGAACATCAGCTAAAGTTTCCTTTTCTTTCATATAGAAATTCTCATAATTTCTAATGAGGCTATTCAGTCTTTGTTCCTTTACTACGGGAACACCTTCATAAGACACAATTAATGTGTCCCATAATTCCTTAGCTGTTTTACACCCTGCAATTTTGGAAAAGATTTGTTCTGACACTGCATTTCCTAAAATGCTTCTGGCTTTGGGATCAAGATTATATAAAAGCTTGTCTTGATCTGTCCATTGAGATTTGGCAGTCTGAACCCATCTGGCACGTTGGACAACTTTATCACCTTCTTTAACTTCATCAATCTGTTTACCTGGAATGATAGGTCCTTCAGTTATGACTCTTATCATTTCTTCATGAATTCCTGATAAGTGCCACTCAACTTTGAGTTTCCAATGTGCAAAGTTATGTCCATTGAACACAGGAATTCCTTTTCCAGCCATTGTAGTTATGTTTGAAGATGATGACATTGTTTGAGATTTTAGGTATTGATCGTTTAAGATTTATAAATTTATTAAAATTTAAATCTTATTTGCTCTGATACCAGTTGTTAGGTCTCACTAAGATCCCAAACAATGGCAAATCAATAACAAATAAGTATTTAGACGTTAATTGTTATATATCGATTAAGTATTCAGTTTCAGTATATATTATAGCGGAATTATAATATTGAAACAATGAAAATAACACACAGTTATATTTCAATCGAAAGTGTACAGATTACAAACCTCAAACTCACTATTTATACACAAGTATAGTGAGTTTGATAAGGATCAATCTAAGGATATCCTTTAAACATAGAAAAGATATTAACTAACTAGACTTCCTTAATTTACGCCTGACTTCTCTCATGAGTCTGAGTTAGTCAGACTGAGTCACTCAGACTCATGTCACTCAGACTGAGTCACTCAGACTCAAGTCACTCAGACTCAGACTTTGATTAACAGATTTATTAATCTTGGGATAGATCATTGTTTTTCCCAACAATATATATATATATATATATATATATATATATATATATAGTTGGTTTCAAATGAGAACCACTCAAATATTTAGGAACCATAGGAACCACTTTTTAACCAATCATTTAACAAACCCACTTCATTTTAAAAACTAAATATCTTTTAAATTATAAACTTTTACGAAATAAAAAATATACAGTTAGAACGAGTATTTTATTCTCTTTTGGAAAAAAATATAAACTTTTTAAATTTTGACGATTTTTTTTTTTTTTTTTTTTTGATGGGTTTCGATATATACACTGGTGTATATACTACAAATTCAGAATATTTCAAAAACTGCGTATATACACTGCTGAATACCGTCTTATACACTTGTGTATACATATGTATTCACTGGTGAATATATGGTTAGAATGTAGGTCACGAACTAGTTCATACACCGGTGAATAGAAGTGTATTCACTTGTGTATACATATGTATTCATCAGTGAATATATAGTTTAAAATTGTTTTTGGCAAAAATGTATATACACCGGTGTATATTAATATATACACCGGTGTATATTAATATATACACCGGTGTATATATCGAAACCCAAAAAAAAAAAAAAGGTCGTCAAAAGAATATCAAGTGGGTGCTCGTTGGAAAGATAATCAAATGCTTGTTCTAATGGTGTATTTAGTTTTTCCTAAAACCTAGTTATACTCTAAATATGTTAATTTAAAGTTAATTATGAATTTAAAGTGGGTTTTAAGTGATTGGTTAAAAAGTGGTTCCTATGGTTCTCATTTATTTAGTGGTTCCTATTTGAACTCATCTCTATATATATATATATATATATATATATATATATATATATATATATATATATATATATATATATATATATAAGAGGATTAAAAAAATTCCGGTGATGACATGTGAAAATTTTTTAAAACGACACGTGTCATTATTAAGGTGTTCTTAAATTTAATATTATATAATTATAAACTTAGTAAGATTTATCTATTATTTTATATTATATTAATATTAAACAAATTGTTTAATTGATTAAATTAAATAGTTAAAATTATCTATTATTTTATATTATCTTATTATTAAACAAATTATCTAATGAACTAAACTAAATAGTAAAAATTAAAAAGTGAAATCGACTGCTTCTAATTTTTATTTTGTTATAAGTTCTTGATAGTTTTTTTTACTATTATTTATTAATATTAAATTTCCATTAACATGGTACTGATAATGAATTTAACTCATACACTTTGAGTGTTTTTGGCTCTCAGAAGTTCAAAAAAAAAAAAAACTCAATTATCCCTAACTGTTTTTATTATTATTTCGTTAACAAAGATGAATAAAGAAATTGTGTCATGTCACATTCCAATTTTTTAAGCCTCACGTAACAATATTTTACAAAATTATTGTAACTTTTACCTATTAATTTTATTTAATTTTAGTTAAGATATATTGTAGTCTACTAATATTTCTTATCTATAATTATCATATGTTTATAATATAAAACTTCACTAAACTAGAAATATATTTATGTTTTTCAATATCAATTTTCCAATAACCGTACATCGTATGAGTATTAAAACTTCCAAAAAATATAACTAAAAGAAGATTGAAAAAATTATGATAATATCACATAAACATATTTTGAAACAACATGTGACGATATTTATGATAATAATAATAATTATTACAAAGAATTTGAGTTGAACTATATTACCTACTCAAAAAACGATTATTAATACTAATTTGAGTATGAGTATATCCTATCAATAAAATAATTAAAATTAAAAATTCCTACATCTAATTTATTATAGAATTATAACGATTCCAAAATTAATAGAATATAAGATTGACAATTGGTATCTCAATTTTAACTGATTAACTTAATGGTTATTTGTCGATATAAGGGTATAATATATCACAATCACTAAGAAAATAGAGTTATGCGGTTTTGAAAGACAAAATTTAAAATGGAACGGGCAAATGTATAAATTTTGTTAATAGATTTTGTATCAATTTTACAACAAAGTTTTCCTAGTAATTTGTTCCACCTTTACTACGAAGTACTTATTTGTTTTAGGTATACTTTTTATGCTATTTAATGTTTATATTTTTTTTAAACCGTATACTGTACGGGTATTAAAATTAATATTTATTAAAAGAGAAAAATTCCAAAGAAAGTTCGAATTCAAAATTGATGACAAACTTCTACCAATAGGATAAACCGTTATTAACTATTACTATTAGGGTTATAATTATCAAATTCCTTAAAGTAATTTTAATCTAATTTCATAAACATTTTCAAATTTTTTTTAGTAAATGATTAATTTTGGATAGGTCTTTTTGAAAGAGTTTTTATTCAATTTCACATTATCATCAAAACCATAGTTATCAAATTTGCGATCATGATCGTAGGATTCTACCTTTTAAAAACGATCTAACTCGCAATAGGACCGTAAGTGGAGCAGGATAGCGTAGGACCGTGGGATTGCAAGTAGGATCGCTCGCAAAATCATGGGATCGCTCACAAAATCGTGGAATCGTTGCAAGATACTTTTTTCGACTTTTTTCTTTCTTCCAACTTTTAACGATGGAAACTTGAACTAAGGGGGTGTTTGTCTAAGCTTATTGTATGGGCTTTAGGTTTATATTTTATAATTAGCTTATGGCTTATCATTTATAAGCTTATTAAATTTTATTAGGTATTTGGCTTAGTTTATTAGTTTATGATAAAATCGAAGAAAGAAAATCTTATATGAGCCCATAACCACAACATTTGAGTTTATAAAATCCCCCCTTAATAAGTCCATAAGCCTAAGCTCATAAGCTTAACCAAACACTTAAAATGAACTTATTAAAGTTAAATAAGCTAATAAACTAATAAGCCCACTTAATAAGCTAAAACAAACACCCCCTAAATTGATGTATTGCATTATTGTCACAATTAATATGATGATTGAATTATGAAATTTCACATTTTCCTCACATAAATTTGTGTTTATGTCGTTTAAGCTCTATAAATATATAATACTATAACCATTATGTAAAAAATTGCATTTTATTAACATAAACGATGCTCATCCGATCTTATGATCCAATTTTGCAATCTGATCTTGCAGAGAAGAACATGATTTAAGGTAAAATTCCGATTTTGATAACCTTGATTAAAACAACTTCGTTGACAATGTTTTTAATATAACAATATTTTAGGTCATATGCATTACAATAAGTATTCTACTGACTTTCGGCCATGTTGAACCTTTTTCTCTTTAACTCAAACTTTTATATTTCGCCTATTAACATGAAAATTTAAGGGTAAAAACATAGCTCGAATAAGTGACGAAATATCCACCTCCAAAAAGGTAAAAGGGAAAAACCAAAGATAACTTTTTTTTAGTTAAATTCATATGAAAATAGTAAAATTCCTAAGAAAAACAATTCATGACATATCTTAGAACAGTTAATGGTGAACTATTAAGTCGGCTGAGTTAAGAAAGTGGTAATCGTCTGGCTTCATATGATTTGTTTACATTATGTTTGTTTGTTGGTAGTTATGAAAAGCCTCTTCTTTGCCGGCACCTCCATTATTTAATTATTGGCACCTTTCATACTTTGATACAATATCCTTTACACAATTTACACATATTTTAAATTAATGGTTTTGTGAAATAATACAAATAATAATAAAAATATAAAAATAATAAAAAGTAAAATGAAGAATTGTATCTTATTTAGATATATTTATGGATATAATATGGAGTATTCTCTAAGTAATAAATCTCTTAATAAGTTATAAATATTTATAATTAATAATTAGATATATGAACATTTATACTATAATTATTCAGAACAAATAGTTTTTCTTTTTTTCTTTTTTGAAGATAATGGTGTTCTATTATTCTAAGCTTTACACCACATTCTTATAGATATAAAAGAATCGGAATATGAATGAGTCGGACTATTTATGGACTATTTATATTATTTATCTCGCATGTTAAAAGAGTTAAAAATGACTTTAATGAGTAGAGCCATCCAAGTGTATTCTAATGTATGAATACAACCTTTTTCGGTAAATAACTTAATTTTGAGTTTATAATGTCTTTCGCTGATTCATCTTTAATAAGTGGTACAAGCTTGTGGGGGTGGTGGTTTACTTACACCCATATAAGTTTAGTCGGTCAAATATTTCTACACTAAAACCTTATTCTTATTTGAATGTGTCAACCCTACGTGCTGTGAAATACTGAATCTTATAGGTAATTTTAAGAATAGTAGATATAGATTGAACCACCTATGTTATATTTTATCTCTGAATAGGTTAAATAAATTAACTAAATCATATATCGACCAATTAACCAAAGCCGATTTATTTTAGGATTTAGGTCTATAAAATAGTGATGTATGTACCGACTAAGCATCTAAACTTCAAACTAACCATCTTAAAAAAAGTCTTCTAATAAGATTATTTTGCAGACATGTCAAGAGTATTTTGATAAAGTTTTAGAGTATGACACGTCAGTAAAATGTGCATATTAAAACATTTTTTTAAAGTTGATAAAAGACACTCCGTACGTAGTAAAAGATTCGATCGAACTTTAGGTACATATATGATTCATACATCAATGAAGGTTACCTTGCTATTTTATACAACTTAAATACTTTAGGTTAAAAGTTGCTATAAAATTTATGGACTCTTACCCAATCCATCTTACCAACCAATAGCCACCTCCAAATAGTGGTAAGTAACCGAATCTTTAGTCTAATAGTTGCGAAATATACAAGTCAATAGTAGGAAAATCTCTATTTTAGTTTGTTAATTACATTTATATTTTATAGAAACGATAAAGTTGACCATACACAAGTGGCTAGAGTATATAACAGTTAACAAACACACTTGCTCTAGGTATCGTGTGTGTAAAGGTCCTCTATATGATATGAGACACGTTTGTGACTTTGTTCTAATGACTCTCCATGAGTGATGTTGGCCACTTGATTTATGCTTTGGTTGACTGGTTTTTATGCTAAATTAGGCGTATCCAAAAAAACTGAAACCGAAAAGAAAAACCGAAATTGAAACCAGTCAAAATCGGGTTTGATCAAAACCGGTTCGGTTTGGGGAAAACCTGCCGGTTTGAGAAATAGGCGTTGTAAACCGGTTCGAATCGGGTTTTTGGAACCGGTTTGGAAAACAATTTTTTTAACATGCACTTTTTTTTTGAAGAATATAGCGTTTTTTTTACCATTTATTATTGTTTTTTGTGTGTTTTTTTTTTTACGGTTTTGTCATCCTAAATTTAGTATAAAGAGGTTTATTTATTTTATCGACGAAGATCAAGAATGAAGAAATTATTTTATGATGAATAAATAAGTTATTAATTAAGTTTCATGTTGTTTTTACTACTTTTTCGAACCTTTTTATTCCAAATATCGAAATATTAAGCTTATGAAGATGTGTTTCAAGTTTATTTAGTAGAACATAACGTTTATGTATAATGTGTTGTAAGTTTGTTTAATAAAAGTAGAATTTTAACATATTTTTGCAAGTTACGTTTTTTTATTTATTTATTATTTCTCAGAACCCAAACCGGTTCCAAATTGACCCTAACCAGTTTGGATGGGTTGGGTTTTTCAAGACCAATTCCGGTTTAGAACCGAACCGGTTTTTGACCAAACCAGTTTGGAAGGTTTGACCAAAAACAAGTTCGGTTTTCAAACCCGATTCAATTTTGGTCAAACCCGATTTTGTGTATCTCTATGCTAAACAAACACTTGATTAATGAACTAATACGACTATTAAATGACTTAACATATTTCAATTAGTTTGATTATTTGATTATAAACTTTGAGTACGGAGACGAGGAGATCAATATTAGTTGTGAGTTTGTTGAACACCAACGAGGCAACGATAGTCCGTTAGTAATCGTTTGTTTAAAAAGCTAGTTTAACTTAGATCTACTATTTATCTTTAATTTTTACTTTACAACTATTATTTTAAGTATCACCAAACCAGCTAGCTTTGCCATATTTAGCATTTCTAAATATAAAATTTTAGATAGCTTTGTATTAAGTTATATGGTTGGATGTCAAACTACCACTAGTAGTTAATGTATATAGCCATCTGTTTTAGTCTTCATTTTGTAAGTAGTCGTTAATAAATAATAAGTACAACTCGGCATTAGATGTCTTTACTTCAAAAGAAAGAAAAAGAAAAATACTAGTATCGCGAATTAAACCAGGATACCCTTAAAATCCGACCTAACTATTTGCCATTCCTCTCTATTTCTGACACTAAATTACTAACACTATTAATTGGGTATCATTTTACCATTTAACTAGTAATTTTAGTATGCACAGGTTTTAACTTTTACATTTTATTTCATTTATATTTGTGAAATGTTGAATTTAGTTTGATACTAAAATTATTTTGATCTTTTAGACAGGTTGTCATATTGTTTTTATTACATATTTTGGATTTCGTACATACACTTAAAAATATGATTTATCAAAATTTATTAAAGTCTGTTAATATATGTCACAATTGTAACTCAATATTAATTTTATAAGATTGCATATATATATCTTCGTATGATTTCCTTGAGCAATACTCTTGAACAAAATTCAAAACCATTTTCTTTAATGACATTCTTTATTCTAAAAACTAAATGTGTGGTTAAATTATAATAAAACTATTATTTGATAAAAAAGATAAGAATATCATTCACCTATATATATTAAAAATAAATAATTGAATCAAAAAACCATAGTAAATCTGTACAAAATTCACAAAAGCGTGTGACAATTTTCCCAATAATTGAAAACAAATAGAAAATTATTACCAGACAGAATTATGATAAAGAAATTATGTTTTGAAGCGCATTTTTCTACCACCTTGTCCGACTTACATATTTCTTTTCTTTTCTATTTTGATTTTTCAAGAATATTTTGATAGTTTGGGTTCATAATGTTTTATCTAGTTCATCAACAAAACATGGTATACTTATTTGTTTGTTTTGATTTATACTTATTTGAGAATTTGTTTTGTAATATAAGTTTGGCTATTTATAGTGTTTAGTTTATAAATTTTATAGAAGTGAAAAAACTATTTATAAATGTAGTTTTATTTTAATTTAAGACAAACCTTTTCATCTTACAACGAGTGTCTAAATGAATTTATTTATTATTAGACTCAAAGAATGATTTATGTCAATTGGTTTTTTTAATCATAATAATTTATTACTTATCATATATATTATAGATATTTAAAATTAAAAAAATTTATAAACTTTAATATTAAAATAAATTATTTATAGACTCAACTTTTTATTATTATAGATACTAGATTATTGTCCCGCGATAGCGCGGGTAATGATAAAATTTAATCGTAAATTTTATTTTTATGTAGATGATAAGTTATTATGAGAACACAATTTTACACGTATAATAACATATATATCTTTACGTTTACACATGTTTATAGTTATAATAACATATACACCTTTACATTTATACACATGTTTTGATACTTTGTATTAGAAGATTTTAGAATAATAATAAGGTAAATCATAGTTCAAATTGAGCGATTTATAAGTAAATTAAAATTATCTATTTAAGTGTAAATGGAATGAAATAGAAAATGTAATTATGAATTGTCAGATGGTGTAAAGTGAAAATAATCGCTGACGACATCATCAATATGATCTAACGGCTGAAATCAAATAGGTTAATAAATCCAAAGAATCTTATTTCGCCATGTGGCATTTAACACCTATCTTTTATTATTAAAGGAGTTAATTACATGGGTCGTCCCTATGGTTTGCACCATTTTCACCGCTCGTCTCTATAACTTTTTTATTACACTACTCGTCCTCAAGTTTGAATTTTGTTGCCCTGAGAATCCCTATTTCTGATGTGACGTTAAATGTGCCGTTAAGTCATCCCACGTGGGTCATACATGAGGGTATTTTAGTCATTTTACCTTTCTCTTTCTCTCCCATTTTAATGTCTACATCCCACAATTCCAAAACCCCAAAATAATTTCTCAAAATCAAACAAATTCATAAACTAGAAGAAGATTTGATTGAGTAGAATTAGAAGCAAATAAATTGATAATTATCCACTATTGATGGGATGGATACGATATAGCAGTTAGTAAAAGGAAGATCTAAGTCTTTGAAAATAGAAATAGAAAAGTATGAGATAGTAATAAGAATGGTGTTCAAAGGTAGATTCTTCTCTTCAAAGAAATCATCAAGTCCTGAAGGATCTGATAGTCCTCGATCTAATTCAAATTCACCAATCAGATCCTCCTCCGATAATAACAATAACAATAAGAAGAATAAGAATCTTCTTCATCCACCTATAGCTCGTCAAACTCTACTCAAAGATGATTCCACGACCAACTGGCTTGTTTGCTTTGTTCAACCTCCCAGAAACTCCTCCCTTTTAACCTGATCTTTAAAATCCAATCTACCCAGTGCTTCTTTGTAAGGAGATTCCATATGTTTTTCACTAGAAATAGATCATTCCATTTATCCATATTTTTTAATCCAAGGCCAACTTGATCTTTGAGAAATTATTTTGGGTTTACATATCAAAGAAGAATAAGAATCTTTGAGAAATTATTTTGGGGTTTTGGAATTGTGGTGATGTAGACATTAAAATGGAAGAGAAAAGTAAAATGACTAAAATACCCTCACGTGTGACGCACGTGGGATGACTTAACGGTACATTTAACGTCACATTCAAAATAGGGATTATCGGGGCAACAAAATTCAAACTTAGGGACGAGTGGTGTAATAAAAAAGTTATAGGGACAAACGGTGAAAATAGTGCAAACCATAGGAACGACCCATGTAATTAACTCTTATTAAAGATATAACGAGATATTCAACCCGTTGTTATGAATAGTTTTTGAGAAAGAATACTTCAACAAAAAGGCAATACAATGAAAGTGGTTGACTTTTTTCAATTAAATTTTGATTTAAAACCTAAAACCATAATAAAATCAAAGTAAACTTAACCTACACAAAATCTAATCAAAAATTTTAATAAAAATATAAGACAACTCAAACTTGCTAGCCAAATACAGCTACTGATTACATATCAATGATAACATCTTTTAGAAACAAAAATTCTTTTAAACTATATATTATACAAAGAATTGACCAACTCCAACCAATTTCTAATTAACAAAATTGCTGTAATATCCAGCACATATAGTTAATCATTGTTCCATGATCTGTATCTTCGCCGGCCGGAATCTTTTTGCAGGGTGAGGACTTTCTACTTCATCATCAGCCGCCGGCAAGTTCAAATCAAAACCGCGTTGGCTATGGTTAGACGACGAGCTTACGTGTCCACCACTGCCAACAGTACCTTCATAATGGCATCTTTTATGTCCTCCTAATGCTTGTCCAGTAGGAAAACACCTATGACATATGGAACACTCATGACTCCTGATCACACCACTTGTGTTTGTTGTTGTTGTTGTTGTTAAGGTTGTTGAGTTTGTTGTAACAACCACGTCAGCAATAGTTGTATTGTTTTTCCTGTGGCTAGCTTTATGTCCACCTAAAGCTTGATATGATCCGAAAGACTTGTTGCACACGCTACACTTGTGAAGTGGTCTTGAATCAATATGCAAAGTGGGAATTGGTTGATTGGAGGTATGAGAAGGACCACCGCGAGCGAGAAGCATGAGGCAAAGCGCGAGGTATTGTTCTTCGGTTGGTGGATGATCTAGACGAGGTCTTTTCGATCTTTTTCCTTTACTCCATGATTCTAAGTAACGAAGATGATTGAAGGAGTCTTGACGGAATAAAGACTTTGGTGTTGCTGAAGTTGGGGAGTTCAACGCCTCGAGAGCCATTAGAGATCGAAAACTAACGATTGATGAAGAAGAAAATGAAGAATGGAATGAGGTGTGAATTGAGTGAAAGGAGATATATAAAGAAAGGGGAAGTGGTGTGTTTGGAAAGGGAAGTTGCGTGAAAAGTGTGAGGAAAGAAGAGAGTTGGAGTGGCAAGTGGTGGAAGTGTAGTCGGTTATGAATTGAAGGTCTTTGCGTGTAGGCCTCACTTGTGTGCGTGTAACTAACGGCTGCCTGCCCAACCATTTCATTTCATTATTATAGTATTAGTATTAGTATTCGTATTCATAAAGACAAATAATCACACATACATCTACAATGAATAGTTACATTTGTTACAATACGGTTAAAACATAAACTCTAGATTGATGGGTTGTGACTAGACCCGGCAATCTTGACCCATACCCCTAAATTTGGGTCATTTTAGTTTTATTAAATTGAATGTATGGGTGAATTTGGGTTGAATGGAATATACATGCGGGTCATATCGGGCGAAATGATTTAGAAGCTAGAATTGAACGGGTTGAAATGGGTTGGAGGAGATGGAGAACTTAGAGTGAAGAAAACAAACATGTGAGCCTCTGAGGAGTTCTTTTTGACTTTTTGGTCCAGTAGGAACTCAAATAAAGATGACCATTCTTATATTTATTACTTTTTATTTTTTTAATATAAAAAACTTACAGAGATATTAATATATGTATAACTTTACTATTTATTTATCATTATATATATTAATAAAATTCAAGTTGCGGTTATAAACAAAAATCCTTTTCATTCCATTACTTTTTATTTATATATTACTATAATAATATAATCATAATTATAAATTAGTTGTTTAAAACTAAATTAGTTTTGTTTTATCTTTTTTTGTTAACATGACCCGTTTTGACCCGCACCCATTTTGACCCGAACCAATTTGACCCTTTCTTAAGATGACCCGTTTTGACCCGCATCCATTTTGACCCGCACCCGTGTTGACCCATGACCCAATCCAACCCAACCCGCCCGTTTTGCCAGGTCTAGTTGTGACAATATCAACTAGTTCATTATTAATATACTATTTGTAATTTTCTTTTGTCTATATCACTGCAAACTCTAGTTAACCTAGAATTATATATAACTATTGTGTTAAATAAGTGGGTGAGGGAGAAATTTTTGTTAATTACATCTATTAGATCAAATCGATAATCAATCTTAACCATTAAAAATATATCTTTTTACATCTACTAATTTTGTCCTAATATTGACTTTTTATTTAACCATTAAAAACGCATGTCAATTCCAATTTATTTGATTTTTTGAGTATCATGTATAATATAAAGAACAAGTCAAACCAAGAAAGTAACTAATATACGATATTTAAACTGAAACATATTTTCAAATGCAATCTGATTTGATTTAATCAGTTTTCCTCTGTCCCATACTACCAAATGCCCAATTGACATTTCTGTGTATCTATTAAGAGCAAAATTTTCACCTTTATTGCATATCAATAATCTTTCATGTAGATGAATCAACTTGTAAATATGCAATTGTTAGTTTTCTTATTAATTATCTAAATACAACTCTTTCATATAATATATATGTAATAAAAGCTTACATGGAGATCTTTAAGATAGCTTTTTTATTTGTCGAGTAACTTTATTAAAGAATTTAGATATTTAAATTTAGTTGGTATAATTATTAGATATGATTTATTAAAGAATTTAGATATTTACATTTAGTTGGTATAATTGTTAGATATGAAACTTACCATGTACCGTCATTTTTAGAACGCAACTGTTTCTCTTCTTATTTAATTTTTTAAGATATCCAAACAATAAGCCTTGTGCGGACCTTGCTAATCATAGAGGTCGATTTCTTTAAAGACGACATTTTGTTATATCCTGAATTTATTATTATTATTATTATTATTATTATTATTATTATTATTATTATTATTAACATATATGATGTCCAACCATTTAAAGGAAACATTCTCGAAGAAACTAGATAAGATTATTGAGCTATCACATTGAAGATCATATTTTTATCCGTTTAAGTTATTTTTTTGTCCTTAATAACCTAATATTGTGGATTTTTAAATTTTTTGTTGTGAATTATAATATTAACATTTGGAGAATTGGAGTTTCATGATATACATATATAGATAATGGAGTAATAAGAAGTTATCTACATCACCTAAGAAGGAATCAATCAGATCATTTCTTCTCATCTTGTCATCCATGTCATTTTCTTTATTGTTCTCTTCTTAGTTGGAAAATAAGTGGCTAACCGGTTAAAACGTTATGAATCAAAACATATACTTCTTAAATACATATCAAAACGAGTCAGATATGTTTTACCATCTAATTCACCCATTTTGGCCACAAGTAAATTAATAGAGTTAATTACATATATCGTCCATATGGTTTACCCCAAATTATGGATTTCGTCACTAAGTTTAAAAAGTTGCATAAATCGTCCAAGTTTAGAAATTAATTACGCTTTTCGTCCCTAATTTTTAATTTGCACCCGTAATTGGGGCAAATATTAGGGGCCGAATCCGTAATTGAGGACAAACTTTAGGGACGAAATCCGTAATTGGAGCAAATCTTAGGGACGAAAAAGGTAATTAGTTTCTATAAGTGGATGATTTATACAACTTTCTAAACTTAGGGACGAAATCCGTAATTTGAGATAAAACTTAGGGACGATTTTTGTAATTAACTCAAATTAATATTAATATACTTTTCTAAACAATAAATATATAATTTATTAAAATAATAAAATAGATGATATAACATGTTATATATCTGGACAACGCATAGATATAACGTTAGTTAAGGAATGAACCGCCCATACAATCCGTGGGAAGATAGCAAACTATAACACACTTCCTCTCACACATGTGTTCTTTTTACTATGATAAGTTATATAATAATGTAACTAAGAAAAATTTGCGATATTAAAAAGAAGGCATCAATTACAAGCAAACATGACATAGATGAGGTAATCAATAATCAACATAATTATAAGCCTATGAGGCAGCTAAAAGAGAACCGAAAGTTGTTGTTGTATGTCGAAGAAATATTTGTCATTGATGAAGTTAGTTTTGTGTGGGAAGTCTCGGATTCGAAACTTAGTATTGGGAAGGGTGACCTTCCAAGAAAATTTCTATCAATGTTTGTGGCTCTCTTAGCAAGAATGTTTAAATATAACTAAGACTTTATGCCGATTGGGTCGGTTGGTCATAAAAAAAACACGAATTTAAGAGGGGTCTGTCAATAAACATATAGTGAAATACTTGTATTATTAGATAAGATAACTTTCATGTAGGTGGCTAAATCGGTTGGTTGGTTAGTATAAGCATGTATGTAATTGTTGATAATAATAAATTGAATTGACTTAGAGTTGTAGTATGTGAAATAGCAAGGGGCAGGCGGCAAGTAGTGGGAGTGTGGCCAACAACTTGCATACGTGACACACTAATCACGCACCATATGACTCCATTCGTTGTACATATGTTTAACACCATATGATATGTGATATGTGGGCCTTGTTTTCAACTTACTACGTCTACTAATTCTTTAAAACCCTTTCTTTTATAATTCTATGTTTATCATTGTGTTTGGATTGTGTTTTTGGAAAAATCATATGTTTTTGATAATTTGGGTATTTATTAACTCAAATACCTTTGGGAACACAATGAGCGGTCATGTTCACCACTTTCGACACATCGTTCACGTCAGCATTTTACTATCACCGCTCAGTCATCAAATGGCACCCAAAGTCACCTTTCGCATACAAAAAAATGTGTTCTTTTCGATCTTTTTAACTAACAACTTTTTTTTCTTTCTTTTTTCTAAATTATAAAAAAAGGATACCATGACAAGTGATCCACATCCGCACCATCACAACTCAACAAATGAGAGTGGCAATCTTCCGTTCTCACTCCACCACCCAACAACTCTTTGTCCTGGAATATAGAAATCACTTTACTAATGACAACATTATGAAGTGCGTTTAAAGAATTATGAAGTGTGTTTAAAGAATTTTTACATGCTTTATTTTATTATGTATTAATAAAAACCGTTCGTTAATTTTGAGAATCACTTTTACATTGATAAAAAAACAATCATATTATTCATATAATAAATTGTTTAACACAACCTTATAGACTGTCATAAGGAAAACTAGTACTTATCAAAAGTAAGAGAAAGTTTTCCAAATACCATATGATAGATAGGGTAGGTGGGTATCATATCTACGAGGAGTTTATATGGATACTACTAGTGTTTATGTGACAAGTTCTTCTTTTTTATTTGATTGTTTGACTAAAATTACGCTAATGATTAACTAGTAAAAAGTATGTAAAGATTTGGCAAAGCGTTGTTAACGCAATGTCAAAATGGTAACAATTGATTATAAAAGTGTTTGTATCAATGGACGGGCAAAATAATCACTCTCGGTTCCGGATACTTTAGAAATGAATTCTTGTTCAACCTATTAAACTTTTCTTTTCAGTTACATAGATATAATTGAGACAATACAAATTGAACAATTTTGGAAACGCATGTATTCTA
Source organism: Senecio squalidus (assembly GCA_910822075.1). Lineage (NCBI taxonomy): Eukaryota > Viridiplantae > Streptophyta > Magnoliopsida > Asterales > Asteraceae > Senecio > Senecio squalidus. Next base: position 19,062,328 of record CAJVGC010000590.1, read on the forward strand.
CATACAAATTGTCTTAATCCTTAATTAATTGGATTCGGCACAATTCGTTGGCTTATGACAATATGTCTTGTAAAGGTTCAATTCAAAAGTTTTCACAAGCAATAACTAAAAATCCCAAATTGGGGTTTCAATCACAAACATGAAAATGTCATACAAGATTAATGTTAAAAGCAATAATTCAAACCATCATATCTTTCACCATAAGTAATTATTAGAATTTAGCCAACCATCTTCACCTTCGTGTCTTCAATTGTGGATGAAGAGTTCATGTTGAAGAATTTTGATAGCTTTTATGGTGAAATTGTGAAACAATGAGTTATTAGGGTTTTGATTTTGGGATTAATTTGAATGGAATTGATGGAAGATAATGTTTGAGAATTTCTTGAATGTTTTTGGCCCCCCAAAATTCGTGCCCGTCTTCCCCTTTTTATTTCCTTTTGAAACCAAAAACCTGATGGCGTGCGACTTCAGATGTCTTAACAGTCTGTCATGTTTTTTTTTTTTCCGATTTGAAGACTTAAGGCACGACTTGCTGAAAACATACCCCAAGAAGTTCCTGACTCTTTTCTCTTCATTTTGCCTTATTACACCATTTTAGTTCACATATGTGTATAACCTATTATGAACACAAAATACATTAAGAAATAACATTTTAACTTAAACAAGGTACATTTATGTACGATTAAACATACCAAACATGTACTTAATATGGACCGATCAACTACTTCTTTGTTTTTTACATTATTAAGCTTATGAAAAAAGTTTATTTACATTAGTAAACTTATAGAAAGGTCTACTACTTATATTAGTGAATATATGAAAGCATTCATTTATATTACCGAACTATTAAAAAATTCATTTTCGAAACCGCCAAAATATGTTATAAATACTTTTGGCATTTAAAGTTAAAAGTTCACTAATGTAAATGAACTAAAAGATAGAATGGTAACTTAAGTGAATAAAAACACAAAGTAAAGTAACCTCACCTTGAATTATACTCAACACCCACTTAAGAGGAAATAAGCTGTTTGGAACTAACATGTAGGCGTATGTTAAATGATTTCCGCTTATTAAGCACATAATCACTTTGAAAAGCAATCCCAAACACCCCTAAGCTTGTTTGGTGTGTGGCCTATTCATCTCGACGAATCCATGAGGGTCGATTTACAAAATAAACATTATTGATATGGCATGTAATGTCAGAATGACAAATATAGTTTTTATTTTTTGTTTAGAGGGTCGATTTACGTCATATCTTCCTTGAGTTACTCATTTTCCCCTCTGAAAGACCCAAAATTAATGGAACTAGTCCCTAGATACGAAGAGGGTCATATATGCTACGAAAAATGATATATCGTCCAAGTTTTTATGTCTAGTTATCATTTTATTTTGACATTTGGAATAATCGATAGAGTAGATGAGAAGATACAGTTACTGGATAACACATGTCTTAATTTTTAAGTGGTTAAAAAGATAATTAAAATGATGAATTATGAGAATATAGCGATGCTCGAATGCTAAAACCCCATTCTCTTTTGACTCTTTGTTGGTTTGTTTAAACATAGAAAAATTTCGATCGGAAAAAGAGTCTTGATTGCACATTAGGGTGTTTGGGGATTGAATATTTTTACAGTGCTTATTACAAAAAGTGCTTATAAAATAAGCACCACGATAAGGGTTTTAAAAAGTGAGTATTTCCCTCTTAAACAGCAATTTTACTTAAAACACATTTTGGCTAAAATACGCAATTACAAATAAGCCCTTCAAATATTACATGCCAAACATATGACTAGAGCTCACCAATACCATGCTTGTTTGACCCGGTTCCGACTGGCCGGTTGAACTGGTTTGGAGCTTTAACCGAGCCAACCAACAGGGAGCGAACCATCAGGTCCCAACTCGGATTGAACAATGGAGTTGATGGGCAAAACCCAGTATAAACGGAAATTCCGAACCAATCAAACTGGAATCTTTTCATTTTCTCAATAATATACTACTATTGGGAATCTCGCTAGAAAAACTATAAATATCACACTAAAAACGTTCAATATGACTGGATTTGATGTTTTGGGGTATTCCAACAGCGTTGTCGTATATTCCAGCGATGTTTCAGTGCTTTCCGGGATCAAGCCGGTATGTCCTACCAGTTGAACCAGTAGCCACGCGGGCTCCTAAGTCACTTCTCGAACTGATTAACAAAACCTTGACCAATACACAATGGTTTGCTTTGGCAATCACTAACTTTACAGATTACAGATTTTGATCTCAATTCATTTGCTAGTGCTTACTGCTTAGGAAAAATGATAGTTAAAGTTTGAGTTTTCTCCTAGAAAGATCCACGTTAAATATTTAATTTTCTGCTAATCACCTCGAGAAAAGTTATCGAGGGTGAAGTTAAAAGAGAGCACAATGTGTAATACCAATAAAACAACGACATAAGCATACGGCCAAGTAAATGAGGACAAAGGGAAACACCCATTAAATATGTTCAAACAAAGAAAAAGAATATCCAGAAACTGTATGGTAGCTAAATCTGAAATAAGATACACAGGTAGTTTTATATACAAACTAATTAACGTCACAACCCCTCGTAACTTATAGCAGTACTATGTTATGCATTTCCTGGTATGCAATTTGGGAACATATTAAGCTGCTACGAAATGGTACCTGGAGTCCACATAGCTCTCAACATCCCACAAGAAAGAACCAAATGTAACAGCCTCCAACACAAGTCTCGTCAGCCCACCAAAACTAATCTTAATAACCTCGTCTTTAGACGAATCAACCATTCCCTCAGGCGAGATCACAATCTCAGGCCTACCAAACAACGCTTCTGTGTGTTTCTCAATTATGCTAACAGACTCTTTCGATCTAATAGTAGCGTAACGTTGAAGAGATTCCCCATCGAAAGACATCACATAGTTTCTCAACCGAGACGGTTTCAGTGCCTGCCCGAAACCGCCAGCGTTAGGGATTTCTGACCATGAAGTGACTTCGGGGTGAGTTTGTGGCACCCGCTCATCTCCAGATGATTGCTGCTTAATGTTGCTGTTTTCATTGTATACACCTTCGGGGAGGACCTTTGTGGTTTTCTCAAGCTGAAACCTTTGGTCAACTCGTTTAAGGAAGTAACCGTACATTACAGAAGCTGCATATAACTGGCCGACTCTGAGTTTGCTTATCTCAGCTACAGATGTTGAATCGTTCACACGGTTTCCGAGAATTAGGGATAAGTGATTTTGAATCATTTCAAGAGCTTCTGGGGAATGAAGAAGCTCTAGCTTCTCGTTTTGGCTAGGCCATGCTTCAATGGGCTTGAAAGCTGCGGAAGGTGACGGAGTTACAGCTGGAATCAAAGGGACGTTGGCATCCATGAACTTTTGCACCACCAAAGCGTATAAAATCTCCTCGAGAGCTGTTTTCCTTTCGTTAGCTTTCACCTCAGCAATCCTCCTACAAGTTATTAAAATCAACAAACTAATCAGATATAGAGCATAAAACGTCATTCAAGAAATTAAATTAATATAATTTTGTAATCATAGCCAACACACCAATATTTATATAAAACCTTTCAGAAAATAATGTGACGGAAAATTAAATGTTTTGACCAAGCATGTTTTAACCCGCTATCTAACTTGCTCATTTTGGTTCCTCAACTATTTATGTCAACAAAAAAGGGAGCCATGTATCCCTTTTATACAGGAAATCAAGAAGGAGCATGAATCATTCTTTGACTATCAAAAAAATTGCTTCATAACGAAACGAAATCACATGCTTCTATCAACAAAGTCTTCACATATTATCAAAAATGTTCTTCATATGATATCTTCACTTTTCTAAATTAAGTTTACTAGGAAAATTAACCGGCGTCAACAAAATCACTAAACCAGAAACTCTACTCACTTGTACAAGACAAGATCAGTGCCGGTGGCAGAAGGCTCCTCATTTTGTTTCTGAGAATCACGATCAGTTTGAAGCTGTTCAAGCTGCTGATCAACTGCTGCAGGAACCAAATGTGGGTGACTTATCAGAATCTGCGAAAGGAACTGTCCAATTGGAGACTCAAGTTGCAGCGGAGCAATTGGAGCAGTAGGTCCAGTAGAATCAGAAGAGGATGCGGCTTTTATAACACTTCTCCTTTTTTGACTCTGATAAGATACACTTCTGAGTCCTACTCTGGGTTGAGAAAAAGCGAATCGCTGTTGTGCCAACAAATCAAAGGAAATTTCAGTTAGAACAATAACGTCACTGTAAATCGAAAACATTTTAAATTTAACACCAAAAAAAAAAATGAAAAGTGAAGTTTATATTTCAAAACCACGTTTTGCCTGGATTTCTCATTTCAATCCATCAATCGAATAGAATGATCGTCAAACAGAATTACTATTCTATTCCATAAAGAAGATAAATCCAGGAAATCTAATTAATTAAGTTATTCATTGGTGTAGAGCGAAAACCCCCCCAAATAAACAAGCAAAAAAGAAACCGAATACCAAATTGTTTACCTAATGGTTTAATTCAAGCATAAGCAATAAACTAGACTTCTTATAAGTATATATACAATACTAGTTCTAATTCTAAAACGATCAATCTATCAAACCGAAACCCGAACCATCAGTTTTTAGATAACAACTATAATCATTTCATACTTACTTGATAGTTATAGTAATCCTATTCAATCTGTAATTAAATAAAACTTTACAAATATAATCTAGTTTTGACAACAATTGACCTTAGTCTAAAGCCAATATAAGTATTGACAGAATCAATAAAATCGCAGAAAACTTAAAATTATACCTTGTTGGAAACAGTAGCAAAGGCAACAGATCCATTGCGAGAACGCTGCACAGAATCGATTGAACTAGATGGTCTGACACAAGTACCGATGGTAGATCCAAGAGCAGTTGCTGTTTCCATCACTTATTAGAATAATCTAGATAACTAGATTAGGTCTAACGAACAAATGAATAAAAGAGAGAGAAAAAAAGGATGAAGAAGGTAGGTAGAGACAAACCAACAAATTCACAGGATATAGTTTAATAATTTGCCTGCTTAATGAGAGTATTTATTTATAGTGGTTATGTTGGTTTACAAATCTTCATCCACACCCCTTAACTATTTTATATTTGAATATTGTCCACAATTTAAGCATTTCATTATGAGTTGAGACGCTCATTAGACCGAAACCATTGACACCGTATCATCGGTTGGTTTTGATCGGTTTACCGACAAGCTGTTGGCCCCTAGATGAATAAAAAACGTTTTTGTATGTATTATGTTTAGTAAATAATGTGTAGGCTTCATAAATATTATGTCACAAGTTATTTTTTACAGTTTCAGTCAGTTTTGATGTCTGTTGATGTAACGATAAGATAACAATAACTAACAAGTCGGTTTTGTGTCACCATTGAGAGTTGTCTTAGACTACATTGTTCTTTGTTATACCATACGATTGATGTACTTAAATTGATCAAAGCACAAAAAAGTTATTTATATTACAAACTAGAAAACAAATACATACATGAACATGTTTATAAAAAGGGGTTAAAGTAAGTAGAATGGTAGATGGTGAACTTAGAAAGGAATATAAACTTTTGGAAGTTAAGAATATAAAACGAATGTATTGTGTGCTCATACTCATACATACCATGTGTTAAAAGCGGAATTTGTGTATGTGTGTGTGTATGTTTTTTTTTTATATTTTTACCATTTAACATTTCATTTCATTTGTGGTTGTAGTATGGTTTAACATGAACACTTGGACATTATTAGGATCCATGACTAAATGTAAACAAGATAGTAACATATTTTGCACAATAAAAAACAAAAAAATGTTCTTAATATATTTGACTATAAGTTGATGAATACTTCAAGGACTAATTTGTGTTTAACCCAAACCCATTGATGGTCAAATAACAACCACGCCATTCACAATGTGTTTGCTTTGACTTAATTACTACCCACCATCTAAAGAAAAAACATATTCTTGAGTTAGGTTGTTTTTAAAATATTAGATTCTTTCATTTTAAAGAATTCAAGCAGATATATTTACCAATTTAGTTAATAATTCATGTAATCATTAGTAAGATTAATCCTGTATAGTGTTTACTGTTTAGTATAATCAACAATCACTTTGACTAATTGTGATTTCTTTTAAACTTAAAGTAATTTTTAGTTTAGTTTAATGACGGGTTTGGAAAGCGTGAAGTGACACTCACTCTAGAAAACTAAATATTATTTCGAAAATAGCCGAGGTTAAGAGGTTTTTGCGTTTTTGCGAGGTTAATAGGGAGTGTCCTTGTCGACAAGGAGGCAATGTTCCCTAGTTAGTGTCCCGCTCATATTTTCCGCTAAAATGAGAGGGCATAACCTTTCATTTCAACAACCGTATCTTCCAAAGCTATATGGTATGTGTCTGGTTTCATTTTGTATACACAAAATCATAAGAATTCCTCTAATATTTTATTTGTTAAAAGCTTTTGTTTGCGTTATATGAAAAATTCAATATCATTATTATTTTTATAAGACGGAGAAATTACATTGAGAAAGGACAAATCAATGGTCGTCCACTTTCTGAATTTTTTTATTACTTGTAGTAGCTATTATTTAATCATAAAAAAATTACATAGATCATAACAAAAACAAAAAAAAAAAAAAAAAAAAAAAAAAAAAAACCTTGTTTAATTTTTGTGATGATAAATGAATTCGTGACAAAAAAGGAAAGTATCTTAAAATGAGGCTAAATAACGTGGTACGCGTCAAACTTTGAAGGAGAAGCTTGTGTTTGTGGCTCTTGTTGTGTATTGATTTGAGACTTCTAGTGTTTTTTAAGATGTGTCTTTTTTGTGGCGAGTGTATATTGGCTTTTTATTTGAATTCCAGTTAATTACGACAATCACATTTATTCCTTTTATTTATTAATTATCCTTTTGGAGATTTTGATTTAATGTTTGAATATTTATTTGAGTTTTGGTAGAATACGTCTACACGAAAAGTTATACGCAGTTGAATGTCAAATTAAACAAAAACAAATTAGTAATATCAAGGATATCAAATTGTCATTTGCAACGATTATAACGTAAAGAAATTTAGGAAACTAAGTTAATAAGATCCGTATAACAATTGTACACTTTTTATTTGAATAACACAAAAACAAAATCAATATGTATTTAAAAAAAAAGGGGTTAAAATATAGTTTAGTACCTCTAACTTGGTTGAGTTGAATTTTTAGTATCTTAAACTATTAAAGGTGGGGAATGATACCTTAAACTTTGCTAATTGGAATTTCTAGTACCCTACAGTCCTACACGGTGTTTAAGTTTTAATTGACGATATCTCCGTATTTATCTGTTAATGCTGAGTAGAAATAAAAAAACAATTTCACTCCTTAATCCTCGTCTCCGGTCCTCTTTTTATTAGAGCGAACCGAACCAACAAACCGACCCGAACCGGCTTCACCAAATCAGACTGAACACATCTCGATCTGATAATCAGACATATACTTTTCGATTATTCAGACCTCAAGCTAGTTTGGTCTTCCGTAGAGAGATTTGGTTTAGGTTCGATACTTGGTTGTGGGTCTAAGGTACCAAAAATTCCAATTAGTCAAATTTAGGGTACAAAAAATTTCACTTAACCAAGTTCAAAGTACCATTTTCTACCTTTAATAATTAAGGGTACTAAAAATTTCACTTAACCAAGTTGAGGATAGTAAACTGCATTTTGGCCGAAAAAAAAACTTAAAAGAAATATGGGAATACTCTTTCGTCATATTTTAAGCCTCGATGAAAATAACTTTGTTAGTTTCAAATAAAAAAGATGCAACAATAAACAACTTGTAAAACCCTAGAATGCAAGATAGTCAAAACACTTTTTATGAACTAGTTTTTTTCCTAGAATGCAACAATAGTGAAGATAAACATATGAACTAGTTTTTTCATAGAATGCAAGATAGTCAAAACATTTTTTATGAATTACAGAAGTTAGCGAACGAACTAGTCAAAACATTTTTTATGAATTACAAAAGTTAGGCAACGAACTAGTCGCAACATACTTTGCCCACACATAAAATGTTAATTAGTGGACTTTTCGCGAGCCTAATGGATAATACTATCAGATTTGACCACTCCTGTTCGGATAGGGTAGCTCCTATTGGGTAAACGAACGCATTGTAGGTTTTGAGGTTGTTTACATGAGACTTGACTAGTGTACTTGTAGGGGCACGAAACGATATTTATATATCACACGGTTAAGGATTCATTTCATGGATTATGTAATTAAAAAATGCTTTTTTTACCTTTACTATCACGTTTCAATTGCTTGCATTCTACTTGTGTCTATTTATTTAAACCCATGATTATTCACCAACTTTTGTTAACGTATTCTTTTCATATGTTCTTAAGTAATAATGAAGCTTGATTTCGTGATTGAAGTGTTTGTGATGCCATGGAGAATGTGTTGCACTGCATGTTTTATAATGTATATTCGTCGATTGATTAATTAGTTAAAGTTCAATACATAGAACAACCACTACAAAAAAACATACTTTTAGAGACGTGTTTAGCGACACCCTATACAACAACGCAAAATGGAGACAACTTTAACGACATATTTAGCTACATAAACGTCGTTAGTGTCGCAACTCGCATTGCAAATTATGCTTTTAGATGACAATGTCGCAAACTACGTTGCTAAGTGCAATGCTAATGTTACGACATGCTAATACATGCCGCCAACAATGTCGCTAAATATTGCGACTTGCTAATACATGACGCTAACGGTGTCTCCAAATTTGCGACTTGCTAATACATGACGCTAGCAATGTCTTCAAATTTGCGACTTGCTAATACATGACGCTAACTATGTCTCCAAATTCGCGACTTGTTAATGAAAGTCGCTAGTCATGTCTCTAACATAATCTCCACGTTATATATAAACTTATTTATTTGTTTTAGTTAAGTAAAACCTATTTCATTGTTTAAATTGGTTACTTATTATTATTATTTCTTATTTTAGTAATCTGTATTATTTAGTAATGCTTTATTTTAAAATTATTTTTCATAATTTGATTATTAATAAATTTACTATTTTCACTATTATATTTAAAGTTTCAGATTTACTACATTGTCCGATTTACGAACATAGAACAAATAAATCTTTTTCTATATTTATTCCTTTTTCCCCTAATTTCGAGCCCTAATTTCCTCAATTTCCTTTTCCTCTCGGGCGTGGCTTCTCAAATTCACCACAACACCATCAATCTCTCGCCGGCACCACCGTTATCACTGCCACCTGCACAACCTACGCATCACCGCCGTCGCTCAGTCACCTACAGTTACATGTTTGACTCGATATGTAGGTATTCACGCTCTCTCTTTCATGCTTAAATCTGTGAATTTTGTTACAAAAATAGGTAAAATCGATTGACGTTGAATTTGTTTGAATTTGATTGAATTTGTAGAACTTTTATCAATTAAATGTAATAGATGAATTAAGATGCTCGTTTTGATTGTTTTAAAGCTAATTACAGTTTGGCTTGATCTGTACGTATTCACACCTTCTATCTCATGCATAATCAATTTTATCATAAATATGTGGAGTATTGTATTCAGAAGCTCGTTTTGATTAAATTGGGGACTTGAATTGGAGAAAAATTAGGTCAAAAAGTTTATTGATGTTGCTTCAGTGTAATGTTAGCTGTATTGCTAAAGCTTATTTTGATTTTCTGGAATAATACATTTATGAGTGATTTTATGAGAGTGAAATTAGAGTTTGTTGATATTTCAGGCTTTGGATTTCTTGTTTGTTGACTATCCTACTGAAACAGATTTGGTTTCAACTCTGATAAACGAGATATTCACCATAATGAGAAGGTTTAAGTGGTGACTTATATGATTTCTTGCAGGTTTGTTCCATATATTGAAGTTTATTAAATTTTATTATCTAGAGATATACATGATTGAGTGATTGTGTTATGATCCAGGACTTTTTTAACGAGCATCACGAGACTGCATATAAGACCACTCCCATCCGTAACACCAATAACACCATTTTTCGTTGCCACGTCACCATAACACCAACTTAACATAACACCACTAAACACCCCCATCCATAACACCAAAAACTGGGATCCACCACCTTTTCTTTTTTCATTTTCTTTCTTTTTCTCATATTATTTTTAAAACATTATTAATAAAATAAACTTAGATTAATATTAAAAAAAAAACAATACATAGAAATAAAAAAAAAAAAAAGGAGCCATGTATCCCTTTTATACAGGAAATCAAGAAGGAGCATGAATCATTCTTTGACTATCAAAAAAATTGCTTCATAACGAAACGAAATCACATGCTTCTATCAACAAAGTCTTCACATATTATCAAAAATGTTCTTCATATGATATCTTCACTTTTCTAAATTAAGTTTACTAGGAAAATTAACCGGCGTCAACAAAATCACTAAACCAGAAACTCTACTCACTTGTACAAGACAAGATCAGTGCCGGTGGCAGAAGGCTCCTCATTTTGTTTCTGAGAATCACGATCAGTTTGAAGCTGTTCAAGCTGCTGATCAACTGCTGCAGGAACCAAATGTGGGTGACTTATCAGAATCTGCGAAAGGAACTGTCCAATTGGAGACTCAAGTTGCAGCGGAGCAATTGGAGCAGTAGGTCCAGTAGAATCAGAAGAGGATGCGGCTTTTATAACACTTCTCCTTTTTTGACTCTGATAAGATACACTTCTGAGTCCTACTCTGGGTTGAGAAAAAGCGAATCGCTGTTGTGCCAACAAATCAAAGGAAATTTCAGTTAGAACAATAACGTCACTGTAAATCGAAAACATTTTAAATTTAACACCAAAAAAAAAAATGAAAAGTGAAGTTTATATTTCAAAACCACGTTTTGCCTGGATTTCTCATTTCAATCCATCAATCGAATAGAATGATCGTCAAACAGAATTACTATTCTATTCCATAAAGAAGATAAATCCAGGAAATCTAATTAATTAAGTTATTCATTGGTGTAGAGCGAAAACCCCCCCAAATAAACAAGCAAAAAAGAAACCGAATACCAAATTGTTTACCTAATGGTTTAATTCAAGCATAAGCAATAAACTAGACTTCTTATAAGTATATATACAATACTAGTTCTAATTCTAAAACGATCAATCTATCAAACCGAAACCCGAACCATCAGTTTTTAGATAACAACTATAATCATTTCATACTTACTTGATAGTTATAGTAATCCTATTCAATCTGTAATTAAATAAAACTTTACAAATATAATCTAGTTTTGACAACAATTGACCTTAGTCTAAAGCCAATATAAGTATTGACAGAATCAATAAAATCGCAGAAAACTTAAAATTATACCTTGTTGGAAACAGTAGCAAAGGCAACAGATCCATTGCGAGAACGCTGCACAGAATCGATTGAACTAGATGGTCTGACACAAGTACCGATGGTAGATCCAAGAGCAGTTGCTGTTTCCATCACTTATTAGAATAATCTAGATAACTAGATTAGGTCTAACGAACAAATGAATAAAAGAGAGAGAAAAAAAGGATGAAGAAGGTAGGTAGAGACAAACCAACAAATTCACAGGATATAGTTTAATAATTTGCCTGCTTAATGAGAGTATTTATTTATAGTGGTTATGTTGGTTTACAAATCTTCATCCACACCCCTTAACTATTTTATATTTGAATATTGTCCACAATTTAAGCATTTCATTATGAGTTGAGACGCTCATTAGACCGAAACCATTGACACCGTATCATCGGTTGGTTTTGATCGGTTTACCGACAAGCTGTTGCCCCTAGATGAATAAAAAACGTTTTTGTATGTATTATGTTTAGTAAATAATGTGTAGGCTTCATAAATATTATGTCACAAGTTATTTTTTACAGTTTCAGTCAGTTTTGATGTCTGTTGATGTAACGATAAGATAACAATAACTAACAAGTCGGTTTTGTGTCACCATTGAGAGTTGTCTTAGACTACATTGTTCTTTGTTATACCATACGATTGATGTACTTAAATTGATCAAAGCACAAAAAGTTATTTATATTACAAACTAGAAAACAAATACATACATGAACATGTTTATAAAAAGGGGTTAAAGTAAGTAGAATGGTAGATGGTGAACTTAGAAAGGAATATAAACTTTTGGAAGTTAAGAATATAAAACGAATGTATTGTGTGCTCATACTCATACATACCATGTGTTAAAAGCGGAATTTGTGTATGTGTGTGTGTATGTTTTTTTTTTATATTTTTACCATTTAACATTTCATTTCATTTGTGGTTGTAGTATGGTTTAACATGAACACTTGGACATTATTAGGATCCATGACTAAATGTAAACAAGATAGTAACATATTTTGCACAATAAAAAACAAAAAAATGTTCTTAATATATTTGACTATAAGTTGATGAATACTTCAAGGACTAATTTGTGTTTAACCCAAACCCATTGATGGTCAAATAACAACCACGCCATTCACAATGTGTTTGCTTTGACTTAATTACTACCCACCATCTAAAGAAAAAACATATTCTTGAGTTAGGTTGTTTTTAAAATATTAGATTCTTTCATTTTAAAGAATTCAAGCAGATATATTTACCAATTTAGTTAATAATTCATGTAATCATTAGTAAGATTAATCCTGTATAGTGTTTACTGTTTAGTATAATCAACAATCACTTTGACTAATTGTGATTTCTTTTAAACTTAAAGTAATTTTTAGTTTAGTTTAATGACGGGTTTGGAAAGCGTGAAGTGACACTCACTCTAGAAAACTAAATATTATTTCGAAAATAGCCGAGGTTAAGAGGTTTTTGCGTTTTTGCGAGGTTAATAGGGAGTGTACTTGTCGACAAGGAGGCAATGTTCCCTAGTTAGTGTCCCGCTCATATTTTCCGCTAAAATGAGAGGGCATAACCTTTCATTTCAACAACCGTATCTTCCAAAGCTATATGGTATGTGTCTGGTTTCATTTTGTATACACAAAATCATAAGAATTCCTCTAATATTTTATTTGTTAAAAGCTTTTGTTTGCGTTATATGAAAAATTCAATATCATTATTATTTTTATAAGACGGAGAAATTACATTGAGAAAGGACAAATCAATGGTCGTCCACTTTCTGAATTTTTTTATTACTTGTAGTAGCTATTATTTAATCATAAAAAAATTACATAGATCATAACAAAAACTAAAAAAAAAAAAAAAAAAAAAAAAAAAAAACCTTGTTTAATTTTTGTGATGATAAATGAATTCGTGACAAAAAAGGAAAGTATCTTAAAATGAGGCTAAATAACGTGGTACGCGTCAAACTTTGAAGGAGAAGCTTGTGTTTGTGGCTCTTGTTGTGTATTGATTTGAGACTTCTAGTGTTTTTTAAGATGTGTCTTTTTTTGTGGCGAGTGTATATTGGCTTTTTATTTGAATTCCAGTTAATTACGACAATCACATTTATTCCTTTTATTTATTAATTATCCTTTTGGAGATTTTGATTTAATGTTTGAATATTTATTTGAGTTTTGGTAGAATACGTCTACACGAAAAGTTATACGCAGTTGAATGTCAAATTAAACAAAAACAAATTAGTAATATCAAGGATATCAAATTGTCATTTGCAACGATTATAACGTAAAGAAATTTAGGAAACTAAGTTAATAAGATCCGTATAACAATTGTACACTTTTTATTTGAATAACACAAAACAAAATCAATATGTATTTAAAAAAAAAGGGGTTAAAATATAGTTTAGTACCTCTAACTTGGTTGAGTTGAATTTTTAGTATCTTAAACTATTAAAGGTGGGGAATGATACCTTAAACTTTGCTAATTGGAATTTCTAGTACCCTACAGTCCTACACGGTGTTTAAGTTTTAATTGACGATATCTCCGTATTTATCTGTTAATGCTGAGTAGAAATAAAAAAACAATTTCACTCCTTAATCCTCGTCTCCGGTCCTCTTTTTATTAGAGCGAACCGAACCAACAAACCGACCCGAACCGGCTTCACCAAATCAGACTGAACACATCTCGATCTGATAATCAGACATATACTTTTCGATTATTCAGACCTCAAGCTAGTTTTGGTCTTCCGTAGAGAGATTTGGTTTAGGTTCGATACTTGGTTGTGGGTCTAAGGTACCAAAAATTCCAATTAGTCAAATTTAGGGTACAAAAAATTTCACTTAACCAAGTTCAAAGTACCATTTTCTACCTTTAATAATTAAGGGTACTAAAAATTTCACTTAACCAAGTTGAGGATAGTAAACTGCATTTTGGCCGAAAAAAAAACTTAAAAGAAATATGGGAATACTCTTTCGTCATATTTTAAGCCTCGATGAAAATAACTTTGTTAGTTTCAAATAAAAAAGATGCAACAATAAACAACTTGTAAAACCCTAGAATGCAAGATAGTCAAAACACTTTTTATGAACTAGTTTTTTTCCTAGAATGCAACAATAGTGAAGATAAACATATGAACTAGTTTTTTCATAGAATGCAAGATAGTCAAAACATTTTTATGAATTACAGAAGTTAGCGAACGAACTAGTCAAAACATTTTTTATGAATTACAAAAGTTAGGCAACGAACTAGTCGCAACATACTTTGCCCACACATAAAATGTTAATTAGTGGACTTTTCGCGAGCCTAATGGATAATACTATCAGATTTGACCACTCCTGTTCGGATAGGGTAGCTCCTATTGGGTAAACGAACGCATTGTAGGTTTTGAGGTTGTTTACATGAGACTTGACTAGTGTACTTGTAGGGGCACGAAACGATATTTATATATCACACGGTTAAGGATTCATTTCATGGATTATGTAATTAAAAAATGCTTTTTTTACCTTTACTATCACGTTTCAATTGCTTGCATTCTACTTGTGTCTATTTATTTAAACCCATGATTATTCACCAACTTTTGTTAACGTATTCTTTTCATATGTTCTTAAGTAATAATGAAGCTTGATTTCGTGATTGAAGTGTTTGTGATGCCATGGAGAATGTGTTGCACTGCATGTTTTATAATGTATATTCGTCGATTGATTATTTGGACTTTTTAAACCATTTTCGTCATGTCAAGGGCGTTTGTATTTCATTTACTTTCACGCGTCTGCTTATGTATTTTGAAAACTTTTAAAACTTTTTTTACCGTGGTAAGACCCACGAAAAGACTCCGATTTTGCGGTTCTATCTTAACTATTTTAATAAAAGAAACATTTAGAAATCGCGCTTTCCGCAATGACGGTATCTATGAAAGCCCACCAAAATATTTTGACCGGGATGTGTCACATCTACTTTCTAACATTAACATTTTAATTTACTAAATATTTTAAAAAATAAATAAGTAAATAAATTCTCTGTTAACACTATTTATCGAATACCTATAATTTTATTTATAATTGTATTGATAAATATTAGGTTTTGAATAGCATTTGTTTTATGACTTTTATCAAACTCAAAAAAGAAAAGTTGTATTGAAATATGTATTATATTAAGATTATAAAAATCATATGTAATTAAGTGTATTAATACATATAAGAGAGAACTTTGAATTTATTAAGTATAAGTGACTTTCTGTTATGGCAATATTGTATTTGTAAAGAATTATTTAGATATGTTGAACAAAAGGAGTTGTTGCCAGATTTAATAATCTATATGTTGGAGTTGATTTTTTTTTTCTTTTTCTTTTAAGGTTATTCAGTGATATATATATATATATATATATATATATATATATATATATATATATATATATATATATATATATATATATATATATATATATATATATATATATATATATATATATATATATATATATTTTTTTTTTGAGAGTTTTAAGAACATAAAAGTTAAAGGTTAAGTTGTACCCAGTGGTGGCCCTGGGGTGTGCTGGTCGTGCGGTCGCACGGGGCCTCTGATTTTTAGGGGCCTCCGATTAAAAAAAAAAATTGTTTTTTTTTAGAGTAAATTACATAGATCGTCCCTAAGGTTTATACGAAATTACGGTTATTGTCCCTAAGTTTAAAAAGTTGCATGGTATGTCCCAAAGTTTGGAGTAATTACGGATTTTGTCCCTAATTTAAACGTCCGTCTAATTTACCGTTAGGGTTCCCTCACGTGTTAAACACGTGAGGGTATTTTAGTCTTTTTGCAATCTTCTTCCCAAAATCAAATAAACCCTATGAAAATAAGCTTACACAAACACCCCTTCACACACACACACACACACACACACACACACACACACACACACACACACACACACACACACACACACACACACACACACACACACACACACACACACACACACACAACGAGCCACTCTTTCATCATCACCGGAGCCACCACCCCAACCGCCACTCTCCGCCGCCTCCTCATCATCACCGGAGCCACCACCCCAACCGCCACTCTCCGCCGCCTCCTCATCATCACCGGAGCCACCACCCCTGAATTTAATGGTAATGATTCCGTAACGGTTGGGTTGTTGATTCGATTCGATTCGATTCGTTGTTGTGACAAATACCCTAATTGCCGACAGAAAAAAGAAAAAAGAAAAAAGAAAAAAAAAATTAGGAAAACGAGACTCACACGCACACACACGGTTGGGTTGTTGATTCGATTCGATTCGATTCGTTGTTGTTGTTTTTTCCACGATCTGTTTCTGATTCTGATTGCAATGGTATAAATTTGTTTATATTTGTTGTTGTTTTTGTTTGATTTGTTGTTGTTGTTTTTTCCACGATCTGTTGTTTGATTTGTTGTTGTTTTTTCCACGATTTGTTTATATTACGATTTGTTGTTGTTTTTGTTTGATTCTGATTGCAATGGTATAAATTTGTTTATATTTGTTGTTGTTTTTTCCACGATCTGTTTCTGATTCTGATTGCAATGGTATAAATCTGATTTGAATTTTGACTTTTTGGGAAGATGAATCTGATTTTGACTTTTGACTTTTGGGGGCAAAATGACTAAAATACCCTCACGTGTTAAACACGTGAGGGAACCCTAACGGTAAATTAGACGGACGTTTAAATTAGGGACAAAATCCGTAATTACTCCAAACTTTAGGACATACCATGCAACTTTTTAAACTTAGGGACAATAACCGTAATTTCGTATAAACCTTAGGGACGATCTATGTAATTTACTCTTTTTTTTATGGTACAAGCTTACAAATTATCTTTGTCTCATATTTGAGTCACAAGAGAAAGAAGAGTTTAGTTTTTACTTTTGTCCCACATCGGTGGAAGAAGAAAATGATTAATTGATTAGATAGCTATAAATTAACCTACCTATGCCTTTGAAAAAATCACACCACATACTTTCAATTTCATGTACGTATTTGATTTATTTATGTTTAATATTGCCAAAAGTATTGTATTGGATAGTTTATCTATTGTCTAAGAATACAGTATATACTATTTGTTACACAGTTAGTTAGTAGATAATTGTTAACTTGTTAAGTTTTTTTTTTATTTTATATAAAAGGATGCCTCCAACTAGAAATTTGAATCGGGTTCTTCTTAACGCAAAAGAAAAGAAAAGGAAGAACGCTTTATTCGTAATCAAAGAGGTGCTATTGATAAATTCATTATCAAACAAGTACGAGATGGGGTAACAGCTGAAGCTAATCGGGAATCATTTCAGCTAGAGGAAACAATAATTGAAGATAATACCATAAATGTTGATAATGTTCAATCTAACGAGGATCATAGAGAAGGTGTAACACCTTAAACTGACGGAGAACCTAAAGAACAGGAAAATATTTCAGTCAACATACATGATCCTACGAATTGGGACACCCTCGATATTAAATGGAGAGATTTACTAGTGAAAAATGGTCCTATAAGAGTTATATTAAAAGGTAAAGGTCCTAAAGATGTAAAAAAAAGACGTTTTTGTTCAGAATTTTATGATAAGTACTTACCAAAGTGGAATTGTTACAAAAGAATTTGCTTGTCGAACACGACATAGCCAACTCAATACTTAATTTTTTGAAACGGTTAAACACTTATCCGGTTTCTTGTTTGGCATACAAAATATTGTTGACTGTTCCCATTACTGTTGCATCCGCGGAAATAAGCTTTTCTAAACTAAAACTCTTAAAATCTTATTTGCGGTCGACCATGTCTCAAGAGAGATTAAATGGATTGGCTATAATTTCAGTTGAGAACGAGTTTCTTAATAATATTGATTATGAAAGTATAATAGATGAATTTGCTTCAAAAAATGTTAGAAGATCGATGTTTAAAAAATAATAATGTAACTCGTGTTTATTATAATGAAAAGTATTTATTATAAATTTTATAGGGTCTCTTTTATTTTTTTGCACCAGGCCTCCGAAATGTCAGGGCCGGGGCTGGTTGTACCTCACTTTTTTGTGTGTGTTTAACGTAACTTGGTCAAAAAGCTTTGGTTAATGGAGGTCGGAAACTTCAAAATCTTTAAGTTATTTGAAAAAACTTCTCATTTAAACCATTTTCTTTCAAAATAAAAATTTAAAGCTCTCGAAACCAAAAAAATACTCTATTTAAATAGAACTTTTACTTTTAAAAAAGCTTCTAAAAGCTTCGTACCAAACTCACCCTTATCATACAAACACGATATTTTTTAAAGAAAGAATTTACTTCAGAGAAAAAAAATCAAACTCATAAAAACTTTAAAAGATCATATGTAACACATAACGTGAGATAAAAGATAGTTCCTCTACTCCAATAGCGAACCAATCACATCCAATTGTAGTCGTTGCATGGAGCTGCATGACCTTGTGCAAGTTGTGCTCAAGTTGATCATACAATTCTAGTTTTATGAGATGTGTAGTATTTTTCTTTTAGACACATATTTTTATGTCTCTTGAAAGTTTGTCCGATGAAAATTTAAAATTTAATAAAACTCACAAGTTTTGATTCCAAGAAGCTAAATAATTGTTGGAAACATTTTTCCGGTTTATAAAATAAGTTGTGAAAAAAGAGAAATTTTTATTTATCTAAAGTGATTATACACTCTGGTTTGGCAAAATGGGCCTAGACAACTACTAGGCCATTTTGGTAATTTATTTTAGTTTTGAGTGTTATTATGGGCTGACATATTTGCCAAGCGGATCGTAATGGGCTGAAGAAAAACAGAGCTTAACCTGAAACGGGTCAAAATGGACACTGGCACTGCGGGACTGCGGGTGAAAGAATGTTAGAAAAGAAATAAGAGTGAGGTTTTAAGGATAACGATTAAAGAGTACGTATAGTAAGAAGTATAAAAGGCGAGGTTCTAAGTTGTGTGATATATTCGAGAGGTTCTAATGGAGATTTCACCAAGAGACAAAGATACACTTATGCAAGCGTACAACAAGTCACAAGAGGGGTCTTAAGTGAGAGATGAGGATGAAGCGGTTGCGATTCATGAATTGCCCAAATGAGTAGACTACATCTACACATAATACAACAAAGAGTCAACGTCTTCATTAACTTTTACTATAGATTGATCGGTTTTTTATTTATCTTATTTTTTATTTATTCAACATAATAACCTTTTATATTAAAAATTAAAACAAACTTGAGAGGATCTTAATCCAACATTCAAACGCCATTCTTCACATTGCAATATTTCGTACCTTTTTTCTTTTGACATAAATGTTTCGGTTGATAAAGTTAAAAACAATTTCATCAAATAATTCAAAGGGCAAACCTTTTGATCCTGTTAGTACAACTCAAATATCACCAAAAACTAATAACCTTAAGATCTCAAACAGTCAAAAAGGCAAATCTTTGGTTTATCATTTACCATATAAATCTGAGATTTTTTTCGTTTCTTTTTAATAAGATTTTGTTCCTAATTCACTGATGCAATTAAGATTTATCCCAGATACTAAAGATATAAGTACGATATAGAGAATATAAAAAAAAATCAAACCATAAACGAATCAAACAAACCATTCAAAATTATTCCCAAAAACATAACCTGACAACTTAAACCGTTTGCAATTGAACCAAAGCGAACCTACATTGGTTCAAATAACTTGCTAGACAACTCAAAAAAACAGTTTTGTACGAAATTAAATCGAAATTGACCTTTTAAATTAAAAACTAAATTTGCAAGTTCATAACTCCTAAAACCAAACCAAACTGAACCAAGTTAAACCAGATTTGATTTGCATAAAATTTACTACACAAAATTCAACAAATGAATACGGAGTAATAATAAAAAAATCAATGAAAACAAGGCATGCACATAACATGATTAAGCTAAACATTTAATTAATCCCTTTTATGATTCGGCTTATTGAAACAGACAAACACAAATCCATTCCAATCCAATCATGAATAATACACTCCAAAACTTCCCTCCCAATGTCGTCATAAAGTCCCAAACATTCTTATACAGTGGCAATTTCGTCAATCCACTTAAATTACCTACTCCCACATTTCCCCCAACTTGCGCAAAAAAACAATCCATCTCCGCCGTCAGCCGCGCCGATCTAAACTCTAACATCGTTCTCTACGATGGCGCCGACACCTGATTCCGATGATCGTATCGCTAGAATTACTTCCGCAATTCGTGTTATTCCAGACTTTCCGAAAAAAGGTAGGCACTTACACATATATCAGTTGAATAAAAGAGTTAATTGATCGATGTGTGGGTGTGTATAGGTATTATGTTTCAGGATATAACTACTTTGTTGCTTGATCCGGTCGCGTTTAAGGATACGATTGATCTGTTTGTTGAGAGGTATAAAGATAAAAACATCTCCGTTGTTGCTGGTAATATTTTTCAACTTTGACTTTTTTTTTTCTTTCCTTATGTATGATTAAGCTTGTGAATCGTGTTATCCTTATCGGTGAGCCGGCATAATAAGAATCCTTACATAATATAAGTTTAGTGGTTAATTGGGAAGTTTATGTATGATAATTCATTTACACCACTCTCATCACATTATTGGGACTTCGTATTTGTAGTGCAACGTTTTGTGGTAAACTTTACGTACCTGTAAGAGACTTGCATGTTTGCAGTGGAGATATTATCTTACGGAAGTTTGCCTTTAATCTGAAACTTTGAAAATTTCAAATGTTTCCTGTGGTGTTGTATCCTCTAATACTGTTTTCGTTTACGATTGTGAAACGAATTGAGAAACTACTGAGGCATTGTAAAGTGAAACAGGGCACTGTGGATGGTCAGTCATCCATAATGTATCGGTATGAGCTGATTTTGCTTTCAATAATGCGCAGGTGTTGAAGCAAGAGGTTTCATATTTGGTCCTCCTATTGCGTTAGCCATTGGTGCAAAATTTGTTCCTATGAGAAAACCAAACAAGTTACCTGGTACATCTTTTCTTCCATTTTTTTTAGCGTTACACAAACACTCACATGCTTAAATTGTCTACGTGCCAAATCACCAAGGCCATCATTTGATGAAAACTTAAATACAATATGTTCAGCTGTGAAAGTTAAAAGCTGATTGGATATTTTCGTTTACATTCTGTATTGTAAAGTTAAAAAATTATACTTAATAAACGGATCTTCATTTGAAGTAAACATGTTTTTTTCCTAGTCATGTTGCGGCAGTACAATGATAAATGATATTTTTGTCCTTTTTTTGTTAAATATTCTAGATCATTTTGAAATAGTTATATCTTTCCTTATTGTTATTAGTTTTATATATTTAAAGCGAAACTCCCACTTGCAAATCTTGCTTTTGAGCATCTTAGCAAAGTACATTCTCCAAGAAACAAGCTGTGCTATTTTTTCATAAAGCTTATTCTGAAGTGCGTAACCAGGAAAAATAAATAAGCATTTGTAGGAAGCTTGTTGGACTATGTATGTCTTTTGGCCATATTTATGTATATTTATGCTAGCATAACTTGATAGATTTTTTTTTGTTAAGTGCATTTCCGGACGTAAAAACTAAAGTTATTTGTTGTTATATCAGGACCTGTTATATCAGAAGAGTATTCCTTGGAGTATGGCACTGATAAAATTGAGATGCATGTTGGAGCTGTACAAGAAGGAGAACGGGCTCTTGTAATAGACGATTTGGATTGCAACTGGAAGGAACCTTATGTGGCCTTGCAATCAATCTGCTTGGTAACATTGATATGTTACCCCCCCCCCCCCCCCCCCCCCCCCCCCCCCCCCCCCCCCCCCCCCCCCCCCCCCCCCCCTTCTCTCTCTTTTTCTTTGCAAATTCTTATCTTTTGGTTTTACTGTCCATTTCAGAGCGGGTTGGAGTCAAAGTTGTTGAATGTGCATGCGTTATTGAATTACCTGAGCTAAAGGTACATTTATTTTATTAAACTGAATTGTAAATTAATTACCAACTAACTATCTTTTGATTTCATGGTTTGCTGAAGTCTTTCCATTCATCTTTAGTCTACCCTAATTGATTTCGTATACAAAACTCGTATAATATTTCTAAAACTAAACATTCTTCATGAATAACTACTTGTCCTCATATTGTGACTAGGAAATGCACAGCTAACTTGCTATTAATCTCTGTCATCTTTTTGATTATAGGGTCGGGCAAAATTAGGAGACAAGCCACTGTATGTGCTCGTGAGTTGATTTGATCTTCGTTATTTCTTAAAAGCCTTGATTGCTATTACTGGTTCCAGAATGGGTTTCATATAACCAGTACTATCATTTGTACTCTTATGATTACAAGACTCACGTGGAAATCAATATAATGTGACCAATGAGTGCTATTTGGATTTTGAAACTTAAATAAAACTTTGGTTTCGGATTTTGATTAAATAAAGCAATTAAGTTTTATTATTTGTACTCTGTAAGTCATCTCTTACAATCATTATATTTGGCTATTGTATTCGTATCGTTTAGAAAGTCTACAAATGAAGATAGACTGATGATAAGCCTATAATTTACTAAAAGAAACCAGATAAGCCATCAAGAGGCTAGACGAAATCATAAGAGGGTTAAAGTGTGTTGTAGGGAGGGAAGATGGGTCTGATTGGACGATTATACTCCTAATGTGGCTCGCAAAGATAAAAGGGTTGTGACTATTGGCCGATATTTCTTATGATCAAATGGGTTATAAAGAATGTAGACGAAAGAATGCTTGGTCCAAGTAATTATAAGAGTCAAGGTGGTACAAAATAATTCCAAGAAAGGCGTGCATATTTTATTAGAGACTACCGTGGAAGACTTTCGGTTCTTGAGCCACTCGATCATCTAGTTATGGATCTCAGCTCAACTCTATACAGGGCCGGATTTACAGTGAAGGGAGGGGTAGGCCTAGCAGCTCCTCAACTAATTGAGCGACGCACTTTTATAGTGTTATCTTTTTCTATATATATTTTTTTTGGATTTATAAAAATTCATTTTCTAAACCCCTCAATTTTGATCCTAAATCCGACTCTATGCCCAATTGTCCATGTTTTGTACAAGTAGATATGGTGAACCATTGCTTCGTTTGATGTTAGATGGGTAAACATATTTAAATAATCGGGAGACAGAGACTTTCAACACCAGTTTGATGGGAGATTGAATCAAGCATGATAGTAGATTAACGAAAAACCAAGAATTAGTTTGGCAAGCGGTAGCGGGACTGGTGTATGTGAGTTGTGGTGCTCCAGTTAGAGGTGTTCGAGAATCAACGAACAAACTTTTACAAACGTTTGTGACGAAGTTCAAATGTTCTCGAGTTTTTGGTTGTCTCGGCCTCCCACCCAGGATGCAGTTCATGAAAGATTTAAATGTAGTTCGTGGACTTCAAATTTAATAATACTATCACCTATATGATCACTTGAGGTTTACATTGATTTATGTGGTTTATGAAATATGATCCATGAAATGTGCTGCACGTCTATGAATCAAATTTTAATGTTATTTGCGTGTTGATTTCAACATATTTTGCTGTCTCGAAAAATTGATCTTTTTTATAATATATTATTGCTCTCCGTCGTCTAAAACATATAAAAAGACGATTAATTTTTCATGTTTTTTTTTTATATTTACGCAAAATTACATTACGTGACAAAATGTGTTCAAAAAAAAAAACAACATGTATAACATTAAAAATTTATTTCGTCAAGATTTCATATTTCCATTATATTGAAACATGTTATTGTAAAATTTAATCTTTATTTTGTTGTAAAAGTGTTTTGATGTTAATCTTTGATTTGAATGTTGAAGAGAAAATCAATTAAGCGTAATAAAAATTCTCCTTTCACTTAAAAAATGATGTTTATTCCAGTGACGGGTCTAAACCGGATCTCTCTATGATTGGATTGGGCCACGAAATATGATCCATTTAGTCATAAAATAATCAAGTCCCCAACATGGCAACATATAATTCACAATCATTTGAGGCATTACATTTAGATAGTTTTAACGACTTTTATATTACGGAGTTTTAAAAGAGGGTAAATTACAAAAATCGTTCATATAGTTGGCTCAAAGTACAGTTTTTGTCTATAAAACTAAGAAATGACAACGTTTGTCCACATGATGGATAGTTTATCCTAAATTTGTTATTCGTCGTTTGATTTAACACTTTCCATAAAATGTTTATAAAAAACTGTTAGAAAATCAACAACGTGATAATGATAATAATTGATGAAGTTAGTAGAGATTACCCTATGCATATATATAGGTGTATGCCATCGCCTGTCTGTCATCGCCTGCCTGTCATTGCTCGCCAAGTTGTACTCGGCAGGTTATACTCGGCAGGTTGTACTCGGCAGGTTGTACTCGGCAGGTTGTACTCGGCAGGTTGTACTCGCCAGTTTGTACTCGCCAGGTTGTACTCGCCATGTTGTACTCGCGAGGTTGTACTCGCGAGGTTGTACTCGCGAGGTTGTACTCGCGAGGTTGTACTCGCCCAGGTTGTACTCGCCAGGTTGTACTCGCCAGGTTGTACTCGCCAGGTTGTACTCGCCAGGCTATCATCGCCTGACAGGCATCAGTCGCCTGACAGGCATCAGTCGCCTGACAAGCCGTCAATCGCCTGTCAGTTGTCTGACGGGCTGTCATCCCATGTCAGGTGGTCAACATAGGTCATCACTTACCAAACACTTGTCAGGTTGTCTTGGGTTGTGGGACGTCGCATCTTAACAATAATAAAGTAGAAGACGATTAGTATACCACTGAATGATTATCATGGCAGTTTAAGTATTCATGATCGTCATTAATTGATGGACGTTCCCTATGCTTGAAACTGGTAATATAAATACATAGTCTAATCATGGTCGACAACACTTCACTTCAACACACACATTTTTCATCTCATCTCAACACACAGACAAAAGCTTAAACAGAGTTCATATACTCTTGCTTCCACCCTCAACCTTGATCACCATAGGTTCGTCAAGAGCTTGTTGGGTTTGCACTGTGATCATCACAGGAGATCCAAGGTTGATATCACCTCACCTTCGTGTTTGACAATCGTTGCTCGAACAATAATGAATATAAAAAGAACGATAATGAACGCAAAGGATACCTTTCAGAAAAAAAACCACGAGAATAACCAAACGATGATATTATTAATCGAATATGCGGCAAGAAACGTAGAAACGTATGAGAAAAAGGTGCATCTAAACCTATAACTTATAACATAGATATATAGATAATAAACATAGATAATAAACAACTTATAGTTGTATTAGAAACAACTTATCGTTGTAATTACAAACTATGAATTTGAAATATAAATTCAACAAAGGCTATTTTATCCTTTTGAATTAAAACTTTTAATTACTAAAGTAAAAATCAAATTTGAAATTAAATAATATGCTATCTAGTTTTAACAAATATTTTTTTTTAAATTCATATATTTATTATTAGAGTTAATTACATAAATATTCCTAATGATTTATCTTAATTTACAAATTAAGAAACATCTTTTCAAGGTAAAAACAAGTTCACTTCTTTCTATGAAAAAAAAAAACGTGTTTATATTGGTTTTCTCTTAAACTATCTTTGTCGGGGAATTATGTTCACAAAGTTTTTATGTCACATGAACAATATATGCCCCTTTCAAAACTCTATGGACGCAACCTGTAATATGAACAAACGTTAAGGATATGTTCTATTATATATAAGGTATTTTAATATTAACTATTGACCCGTTCTATTTTCTTCCGTTTTTTTGTGATGACAAACCTAAAATTTATTTGTAGATTAAACATAATATAAATTATTAGATAGTATATATTAAAACAGTTTGTCCTATTTATATTTGTATAGACAGCACAGACAAAGCCAGAAATATTTTTTGATAGGGGCAATTTTTTTTCTTCAAATGTTGCTGTAAGGAATTGAATCCATGACCTCTTATATAAGAAGAATAAGTCTTACCACTAAACCAAATTTTATGGTTATTTTGTTTAATAAATCATTATAAATAGTGTTTTTTATGGTGAAAAAAAATCTAAAATTCGAATTTTTTCGTTACAAATTACCCTTCGTATCAAAATCCCGTTACCCCCATACTAGCTCCCCCCTGATTGCTAGTACCTATCTATATTTATATATGATTAGTTTATTAATAAGGACATTCATTTCTTATATTCAGTACCTTTATTTAATCAAAACATACTATATAACCGAAAGGTTAGCAATTATATCAGTTTTATATGTATGTATCTAATTAGTCATTGGAATGTATATTTTGCATTAACAATTGTCTCACCAAACTACTTTATGCTTAAGTTGACAGAATAATCAGCAACATGCTCAAAACGAAATTAAGACTACGCGTTTATCATTCCATGCTTGGTCTTAACAGTTGTTGACAGTGCATGTCCGGATGACGTTTCAAATATATTAGTATTACATTACAATCTAATACGATACAATCTCACACACAGTTAAATTAAGTATATATGTGACGATATTATTATATGACACCTTAACTTGAAGCCAAGTATAAGTCGTCAAATATTATGTTTCCTGGTTTTTGACAACGTTCTTTCGATATCTTCAAGTTTATCATTGTGGCCTTGTGGGTGGCCATCAGAGTTTTAAAGAGTTGCAAAGTTGTCACTCTCAGTTCCACTGTAAAGACTTGGTGGAAAGGAACATTTAAAATTAAGGTCTACTCAAGAAAACAAAAGTAGTAATTATAATTTTTGTTCTAGCTAATGTGTTTGTGATAATCTACATAAAAACCTGGTTTGCGTGTGCATTTTATTCAACGGTATAAATAACTCTATATGTTTACGTATGTTACACAAAGACCCTTATACTATACATCGTATAATACATGAATAACTATCGTATAACGTCAGTATCTAATACAATCCCATAGTCCCCGTTGGAGGCTCCTGAATGCCCATATATATTGGATCTGAAATAATCTGAAATAACTCTGACAATAGGCCTTTGTGAAGATATATGCAACCCAATAAGCAGATGGAACATGGAAACGCGATAAGCGGATGGAATATGCAAAACTTGAACGTGACCAAATGCAACCCCTTCCTTAACAAATTGTAAGTATGTCTTTACATGTTTGGTATGTTAGTGTTGTACCGGGTTAAACGCTAAGCAAACGCCACTGACATTATTACAAAAAACGACATTATAAACCTAGACAACATACAATGTAACTCAGGAAGAAGATTACGTAACCAAGCAGCCTCAACGACTATGTTAAATATGTCCATATACTCTTCCTTAACACTAAACCGAAAGACAAAATTGTCACCAAGAAAAAAACATGAGTGAGATATTAACTGAAGGGTGATAGGACACCCAATCCAAACAACATTTCATGGGTAAATTTGAATTCTGTTTACTATAGGTAAATGTGAAATTCCTGTTGGTAATCATTTATCTAAAATAGTATAAATGTTGTGTTAACTTACACACATATTAAAAACAATAGCAAAAAACTAATATTGGAAAAAAAAAAAAGTTTAAGTATGGTGGCTAGATGGTCGGTCTAGATAGCATGCATTGTTCATGAACAATGTTTTATCGCTCAATTATGGATATGACTATATGTTATACTAACGGATTAAATCAAAATACAGTACTGCAAGAGGGGTAGTATTCATCAAAGCAAAATAGAAATTATGGGTATTGAATATTTATTAAACCTAAACTAGTTTCAAATCTTGTTAATTTTCTACATTCAACATTTCAACTCATATGTAGTCTTTTAAAAGTTTGGTGTCTCACGTACATATGTGTTTATATTAACAGATAATGTTTCTTTTATTTTTAATTGATTTTGAATTATTATTGTTTTCAAATGTCCAAAAAATGTCTACCAAAAAAGAAAACCACATAAGTGTAATATTTCAATAATTTAGAAGAAATTAATTAGTTAAAGTTCAATACATAGAACAACCACTACAAAAAAACATACTTTTAGAGACGTGTTTAGCGACACCCTATACAACAACGCAAAATGGAGACAACTTTAACGACATATTTAGCTACATAAACGTCGTTAGTGTCGCAACTCGCATTGCAAATTATGCTTTTAGATGACAATGTCGCAAACTACGTTGCTAAGTGCAATGCTAATGTTACGACATGCTAATACATGCCGCCAACAATGTCGCTAAATATTGCGACTTGCTAATACATGACGCTAACGGTGTCTCCAAATTTGCGACTTGCTAATACATGACGCTAGCAATGTCTTCAAATTTGCGACTTGCTAATACATGACGCTAACTATGTCTCCAAATTCGCGACTTGTTAATGAAAGTCGCTAGTCATGTCTCTAACATAATCTCCACGTTATATATAAACTTATTTATTTGTTTTAGTTAAGTAAAACCTATTTCATTGTTTAAATTGGTTACTTATTATTATTATTTCTTATTTTAGTAATCTGTATTATTTAGTAATGCTTTATTTTAAAATTATTTTTCATAATTTGATTATTAATAAATTTACTATTTTTACTATTATATTTAAAGTTTCAGATTTACTACATCGGCCAATTTACGAACATAGAACAAATAAATCTAACAAATAAATCTTTTTCTATATTTATTCCTTTTTCCCCTAATTTCGAGCCCTAATTTCCTCAATTTCCTTTTCCTCTCGGGCGTGGCTTCTCAAATTCACCACAAAACACCATCAATCTCTCGCCGGCACCACCGTTATCACTGCCACCTGCACAACCTACGCATCACCGCCGTCGCTCAGTCACCTACAGTTACATGTTTGACTCGATATGTAGGTATTCACGCTCTCTCTTTCATGCTTAAATCTGTGAATTTTGTTACAAAAATAGGTAAAATTGATTGACGTTGAATTTGTTTGAATTTGATTGAATTTGTAGAACTTTTATCAATTAAATGTAATAGATGAATTAAGATGCTCGTTTTGATTGTTTTAAAGCTAATTACAGTTTGGCTTGATCTGTACGTATTCACACCTTCTATCTCATGCATAATCAATTTTATCATAAATATGTGGAGTATTGTATTCAGAAGCTCGTTTTGATTAAATGGGGACTTGAATTGGAGAAAAATTAGGTCAAAAAGTTTATTGATGTTGCTTCAGTGTAATGTTAGCTGTATTGCTAAAGCTTATTTTGATTTTCTGGAATAATACATTTATGAGTGATTTTATGAGAGTGAAATTAGAGTTTGTTGATATTTCAGGCTTTGGATTTCTTGTTTGTTGACTATCCTACTGAAACAGATTTGGTTTCAACTCTGATAAACGAGATATTCACCATAATGAGAAGGTTTAAGTGGTGACTTATATGATTTCTTGCAGGTTTGTTCCATATATTGAAGTTTATTAAATTTTATTATCTAGAGATATACATGATTGAGTGATTGTGTTATGATCCAGGACTTTTTTAACGAGCATCACGAGACTGCATATAAGACCACTCCCATCCGTAACACCAATAACACCATTTTTCGTTGCCACGTCACCATAACACCAACTTAACATAACACCACTAAACACCCCCATCCATAACACCAAAAACTGGGATCCACCACCTTTTCTTTTTTCATTTTCTTTCTTTTTCTCATATTATTTTTAAAACATTATTAATAAAATAAACTTAGATTAATATTAAAAAAAAAACAATACATAGAAATAAAAAAAAAAAAAAACCATTACATAAAAAAAAATACGTAAAAATAAATAAAAAAACCAATACATAAAAAACTAATCCTCGTCTTCGTCTTCGTCGCCTTCGCCGCCTTCTTCGATATCCAATTCGGCGCGATATTTGTCTTTCTGCCTTTCGATACGAGCCCGATCCTGTGGCGGCAAATTTTCGGTTGGCATAAGTAGAAACTCCATTTTACGATGACGTATTCTGAGGTTGATCTCCTTTGTTTTTGCGAGCTTAAGCTCGCGAACCTCGTTGACAAGGTCTTCGTTAAAGTCCTCCCGTTTTGAAGTAACATCGGAGGAGGAGGAGGAACGTGCGCTCTTAGATGGTCGTGGCCTTCCTTGAGGTCGTGGAAGTTTATCATGGCCAAAGAAGTCCGGTTCTGCATCGTCCTCGAGGTTGATCGGGTTAATGGGTTCAGGATTAGCAAACCTTGGCGCTTTATACAAAACTTCAAAAGCAGAGTGATGACGAAATGCGCGAGCATTTTCGGCTTGGAACATGCGTAACACATTTGTGTAGACGGCTTTGTCATCCTCGCCGCTTTGTCGATCTCGGTGGGCACGGTCATGACATGCTGCGAACAATTTTACATTTTTGCTCATAGCCCTCCATTTTGAACTTAGCGAATTTTTTGTAAAAGGTTCCGTCAAACCTTCGTTGAAAATAGCCATCACGGCGAACCAAAAAGTTAGACCATCGCGGTCGGTTCCTTTTTTACGATCCTCCGAAACATGAATCCAATTCTCCGCCAAGCGCCGCTCTTGGGCTTGTGTCCACTGAACCGACCGTGCCTTCGGATTGACGTCGGGTTCATCCGTGGGTTCATCCGTGGGTTCAACTACTTTCTTACCCTTGTCTTTTCTCTTACGAGGACGACTAGGTTCGGCTACTTGTGGTTGAGAGAATGCTTGTTGTTGGGGTTGATGGAATGATTGGGGTTGAGGTTGAAATTGTTGTTGTTGGGGTTGATGGAATGATTGGGGTTGATGGAATGATTGGGGTTGAGAGAACGATTGTTGTTGTTGTCGGAATTGTTGGAATTGTTGGAATTGTTGCCACTCGTTCATGGCTAATTGATGGGGTGGAGGTGGTGTGTTGGTGTTTCCGGCGAGTAGTGAGGTAAGGTTTTGGTAATTTGAGAAACCCGGTGAGTTAGGCGAATTGGGATCGGATGAAAAGTCGTTGTAGTTAGACATTTTTCTTTGGGGGTTTTGTGGATAGAATGTAAAATGTAGAAAGAAAGAAATGGTTTGGTGTGGATAAAATGGTGTTATGGGTTGGGTATTTATAGGAAAAAAAAAAAAAAAAAAAAAAATTTAATTTTTTTAAAAATTAGCCGTTAGGGCCCTTCAACGGTTACTTTTTTTCTTTTTTTTTATTTATTTAATCCATTATTTAATACCTAAACAAAAAAAAAAAAAAAAAAAAAAAACAAGAAACGCCGCGTTGGGCTACCAACGCCACCGGAGAAACGCGCGGAGAACGGCGTCCCCCCAGCCGGAAACGGCGTTGATGGGGGGGGGGGGGGGGGGGGGGGGGGGAAACGCCGTCGTGACCTACGGCTGCGAGCGGTCTAACGACTTTGATAAACCGTATAATTATATGTTCCCCATTGTATTCTTTCGTTTGTTGCTCGAGTCCACAAAGGAAACAAAGATAAGGCAGGATCCATATAAACCTAAAGGTATATCTTTTTAATTAACGTTTTTCTTTGAGGTTTTTTAACTTGTATCTTTTGAGCTTGACGCTTTGGTTAGCTTCTCATTTATGTTGTCTCTTATATTTTTGTTTGGTACAAACCTCTTAAATTTTTAATATTATAATGTGTAGGTTCTTGAGAGCTATGAACGAGCGTACAGTAATATGGTTCGTGTTCAACAGTTGTCAGAGCTAGAGGAGGTATTTTCTGTTAACATTTATTCACATTTTCCTCTGTTGTTTTGACAGACGTGTTCTTAAAAATGATAGTCCTATTATTTAATTGGTGGCAGGTCATTGATTACTGTACTCTTCCGGTTGGAAATTCTGTTGCTGAGGGGAGAAGAGCTCTTATTCGTAACATGTGGAATGAAGGCACAAAACGAGATGTTGAGGTATGTGGTGAAATTGTAGGGATATGTATTATCTGAGATGTTGAGGTATGTGGTGAAATTGTAGCAAAGATGTTACTTGATTGTAATCCTTGTTTAGCTAAATATTCTACTTTTGGTGGCCTTAATTCACCTCTTCATTTTGCTGCTGCTAAAGGCCATAATGATGTATAATAATCTTTTACTAATTTGCTGTTTCTTTTTATAATTTTTTTTTAATAAATTTTTTAATTTGTAGATTGTTGCATTGTTGCTTGATAATGGAGCTGATGTTAATTCTAGGAATTATTGTGGTCAGGTAACCGCTTTTTGATTTCGATCTCTTTTTTTTCTTTTCTTTCCAGGGGTGTTTGTTTCGGCTTATATAACGGGCTTACGAGCTTATCAAAATTTAGTTGGAAGTTGAATTAGTTGATTTAAATATTCATTTTTGGTTAATTTGTTTAAAGTTTGTTAATTTTCGTCTCTCATAGCGAAAGTGCCTTAGAATCTTTAGTTTGAGTAACTAGTTCGAGTTATTTGAATTTTTTGGTATATGTGTATTTTGAAGACGGCATTGATGCAAGCTTGTAGATATGGCCACTGGGAAGTTGTTCAAACCCTTCTACTCTTTAGATGCAATGTAAGTTATCGTTTTTTTTATTTTATTCTATATTGGTCTAGAAAATATTATTAGCAAATAATTCTTGCATATTTGATTGTTTGTAATTTTTGTGTTTTTAGGTTACGAGGGCGGATTATCTTAGTGGGAGAACCGCTCTTCATTTTGCAGCTGTGAATGGGCATGTACGTTGCATACGGCTTGTTGTTGCTGATTTTGTGCCTAGTGCTCCTTTTGAAGCTATAGATGCACAAATAAATGGCGATGGAAGCAATACTCCCAAGAATAAATTTGATCAAAGGTTTATAATTAGTTACTTGGTTCTTTATGTTTAGTAAATAAATATGATCCGCGATTAAAAATATCATCTTTTGGGTCATTGTAGTGCACTGGTGAAATTTGTAAATAAAGCTGCTGACGGTGGTATAACGGCTCTTCATATGGCTGCATTAAATGGGTATGCTGATTGTGTACAGCTGCTTCTAGATCTACATGCAAATACTTCATCTTGAACAGGGTATCTTAGAAATAGTGAGATTTTTGCATGAACTTGTTAAAAAATTGAAATTTAAGATGCCCAGATGAAACAGATTAGATTTTAAGAGTACCTAAATGGTGATAAATGAACATTAACTAACAGATATTTCTAAGTGCTTGAGAAAAATGAAAATTGCAGAGCCATTGACCAAAACTGATCTCACTGGTTCATTAAAGGATGGACCTGGAATCCGAGTGGCATACCAGGCATGAGACTGTAATATTGTATACTATTTTGTGATATCGTTAACTTATCAATACCTTTGTTATTCGTGGATTCTTCTAACTGCTCTCATTTGTGAAGGGTATTAGTGGGGCGTACAGTGCATCTGCAGCTATCGACAATGGAAAAGTCTCCTGGAAAGTGGATCAAGACTACTTCTTGGGAAGTCATCAACATCTTATCTTCAAAAAGTGAGTAATGATATATAATGTTTACTTATCACTTGTCTTTGAGTTAGAACACTCCATAAATTAAAAGTGTTGAATTGTAAAACCCATATACATACTGTCGAACAAACTTAAGTACATGAAAACTTGCAGGAACGATATTTGGCTCAGTACCATATGTTTATGTATTTTTTACATGATTGACTCATTTGTAATAGATTTATACTTTTAAATGCAGGAACGATACAATGAAAAATATGGTGACGACGACTTTCTTGAAGCTCACTCCGGGGATGTGTTTAACACGTATCGAACACTACAAGAAATTGGTCCTACAGCGACGATTAGAAATCGTCGCTAAAGATATAAAAGTCGTCGCTAAAGCCCTTTGGCGACGACAAATCGTTGCTAAAGGGTCGTCGAAAAAGAGTCGTGGAGAAAGGTCTTTGGCGACGATCTCAGACAACCTATAGCGACGACACGTGGGACCCACTTTGACTTTTTCAAACCCGTTTTTTTAATTAATTAATTAATTAATTAATTAATTATTTTTTATTTATTTAATTAATTATTTTTTATTTTTTATTTATTTATTATTAGTTATTTAATTAATTAATATTATTTTAATAGGGCTTTAGCGACGACTCTGGTGTGCCTTTGGCGACGATTTGTCGTCGCTAAAGGGCTCTGCAGAAAAAAAAAACAGCAGCTTATTTACAGCTTAATTCCCGGCTTCCTGCTTATTTCGATCCAAACAGCTTATTCCAAACAGCTTATTCCCAACAAAAATTAAAAAACAAAACAATAAACAAATAATCTAAATTATCATAAACTTCAAATCCGCTTACAAATTGTTCCAAAACCGTCGATATTAAATATTCTTACAAATCGTCGATATTAAATTGTTCCAAATTGTTCCAAACCGTCAACAATGACAAACATTAAACATTAATTTGATTTAAACAAAAACACTAACCATCAACTAATCCTCGTCATCATCCTCCTCCTCATTCTCCTCGTTCTCCTCGTTCTCCTCCACGTTTTGACTAGGCATTATTGGATGGTTGGGAAAAACAATACCCGGGTTGGCGGCTTGAAGTGCTTGCATGTAATGTCGAAAATCATCCGTTGTCATCACATTTGGTTCTTGCATAGGCATCTTTCCTTTTTCTCTCGAAGACGGGGTCATCAAAGATCCTTCTCCCGTGATAGAGATCGGTAACTTTCTTCCTCGACCTCGTTGGTGACCGCTTCGAGTTCCCAATACCTCATCCAATATTTCTCCTTCACTTGCGGAGGGGGAGCTCGTCCTCAAATCCATCATTTGCCGCTTCAAAATAAACCAAATAAGAATAATTATAAGTTAGTTGTATTTGGTTAGTAATATATCACCCATTTCGCCCACCTTGACCCATTTGACTCAAATGACCAATTTTAACCATGTTTATTCTCAATTTACCCATTTCGCCCACATTGACCCGTTATATATTTAGCCCATTTTGTCCACTTTGACATTTTACCCATCTTCCCCCACTTTGACCCCTTTTATCCATTTAACCCATTTTGCCCACTTTGACCCGTTTTACCCTTTTACCCTAATTACTTACATGCAAATTGAAAGCTTCCTCCGAGACCCAAATTCCATCTTTACTCGTATGATGATCTCGATAATCATCGAGAAGACTTGGATATTTGTGTTCCGGGTCATCACGTTGCTTCAAACAAATGAAATAAATTAGTATAATATCAAATCAAACACAAATTATATGAATAATATTAAAACTAAGAATTAAAAAGTTACTTACCTTTAAGTCCCTCCTTAATGCATAGGATCGACTTCCATGTTTACTCGCAAACTTTTGTTTGCCCCTGTTTTGCGAGTTTTTCACTGCACGGTTGATGAACTTCGGGTCTGTCACCCGGTTCATAAATGGAAGCCAAATCTTATTGTAATCAACTCCTTCTGGGGGATTTTCCCTAAGAAAATCAAGACTGTCGTACCCACCCCGTTTAGTAAAATGAACCTTCTTGAATTTATTTTTCGCATCCTTATACCGCTCCTTACATGTCCAATCCAACGCGGCTCTAGCCCAAACCTCCTTCTGACCACCATCAAACCAATCCCGAATATCAAAGTATTTCTACAATTCAAAAAATAATAGTTAGAATGTATAGATTTAATAAATATTCGAAAATGTAATAAAAACCAAAACAAACCTGCACTTCGGGCATAATCAACCTCTTCGATTCCATTGGCACCTTTGCCCAGCTGTCGTAATGTTTCGGGAATTCGTTGTCATTCACAAGGGTACCGATCAAAGAAATAAACTTTGAGCCGTGTGGCCCAATGGGCTTAGAAGTCAGTAAGTCACTGTCATCAAAGTTGATCTTCAAAGGCTTGTTACCATTTTTTCTCAACAAGTCCCGCAACTCTTTATTTGATGTTTTTCCACGTTGCCTCTTTACATCATCTGAAAAATTCAAATGAACAAATTAAACAAACATAATAAAACCAACAAGTAATATTCTTACCAATATTATGACCCCTAGGGGGATCCCAATGGCCACCGGGTGGATCACCTCCGGCATCTCCTCCGTGAGCTAAACTAGTCATCTGTATAGAACAAGTAAAATAAACATAACAATTATATGTGTAGTAAGTAACAAGTATATAAATTAACCAACATATAAAAAAACATAATTAAACACGGCAAGAACAATAACAATTTCATTTCATTTCAAGTCTTTTACATATTAAATATAACAATTACAAATCAATCTGCCTCATCGCTAGAATAAACAATATTTGGTTCGCCTTCATTATCAGAATCGACATATTCGGGTTCTGAATCATCATTAACATTAGCATCAACATCATCGTCATCAATAAAATCATCGTTATCGGTTGTTGTAGAAATAACTTCAACTGTCGATGATTTTATACATACAATTCTATAAAAATTTTATAAAAATCATACAATTTTATAAAAATCATACAAACTTATACAATTTTATACATACAATTCTACACTTAATTCATACAACTTTATACATACAAATCATATAATTCTACACTTAACCCACTTTGCCCACTTTGACCCATTTCATAAAAATCATACAAACTTATACAATTTTATACATACAATTCTACACTTAATTCATACAACTT
Source organism: Senecio squalidus (assembly GCA_910822075.1). NCBI lineage: Eukaryota > Viridiplantae > Streptophyta > Magnoliopsida > Asterales > Asteraceae > Senecio > Senecio squalidus. The sequence goes on from CAJVGC010000590.1 coordinate 19,099,196, forward strand.
CTACACTTAATTCATACAACTTTATACATACAAATCATATAAACTTATACTTAACCCACATACAATACATACAAATCATATAAACTTATATAAACTTATACTTAACCCACATAAAAATCATACAAACTTATATACATATTCTAACTATACAAACTCTTATTAACAAAAATAAAACCCAAATTAATTTGTATACTAACCTTTTAATAGAGATGCTCAATAAAATCAATAACCGGATATAGATGAAAAATATCTAACAACACAATTCCCAAATTAATAATCCAACAAATTACAAATTTAACAAATTAATTAAGTTTATGAAAAAGAAAAAGAAAAAGACACAAACCTAGATGGTGGTGGTGGCGGTTTGGTGGTGATTCCGACGATTAGGTGGTGATAGGTGGTGGCGGTAAGGGTGGTGATGCCGGCGGTGTAATTAAAAGGTGGTTAATTGGTGGCGGGTGGGGGTAATTTGGTGGTGGTGGTGGAATGTTGGAGTGGTGGTGGTAATTTGGTGGTGGAGGAAACCTAAATTCAACAAAAATGGCGATTTTTGAGCTATGAAATCGGGTGGTGGATTTTGTGTTTTGGTGTAAATGAAAGAGATAAGGATTTGCAATTATTGAGAGATTTTTTTTTCGGTCGTCGCTAAAGCCCTATGGCGACGATATGTCGTCGCTGTAGGGTAGCCCGGGAAAACCCAAAAACTTTGGCGGGCTGGGCCAATTACTCTGACTTTTGTTGACTGGGCTTTGGCGAGGACAAATCGTCGCTAAAGGCCCAACGATTATTTTTTTTTTTTTTTTTTATTTATTTATTATGTAATTATATAACTAACGAAAACGTTTAAATAATATTAGTAATGAAAATTAAGTTAAATTATATTAGGTATAAGTTAAATATTTAAATTATATTAGGTATAAGTTATTATAAAGTGTAGAAATACGATATCGACTTGTTTTACCGTTGTCGATGATCAATGGTGTAGTCGATTGAATACCTCTACGTGTGATAGTATACATTGACATTGTTACAAGTTATGTAATGATCGATTAAATCATTGATAATTGGATGTCATGTATGGTGTACGTACGTAGTCGATGAATGTTGTTCTCGTTAATTAGCTCTAATTATCGATGAATAGTGTTCTAACAGTCGATGAATGGTCGATAGATGAATGGTATATACAACTTTGCTTACTCATGTTACCTTTAATAGTCGATAAAATGGTGAGGTTAGGATTGTTTAAGGGTTACGATGGTTTAGGTTTCTAGGGTTACGATGGTTTAGGTTTTTAGGGTTACGATGGTTTAGGTTTCTAGGGTTACGATGGTTTAGGTATATGAGTTTAGGATTTAAGGTCTAGCATTACGTAGTTATGATGTAACATAATTGTCGATGAATGATCGATAGATGAATGGTCTATACAACTATGGCATAACTCATGTTACCTTTAATAGTCGATAGTTGTCGATCAATGTACGTTGTTCCGGTTTACCGACGATGACTTAGGGATATGATCGAGTTTAGGATTTAAGGTCTAGCATTAGGTGCTTATGGTTTAAAGTTATAGTTATACCACAACATGTCGTATTACAACTTTTCGTTATAACATTAAACGATTATTATGCCAGAGTTGTATAGACCATTCATCTATCGATCATTCATCGACAATTATGTTACATCATAACTACGTAATAACGACATTAAACGATTATTAATCGTATTAATTATTTAATTACGATATTAGATTTTTAAAAATAAGTATATACATTTATTTTAAGTATATTAACATTAATAATATAATTACTTATTATCAACTAATTTTATTTTAAACAAAAATTATTATTTAAAATTAACATTATATATTATTTAATTTGATATATTATATTTTCATTTTAATACATATACATTATATATTATTTAAATTAATTAACATTTAATTATTTATTAACTAAATTAATTAATATATTTAATAAACATTTAATTATTTATTAAATAATTAATTAATTTAGTTATACCTTTAGCGACGACAAATCGTCGCCAAAGGGTTAACCAAATTAATTAATTATTTAATAAATAATTAAATGTTTATTAAATATATTAATTAATTTAGTTAAGCCTTTAGCGACGATTTGTCGTCGCTAAAGGCTTAACTAAATTAATTAATTATTTTTAAAATTTTATAAATTATTTAAATAACCATTTAATTATTTATTAATCAAATAAAAATGTCAGATTTGCCTTTGGCGACGATAAGTCGTCGCCGAAGGGTTTTGGCGGGATTTGGCGGGAATTATTAATAATTTTAGTAATTTATCTAATATAGAGTCGTCGCTAAAGGTAAATGTCGTCGCTAAAGGGTCGTCGCTAAAGGCTAAAGTCTGACAAAGTCAAAAAGTTGCCATTTTTTGTCGTTTAGCGGGCCTTTAGCGACGATTTTGATGTCGTCGCTGTAGGGGTCGTCGCTAAAGGCCTCGATTCTTGTAGTGGAAGATGGGTTGACCAAGGAATAAAAAACGCTTAGGTGTTTGGTTTAAAATATTGGATGAAGTTGTGGAAGCCCAAACAATAGGTGTTTGGTTTAAAATTAGAAACTATTTGATGACCGAAATAGCATTAAAACCGTTTGTTGTTTGGTTAAGTTTAGAATTTACCTTTGGATAATGTGTAGCGTTAATATTTAGTTTGATATGTTATATTTTGGTTCATAAATTTTCATTTTATTATATATAATAAAATATTCACCTATGATAATTAGGATGTAAATAGGAACAAAAATGGGTGTGACGAGGTGGCCTCGTATTTATGATCAACGACTTCATCGGAGACACAAATAACGTCATCTCACAGAAAACAGCGACGCTTGTAGGGATGTAAATAGCGTCGTCCCTCAAAATTAGCGACTTTGGTAGAGACACAGATAACCACACATCAAAATTAGCGACTTCGGTAGAGACACATATAACCACACATCTTTACTAATAGAGACGTATATAAAGACACATACTTTCCACGTCGCAATGTTTTTGCGACATATTTTCTCCTATCGTTGTTATTGTCGCTGTACATAGCGACATATAGCAGATGTCGCAAAAATCTGCGACTTTTTTTATAGAGACATCCAAGTTCACATCGTTAAATATGTCGCTAGCACAAAATATGTCGCTCCGGACGTCGCTAAGCATGTCGCTAAAAGACCTTTTTCTTGTAGTGAACATTTCGGTAAATTTTTGTAATTGTGCTTTATTCTTTTTTAAACTAACAAATTAGAATTTAATTAATACGGAGTACTACTTAATAACAACTCGGGCGTCTGTGTTCTAATAAAATGGATATTTTTTTTTATTTTTGGATTAAATAATAATCGCCTGTTTTGTTATTAATACCTTCTAAACGCCTGCCTTAGTTTTTAGTCTTATCATTAATTTGCTGAACTAATCCAATCATTAAATTGATCTTCTTAAACTAAAGCATGTATGATTCGTGAGGCCAATAATTACCTTTTTTTTAATAGACTAGAAATATATATAATTAATTTCGGTTATTCAATTTGCTAAACCACAGAAGATGAAGAAAACACTTACAAATGATTAAAGAGTGTTGGCATTAAATAATTTTAGTTATATAACTCAACTTGTTCAATTCGTGGGGTGACCCCGATATATCAATCTTAGGTTATAGAATTTTAACAACCATCATATTTAAGTAAACTATGATTAGTTAAAATGTGGTGATCATTTGAATTGAAGTTAATATATCGGGGACTAAACCAAATTAATTTCTCAGTAATTTTAAAGATAAATATTCGTTTATAATATATGACTAATACAAGATTTTGTTACTAAATCTCTTATGTGTGCTTGTTAATTTCATTCCAATTTAAGTGAGCATCTTTAGTGAAGGATTATCAATAAACAGCGAGATCAAGTTCTATTATTTTCTTTTGTTATGTAAGTCTCAATTGGATTAATTCGACTTCTTACCCTGGTTCATCTCCCCTTCGTATTTTGTAATTATTCCTTTGATATTTTGGTCTATATGTCTTCGTGGTTTCTTTCTTTTCTTAACTAAAATACCGTTCTCAGAATGTCGAATTGGAAGAGGTGATCTGATGAAGCAACCATTTGGTTCAAGTATTTTATTTCCCAAGTGAGGTATTTTAATACATCCATGCACACATATTTTATTTCTACATGACTGAATATCATAATTTATTATTATCCTATAAGCTTTGATATTCCATGTTCTAACCAACCATTATTGGCAAATTAAAATTATATTTTCCCCGAATACTTCAAAAAACAAAGACCAAGTCATCAAAGATTATCAAACATAGCAATATGTAAATTGTTTTATTAACCTATAAAGAGACAAATGTACCACATATTATATGGCGGGTTGTTAATTTTAACCTGTCTAAAAAAACAAAGACAAAGTCAAACATAGATAGTAAAAAAATATATTTCCCCGAATATATTTTTCATTTAGGGTAATTATCCTGCCATCTATATAATGAACATCAAAACTTACAATTTGATGTAATCAACTTATAAATCACTATCATTCGAAAAAGATGACCGATTTATGAGGTAACCGGTTATTTTTCAATCTATGTAATAGTTTTGCTAACACGATAGTCAAATTAGCTGCCAACATTATTTATATTCAACTATGTTTTTATTATAAAACATTATTATGATTTTTAGTATATACTAATAACTTATTAAATGTATAATTTAAATACACTGATATTAATATAAAAATAATCACATAAATGAATGGATGTTTTTTTTTTATTAAAACTTGGCGTTGAATAAACAAAATCAACATAGGTCTTACTTTGTTTTTTTTAGCTGACATATCTGACTACTAAACCTTATGTAATTAAACTAATGCATGCGTTATCCATGAAGCTAATTAACAATTAGATACAAAATTAATTAAATTTAATTAATGAAGCTTTGAACTGTGACATAAGCGTTAGCTCTAGAGGGAGTAGAAGAGACAGCTATGAATGTTCTTATAAATCTCCGAAAGGAAAGTGAAGAAACGACAAAATAAAAATAATAAGGAGAAACTGTTACCATCAAACGATTCCGAACTATATTTCAACTTCAATCGTGGGACAGCACAACCATTTTTAAATAGATGTGATTAAAATTAAGGGCTAAAGGTTTGTGTATGCTTCCAACTTGACACCGAATTCTATTGTGTACACCCGATTCAGAGATGTTCTATTGAGTACCACCACGTGACTTTTTATTCTTTAGAAGACACAAGTTCACCGGTTACCTACAAAAATCTACGTGTAACAAGTTAACGTCCACCTCAGCTTCCACGTAGGATATTTTGTCCACCTAAGCTTCCACCTACCAGATTATGAAGCAGCAGAAATCCAAACTGGTGGAAAGCCCTCCTTATCTCAACGACCTCCTTATCGAGCTAATTATACCACCATCATACCAGCTAATTAGCAAAAATCCAAAAATCATACGACCTCCTTATCAGATTATGAAGCAGCAAAAATCAAAAATCATACCACCACCACCAGCAGAAATCCAATTTGCTTGTTTTCAACTTTGTGTTCGATTCATAATCAACGACCACCACCACCTCCGCCGCCATCATAACCAACACCACCTCCGCCGCCATCATCATCACCACACAGATCAGAGTGACCTATAAGGATCAAGTGAGTGATTGATTTTAACATAAGGAGTCAAATAAAAAGAGTCAAATAAAAAGGATTAATACCTATTGCCCACTGTAACATCCCATCAAGACTAGGAAACCCGTCGTCAACTTCATTCAAAGATTCATCATCTGCCATCGCCGCCGTCACCATCAACAATAACAACGCCGCCGCCGCCGCCCTCATTTCAGCGCCGCCGTCACCATCAACAATAACAACGCCGCCGCCGCCGCCCTCATTCCAGCGCCGCCGTCACCATCAACAATAACAACGCCGCGGTCACCATCAACAATAACAACGCCGCCGTCACCATCAACAATAACAACCCTAATTTCAAAATCGGATTTTTTTTTTTTGATTAATTAATCATTTCTTGTTAGATCTAGGTATATTAAAAAAGAAAAGGAGAAAAGGAGAAGAAGAAAAGGAGAGAGAGAGAGTAGAAAAAAAGAAAAAAAATGGTCAAACATGGAATGTCTTTGATGAAATGAAATGCCACGTAGACAAAGTTAATATTAAAAAATTAGAAGGTAACCGGCTACCTAAAGAAGAGGTTAAACGTGTCTTCAAAAGAATAAAATTGTCACGATATGGTACTCAATAGAACATCTCTGAATCGGGTGTACACAATAGAATTCGGTGTCAAGTTGGAAGCAAACACAAGCCATTAGCCCTAAAATTAATTAAACAAGGAGATCTTCTATTAGGGCATCTCTAATGTATATGCTTTTATATTTTCTAATTTTATTAGACTACTTATATACCTTATAATTTTTGTTAGAACGACATTAAAGAGTTAGGAAAAAATTACAAATTGATTGAATGGATGAGTTTGGGTTACAATACCAATCAACAAGGGATATATTTTTTCGCTACTAAGGGAAAGAGTATTAACATGGCATTGTCTTCTAACAAGTCACTTCTATCTTTTAAAGTTCTAATAGCAAGGAATAAACCATAAGAAAAACACTCTTTGGATATACACTATATTACTTGTATCTTAGTTTTTAACGGATCTCAACCGTAGCTCTAAAACTATATTTATAATTTATATTAGTTGCTTTATAATAAGTTAAATATAAAACAAATATTTAGTTGTTGTTTTCTTTTCTTTTTTTAAGAGATGAGCGAGAAAAAAACATAACCCATAGTTCCAGACCATGTAAAGTATTTGTTGGATGAACGTTTGAAGACGATGATGACATTTTTACGATTTTGAGATTATAGATGAAATAGAATAAGATTGAGAAATGGTGTGATTTTTTGGTTAAGATATTGTTGTATTTATAGGTGAAATGGTTTGAATAAATAATTTTTTTTTTAATGTTTACGTTATAGATCCGTTACAAAAAAAAATTGATTTTTTTTTTTTTTAATTTTACCGTTGAAAAAAAGAAAATTCCTCAACGGTCTGTTAAGAGCACAACGACGCCCACAATGAGCCCCTCACAACGAGTGGGGACAGAGTGATAACGAAGAGAGGCGCTCGTTGTGGCTCGACAACGAGCACACTCGGTGTGATCTAACATAAAGAGTATAACATAGCAGTGTCTTCTAACAAGTCACTTCTATCTTTTAAAGCTCTAATAGTAAGGAATAAACCATCCGAAAAACACTCTTGGTTACACTATATTACTTGTATCTTAGTTTTTAACGGATTTCAACCGTACCTCTATAATTATATTTATCATTTATATTAGTTGCTTTATAATAAGTTAAATATAAAATAAATATTTAGTTGTTGTTTTCTTTCCTTTTTTGAAGGGATGAGCGAAAGAAAAACATAACCCCTAGGTTCCAGCCCGTCACGGGTAGGTAAACCACATAATTATCTTACTAATCTTTCAAAGGTTAAAATGTATATTATATTAACATATAAAACATTATATAAAATCTTTATATACTCATCTCGAAGTCGAATTAAATTTACAACACACATAGCTCTTTCCCCTTTACTCTTTTTCTCCAAATCTGCGTTTTTACAACCGAACACAAATTTGTTTTTCAATATATCTTTCATACATATAAACACATGTATTAACTTAATTACAACTCTTTCTAACTCTTTAGCTCTTAATCTAAACATGTTTGACAACTTCTACCCAACTTACCACCTTTTGGGTCTTTTGACCCGTTTAACATTCTAATGCACAAACAAACATTTTAACCCTTTACACATTGCAAATAACTTTTCTTCCCTCTAACCATTTCTTACCCATTTGTCATCTTTCAACGGGTCACATGACCCGTTTGGCAACTAGTGTAACATACTTAACACCATTTCACCAAAACACAACTTTGAGTACTCTTATCTTATATTTTCTATCCATAAACATGATGATAATCATTCTTAACATATAATTCTTTCATTCCAAAACAATCCAACAATAATAAACACTTCTACTTAACAATTCATCTTTACACCCTTATTAGGTAAAATATGAAATCTTACAAAATTCATATAATTCAATCTTTCAAACCTTTACATATATTATTGAGTTAATTACATAATTGGTCCCTAAGCTTGTTCCAATTTAACGGGTTCAGTCCCTGAGTCGAAAATCGTTCGGGTTCAGTCCCTGGGTCATTAATTTGGCTACAAGAATAGTCCATTTGTCACTTAAAATGACGAAAATACCCTTAATATTTTATTTTCTATTTTTACCTTTTCTTTATTCTCACCCAAATTTATTTCTTTCCCAAATCTTAAAATGACGAAAATACCCTTAATTAACTCTATATTATTACCTTTTTCCCGTTATAACAAAACAAATACCCCAATTTTTTTAAAATTAAATAATTATCTAATAAAATGTTAATCTTTAGACGAAACGAATTATATTAATACGTTTTGGGTGTTTTTCTATTTCATTAAAGGGGTATTATTGTATATTTTTGACGATCTTTTTTCTTTCGGGTGAGTATTAAAGTATACAAAGTAATTAATATAAAAGAAAGGGATCCGGAGAAGAAAAAAAAACTAAAATCTCATTTAGTTATTCTTAAATTAAATGTGATTTCAAAACATTAAATTTCGAAACCGGTCGATCGGGGGTCGAAAGTATTGAGTAATTGCTCTAATGAAGGAGACGGATCTCAATAACCCCTATTGAAGATAAGTACTATTAAATTAATTTTATTGAAGTAAGTTTAAATTTAATAAAATAAATTGAGAATAATAAAATGTTGGGTATCCTGATATAAGCAGAGACGGAGCTAGAAATCAGTATTAGGGGGGCCGAAATGATCTCAATTATATAACAATTGTTCACTCTTAAAATACTCTCTCCAATGGAATCACTTTCTTTCCCATGATTCTCTCTCTCTAAGATATTTTCCATTTTCTCCGATCACCGGCTCTCCGATCATTAACTATATATATATATATATATATATATATATATATATATATATATATATATATATATATATATATATATATATATATATATATATATATATATATATATATAATCTATACATACAGATTTCTGTAAAAATATGTTAGATCTCAACTTAAACTTCCAAGAAGAAACGAAAACCTTTCGTGATGTCGAAGAATCCGCAACATCGAACTCCTCGTTACTAAATGCAGAAGGTGTTCCATCAAGTAATGTCGGAGATGGTGACGATGATGACAGCTCCGGTACCGGCGCCGGCGAGACCATCTCATGTTTTAACTTTGATATATTGAAAGTTGGTGATACTACTAACTCAACTAATAGTCAACTTTCAAAAATTACGTTTCGTGTCGGAATTCATCGGTTGATGCCCCCGACGAGTTGATGCCCTGGACGGTCGCTCGGTTCGCCCGATACCAGGGTCGTCCCTGTATGTGAACCATTGTTAGGGGGGGCCGAGCACCCTCCAGCCCCCCCACTGGCTCCGTCGCTGGATATAATATTATTGTTAGTTCGAAAAATATATGTATGGTTTTTTATAAAATTTTACGAATTTATATGATTGCTTACTTAATTTGTTAAATGTCAGAAAAAATTGTTTTTATAGACGACTTGACTTATAGTTCAAATATTTTGTTTGTGCCTCCAATCTAGAAGTTAAATTAGAACACCATAACAACATTAACAAACAATAACTAATTGTGAACATATTTGCTTCCAATGACAAAGCCAAGATTTCATATTCAAGAGGTTCGTAATGAATTTTATAGACTTGGCTAAAGAACTTTTATTCAAATTAGACGTACTAGGGAAGGCCTAGCACTAGAATCATCTAAACTATGTCTTCGCCTCTGGCAGTACATCCATATTTTAACTTACTTTTCAACCGAATATCACACTAACACCTCCATTTAAAATATGTATTCATATGTAATATAAAATATGTAATAATTTTTGTAAGAGTTGTAAATTTTTTAAGAAAAGTGCCTATGGATCAATTTTCTGCATAATGATGCAAAGGAGATGGTCGCGCTAAAACCACGATACCCTTACTTACATCCGATATAGAATAAAGAAGCCATAACAAAATCTTTTCCAATGTTGCACACTTGCACATACAAACACAACTTTATGTCACTTCCTTAATATAGAACACACATCGTGTACACACAAGGTACATATATGGAAGCATGGAAAGAGAACGAAGAGAGAAAACAAAAGACAAAGAAGCATAAAAAAAAAAAAACTAAGCAAGGACTGAATTGAAACAAAAAACTGGAAGAAAAAAAAAACGGTTATTCCCAACCAGTGATGTGATGATGAGGATTCCTCGAAAAGTTAAGGATTTGTAATCTTACGAAAGATATATAGTTAGTAAAAACGATAATTTACAACAATATATAATTTCTAATGAAAATATACTATGTGTAACATCGTCTAAAATTATGTCCCTTGCGCTTCCTCAATGTCGTTCTAAAATTTGATTAAATGTACTATTTTCCACATACGTTTACCTGGAAAAACTAGTTATATACTAAGTATATAAATCGATGGTAAGATCACCTTTGAATAATATTTTTGTGTATTTTAATTCATGTTGGTAATATATTGAGGAGGTTTTGAGACATAACTAGCTGTCTCCTCTAACTCTTGTTTTAGGCCAAAGGGTACGAACCCTAGTTTCTTTCTTAACATATGCTACAAATAGAATATTCTAGCGACAAATTACGTGACAGCTTCCTTTTTATATTATTAAAATTCACAACACACATGTACACACCCTGAAAACCCCTTAAACAAATTTAAAGTCGTGCGAAGCCGGCCATAAATTAACGAACAAAATCTTATTAGACTCTGGGCTGCAAATCAATTTTATGATACGAAATCTTTTTTCCTAAGTTTTTTTTCTTCTTGTTTTACCTTTTTTGTTTAATGAATATTTAATTTGTAATGGGAAATAATTAATATACATAAAAATAGATTGGGTAAAATGATGAAAATTTTCACTATCAATGTAATCATTCAACTTTTTACTATAAATTTTATAAGATATAAAAATCCATCCAAATTTATGGAGTTTTAGATAAACGAATCAATTAAAATTGTCACATTTTTATAAATCATATTATGGTAGTTTAAAGAGCTAATGGCTTGTGTATGCTTCCAACTTGACACCGAATTCTATTGTGTACACCCGATTCAGAGATGTTCTATTGAGTACCACCACGTGACTTTTTTATTCTTTTGAAGACACAAGTTACCTTTTAAACCGGTTGCCCGTTCCCATTTGCCACGTAGACGCCATGTCATTTAACCCTCCCATTACCTAACCATGGTTAACTTTTTTTAAAATAAACTTAACCATATACAATCCCAATGCAGTGACTCTCCCTCCCAAAAACCCTCCCTCCCGTTCTCTTTTCACTCAGTTGACATCCCCGATATCTCCTTTTCTCTTTCTCTTTTCACTTAAAAAATCGACCAAAAATCTTTGTTTTGTCTGTTACAAATCCCAAGTTTGATTCCATTATGGGGTAAATTTTAATCTTAAAATTAGGGTTTCTTTTGCTTCGATATTTTTACGTTAATTTTTTTTTGTTTCTACAGGATGGGATCTGTGGAAGGTTATGAACTAAATGTTCATAACGATGGAGCATTTTTTTATAATCCCTTCAGGTATGACAATGGTGTAGAGATACCGGTGTATGTTCCAAAAGTAGGGTTGGATGAGTTGTGTGAAGTTATTAAAAAAGCTACTGGAAACCCTTTATCTGGTCTCTATTACACCTGTCCGGGACAGAAACCAAAAGACGCGTTGTTCAAGCTTTCCAATGACTATGACGTTCTTATGATGTATGACATTGCTTACTGTTATGGGAAGATTGATGTATACATGGATCACTTTGATGACGATGAAGACATCATGAAGTATGTAACAGAAATACAAAAGCCGCCTGAAGATGAACATGAAGCTTCGGTTATTGACAACCTAGATGATGCACCTGTTGATGAACAAGAAAAGCCAGCTGTTGATGAACATGAAGTAGATGACACAGATCCAGAAGATGATGACTATGTTTTGAAGGCTGGAGAAGATGATGACACAGATACAGAAAGTGATACTGCTTCTATTGACTTTATGTCTGAAGATGAAATTGAGCTTAAGGAGGTAAGAACAAGAAGGGCTGAGGAGAAAAAGAACCCAAAGGTAAGAGAGCAGCCTCAGTTGGGAAAATTTGCAGTGAATGAAAAACCTGATATGTATGAAACCATTTGTGAGCATGAGGAGTTTATGACAGATCTTAGTAGGAAGATGAAAGTTAGTGATGACAATGATGTGGATCCATTTAAAGCTGCTGAACATATTGAAAAGTACCCAATCCACGATACTCAAATGCATTGGAAGCTTCAGAAAGCACAGGTAGGTGAGAGGTTTGAATCTGCTGAAAAGTTTAAGGAATGTATGACCTTTTATGGACTGTCAAATGGGTACAATATTTACTTCTCAAGATGTAGTTCAAGCCAGATAGTGGCTAAGTGTGGACATAGACCTCCAAGACTTAAAGATCCATCCAAAGGTAAACAAAGGAAACAAAAAAGGTATCCTGATGTAGTTAAACCAAATGGTCCAAAGTGTCCATTTAGATGCTATGCTAGGATTATGAGGACAGAAGAGTCGTTTCAAGTTATTTCTTTGGTTGATGTTCATACATGTGTTAGGAACTTTAGATTTGGATCTCTTATTAACTACAAGTGGATTGGTAAGCAGTTTGGTGACAAAATTAGGTCTAACCCAAGTATTAGATTGGTTGACATAGCTGATTTAGTCATGAAAAAGTATAAATGCAGTGTGACTTTAAACCAATGTAGAAGGGCCAAGGAGTATGCAATAGTTGAGTATGAAAAGGCATTAGAGGATCATTATGGGATGCTAAGATCATATGCTGATGAGTTGCTAACCAGTAATCCAGGATCAACAGTGAAAATAGGTGTTACAGTCAATCCAGATGAGAAGGTTTATTTTGATAGGATGTACATATGTTTAAAAGGGTTGAAAATGGGGTGGATTAGGGGCTGTAGGAGGATAATTGCTTTGGATGGTTGTTTCTTGAAAAGTCCAAACCATGGGGAATTATTGACAGCAATTGGAAGGGATGGAAATAATCACATCTTCCCTATTGCCTGGGCTGTTGTCAATGTGGAAAACAAGGATAATTGGACTTGGTTCATTCAGTTGTTGGCTGAGGATTTGCAGATTGAGGGTGGTGCTGGTGTAACCTTAATGTCAGATCAACACAAGGTATGTGGTTCATTATTTCTAGTATATTACTAACCACATGTTTTCATATTATTAACCACATGTTTTATGATGCAAAGGGTTTGATAGAGGCTGTCAAGACTGTCTTGCCATATGCAGAGCATAGGCAATGTGCAAGGCACATTTATGAGAACTTTAGAAAGCAATTTAGTGGTGTGGAATTCAGAACTCTTTTCTGGTCTGCTTCAAAGTCATCATATCCTGTGCTATTTAAGAAGATTATGGACAAAGTTCATCAAGCTAATCCAAGGGCAGCAGTTTATTTACTTGAGAGGGATCCAAAAACATGGTCAAGGGCTTTCTTTGCATTGCATAGAGGTTGTGAAGCAGTAGAGAATGGCTTCAGTGAGTGTTTCAATTCTGTTATTGTGGCTTTAAGGAACAAACCAATCATCACCATGTTAGAGGCTATAAGAGTGATTGTGATGGAAAGGATGAACACAATGAGAAAGCTATGCATGAAGTGGGATGGTGCAATCTGTCCATCAATTCAAAAGAAACTGGAATGGTGCAAGGATCAACACAGGTTCACTCTTCAACATTGGTTTAACTTTTTTGTATTAATATTTATAGTATTTTAATATGGTTTTAATCATAGGTTTTGGCTTCCTATGTTCTGTGGAGGTTATGAATGGGAGGTTAGACAGTGCAATAAGGGATTTAAGGTTAATGAACAACATAGAACATGCAGCTGCAGGATGTGGCAGTTATCTGGTGTGCCTTGTCCACATGCATGTTCAATGATATTTGCCCTGCATAAAAACCCAGAGGATTATGTGGCAGATTGGTTCAAAAAGACAATGTACTTGAATGCCTACAAATATTACTTGAAACCTGTTGGTGGGATGTCAACTTGGAAACCAAACAACATGAACAAGCCTCTTCCACCTAAACCAAAGAAAATGCCAGGGAGACCAAGAAAGAAGAGGATTAGAGCAGTAGGTGAGGGGGGCAGTGCCACAAGAATTTCAAAGGTTGGAACAGTTATTACATGCCATAATTGTTGGCAAACTGGTCATAACAAAAAGGGATGTACAAATGACCCTGTTACACCACCTAGGAAGGACAAGAATGTTGGTTCTGCTCCAGTTGGTTCTGCTCCAGTTGGTTCTGCTCCAACCAGTGGTGCTAGTGATGAGGCTGGTTCAAGCATGCATGCAGTTGGTTCAAGCAGTGCTGGTTCTACTACAACCATGCAGGTGGGAAAGCTATGTTACACAACATCATACAGGTATGTTTTTTAGTACAAAAACTATGTTCAGTGAATACTATTGTACACTCTTTTAATAGACAAATATACTATTTAGGAAACATATTGATGAATTGATGGGAGCTGGAACACTTCAAGGCATTTTTGCTGGTGGGTCAAATCCAGAACATTTCTTCTTAGGTTCATCACATGGGGCAAAGAAAGGTGTAGGCTTGGGTGTAACAAGTGCTCCAGGTGTCCCAAGGCCAAATGCAAGATATGAGACAGGTATGAATTTAGTATCATGTTGGTTAAAGTAGTGAAATGGCTTGTGTATTGACTATATCTATTACTTAGGCCCTATTAAAAGACCTTTACCTTATTGGTGGGGATATGGCTTATGTACTGATCCAGTTACAGGTGAAGTGTTTGAAGGGAGAGGTAAGAACTGTGTCCCAGTCCCTGTGTGGCCTCCTGAAGTTCCATTGCCAATTACTCAAGAAGATGTACATGCTGCTGTTGGAAGCCAAGAAGAAGATGTACATGCTGCTGTTGGAAGCCAGGAAGAAGATGTCCCTTTGGGAAATGTGGATGATAGTGAGGAGTTGCCTTTGGGAAGCCAGGAACCAGTCTTCAGTCAGTCTTCACAGGAAACACCAAAGCAGAAGAAAGTTGTGAAGATGAGAAGACCAAGTGAAAGAATCATGAAAAGAAAGCTAGGAAAGCAAGTTCAGGGACCAGGAGATAAGGAAGACAATGCAATTGAAATTGCAAAGTAGTATGTAGTTGGTTGTGTGGAAGTGTGGAATTTGAAAAACAATGTCTTTTGGTTGGTTGTGTAGTTAGATGTAAACATTATGGTATTTAGGTTGTGTAATATTTAGGATTAACATTTTAGGATGCAGTAGGGGATGCAGTAGGTATTTAGGATGCAGTTGGTTTATAATCCAATTTGCAATTTTTGGTGTAGAAGAATTATAGATGCAGTTGGCTATATATGCCGTTTTCAAGTTAGTGTTGTTTATTACCATTTTCAAGTTGCTATTGTTTATTACCAAATATAAGAGGAAAAAAGGTCATTACAATTCACAATTCACAATCTATTATAATTGCTAAAACAAAACACATTACAACAACAATTTGTTCTTTACATCATTTTGCTAAAAAAACCTAATCCAACTGCTAAAAATACAACAACAATCAACAAAATGACAACCAATTTTTCATAAACCACAATCTTTGACTTTGCATAGGTCAACTCATGCATCATCTTGTTCATTTCCATCCTTGAATCTTTAATCTCTTCATAAGCAACATTTCCAATACTTCCCCTACGTCTTTGCAATTCAAGATGAAGATTAAATAGGAGTTTCTTGTAATAAGGATTACGGATTTCTTCGTCAATAAACATATACAACTTGCATTTCCTTTCTTTATCCTGTTAATTGTAAAAAGAATTACAGTTTTGTGTTAAAATCAATTGAAATCAATTGAAATCAATTTGGGGCAAAATTAAAAATTAACAAACTAACCATTACGGGGCAGCTGATGAATCTCCTTCCTGGATTCGTGCTTGTCCAAGATGTACGAGGGTGGATTTCGAATCCACAGACACAAAAAACGGGAATCACCATTTAGGTTTTTTGGGTAAAAACGGGTAACAATTTGTTAAAATTAGGGTTTATAACAATGGGGATAGGTAAAACGGGTTGAAAAAATGGGTTAAAATCCGGGTTTTATTGGGTACGTGGAAGCTTAGGTGGAAGCTTAGGTGGACAAAATTACCTACGTGGCATCTGAGGTGGATGGTAACTTGTTACACGTAGATTTTTGTAGGTAACCGGTGACCTTGTGTCTTCAAAAGAATAAAAAAGTCACGTGGCGGTACTCAATAGAACAGCTCTGAATCGGGTGTACACAATAGAATTCGATGTCAAGTTGGAAGCATACACAACCCTTTAGCCTTTTAATTAATTATCATTTTTCCCATCCAAATACACTTCCTTTGTTATCTGTTTTTCATGTATATCTACAAAAGGATATTAACACAATGTTGTGATAATGCATATCTTTTTGTCTTTAATTTGGCTTTCCAATAGACCTAAAAAGGAGAGGTTGAATTAATTGGATTGAACTGATAAGTGGTTTGTATCCAATTTCTTCGTCTACCATGTCTTGTAATAGTTAGCTTCTAGGCCGCAGGTAGCTACTTGCTAGCTAGTCGATTATTAATATATTTTTCCTTCGTCGTACAAAAAGGAAAAATAGAACAAAAATATATCGAACTTTTACCACATTAATGAAATTAATAAATTTTATATTCAAAATTTTAATATTATATTTAAACTTGTAAAGTTTGATTTAGAATCTCATTAATTATTGATGAATAATATTTTGGTTAATATTTTTCTATGATACAAGTTATATCTTTAATATTCAACATTTATAACCAGCTGAGCTAGCTCAGTTGGCCACCAAGGATAATCTTGGGGAGGTTTCATGATGAGGTCTCAAGTTCGAGTCTCACCATGGACCTTCAGGGGCCCTTAGAAGCAGGAGTGGGGTTTATTCCCTAAGGAGAAGGTTCGAGGCTCGCATACTGCCCAATTGGATGTCACTGTGGACTCGAATCACTAACTACTAACTTTGCCGTTCAAAAAAAAAAAATATTCAACATTTATGCCCAATAAATAATAATATTGATAATTTATTGGTTATTAAAATTAATTAAATATAGAAAAACATTAAAAATTGAATCAATATAAATAATAATCAATAATATAACAATTCATTATGAAATAAATAAATCACAAATTGGTTTTATCTAAAAAAACTAACAAAAATACAAGTTAATTTTATGTACAATATTAACTAACCAAAGTTTGTTTCATCAAAATATTTTTTTTAGAGTTTATTTATATGCAATAACAATTTTATAAAAATTTGCATATTTCCTACTATTCTCATGTACAAAAAAGACAACATTGTGATTTTTAAGAACAAAAATAAAAATCGTCTGATGAAAAAATTCGTTTTCAAATCAACTACTTTAAATAAACAAATAAAAAGTTAGTTGTATATATTGATTCAATAGGTATTGGTAAGTTTGCGTAACTAACAAGAACAACATGAGGTATTATCAGAAAATAGTCTATTTATATTATTCGATAAGAGAAAAATCAAATAAGATGTTTTGAATTTTTATTTGATTAAGATCTTAGTATCACTTATTTTCCTCTTATTCAGTTAGCCTAATTTTAAGTCTGAATCCCTCTTATTAAAACTAAGACCCACATCTTTGTTAGTGTATTTGTTTAAAACTGGTATTTCAATCAATAAAATTAATTGTTACTTAGGTATTATATTTATCTAGTTTTTATTTAAAAAAATTTGAGTCGGTTACTATTATATATATATTTTAATTTAAAATCTCGTTATTTTAAGTTTAAACTAACTTATGATTTTTTTAATAAGTGTTACATACGTTATATATATAATTATTTACATTGATTTAAAAGGGTAAAAAAAAGTCAATAGTTTGAATAGTTATGATTAATTTACGTGAAAAATAACTGAATAAATTATGAAAATGAAAAATAATTGATAGAAATGTTTTTATCATGTTAGTTTACGAAGAAAAAAGTACTACATTTCCTCTTTTATCATACTTTGCTTGTTATAATAAAATCTACACTAACATTTTATTAATATTCGGTATTATTGTTGAAAGCACTTGTTTTGTAATATAGTGATATTTTTTTGATAAATTTTACATTCAATTATTTGTTATTGTTTTTATGTCATTTAGCTAGTTTAATATCATTAAAAATGATAAGAGGAACCAAAAGAGAAAAGAAAAAAAAAATGTTCAGACTATTTTTCAAACAGTCTTATTGATTATGCTTTCAGGTTTCAGACACTGCCTCTTATCATTCAGAACTGGTCTTCAGGTTTCAGACTTAAGTATTAAGAAAAAACAAAAGATCACGTAGTGTTCAACAAGTTTTTAAGAACTTTTGTATCTTTATTTTATATAACTTTATTACGTGTCTACCAACCAATTATGGAACATGAAATTTTTTAGCGGGGGACCGAAACGCTGCAGCGCGCGGTCCATGCAACTAGAGGTGTAAATTTCGGGTTTGACCACAAACCGACCGGGTTTGAAAACCGAACCGGTTTTTGGTCAAACCTACCAAACCGGCTCGGTTTTGGATCGGTTTTTCGGTTCCAAAATATCAAACCGGTGAAACCGGTTCGGGTTGTAAACCGGTTACTATTTTTTAATAAACAGATAATTCATACAACAAACTGATAATTCATCGGATTTCTGTAATAAAAACAAACGATTTTCCGAACTTTAGGAGACCCGCACCACCCCTGGCCCTTAAGGTACGTCTATGCTACCAACACACATTTATCCCATATGTATTGAGTTTGCATGTGTTCATTAAGTTTGTCTATTTACTATTAAAAAATGTTTGCTCTAGGATCGTACACGTAGGCTATAACCATGGAAATCGGCAGAATCTATGGGGTGTCAATTAAAGACCAAATTCAGCTAATCTTTGAACCCTTTACTGTAAACTCAAATTTTATTGAGATTCATTTAGGAGTTTTTTATATCTATATTAATTTTCTAGGGTAAATGCAAAGATATCACAGCTAAGTTTTGTCCATATATCTTCTGATTCCTTTGGGACATATCATATTCTTTAACTTTTAACATGATTCCGAGGTTATTATTTTGCATGTTATTTTTAATTATGACATGTCACTCATATAAGTTTATTATTGTCTCTTAAAATCGTGGTACCATGTTTAAGTCAAAATGAATGAAATGAACTCATTATTAATCTCGGCTGTCGTGTTGTGCTTGTATCTCTTGAGTTCAAAATTCCCTAATGAACATTCTTACATGCCTTATGAATTACATAAGACATAATCAACGGGAAAATGATAAGATCGGGTTTCACTCACAGTTGATCATATATGGTCTTTTCAATACAAAGGTTAAATTAGTCGCCCTATGGTGATTAATGATAAACTTTGTTAGAAATTGGGTATTCAGAAACATTTTTTTCTAAATAGTGTAATGCCATATTTCATAAATATTATTTAGACATATTGAAGATTTCATCATGGCTCAAATGGTGAGACACACTTTCGAACATAGTCATTGATGATCACAACATGTTAAAATCGTTTTTTGTATTGAACCCACATGGCATTGCCCTTGACTCCACACTTTATGCGTAACACATATCAGTGTATTACACAAACGTACACTTTTATTTGAGGACTAAAATGATAGAATATCACGAAATTATTTAAGGAGCTTGTCTTCTTTAAACTTGTCATCTTGTTTACTACACTATCTAAGTTATACGCTAATGATATAATTGTAATATTGTATTTGTATTCTTCCACTCCAACTTAAAAATACAAAATTTCAATAGAACGCGGTACGTTTTGCCATTCTTTCCAACTCGAAAATTACCCCTCGAAGTTCTTCACTTTCTTGTCTATTCTCTTCTTTCCACATACATTTCACATTATTTTTTTCTTTTATGTAATATTTTCTTTTGTATGATTCGTCTTCTAGTTATTGTCCAATGATTACACTCTCTTGTAGAGAATATCTCTATAATTCTATTGGTTGAAGGTGACGATAACATATTTGATGTCGGAGAATGTAAAGCATCCATGACCATATCATTATATGCCACTTGTCACATATTAAGTACGTTGACATCTTGTTAAAGATTAAATGAACATAAATCCATAACCATTTTAATTGTTCTTTTATGTGATCGTGCAATCCCGTGTACAAAGAGAGGAGTTATTGCAAATATAGTATATATAGTTGCAAATCAAAGTATACATGTTGCATTGATACGGCCAACACAAAATATGTGTTTAGTATCTAACTACTTCCTGTTTATTTTGACTGGCCCCTGAATTATTATAGATACAGGTTTTAAGCAATGACTATATATATAATGGATAGTTATACTATTTCATTTTTATAGTAAATTCATAATGTTTCTTTGTTGAAAAATTCATTGGAACTAATAAGTTAAGGGTTACGATAAGCACAATCTTATGAGTTGTGATTAAGAAGTTATTATACGTTTAAATTAGTTGTATATTCATTAATTAAAGAGGAAATTCGAAAAATGGAGGTGCTGGATTTGTTGAATAAATCTCTATAAACACCGCCTGTAAGACTATTTTTTTTTTATCATTTCTCATAAGTTAAAACCACATTTTGTTAAAACCGCCTTATGTTAAAAATCTGAATCACTTTTTATTAAAACCATTTTTGTTGCATTCTTTATATCTTTTATATTTAGAATACTAAAATAAAAAAAGAGAAAGTAAATAAATTAAAACACTCAACAAGAAAATTATGACAGTGACACTCAGGAAAGAGTCACTATAAGTTAAAAAATTGTGATTAAGTTTATTATCACTAAAAGTAAAAATATATATTGTACACTTAAAAAAGATTTTTAAACATACATCCGTTGAGACTCATATCTAGTAACAGAAAAATGAGGGAATAATCTTATTTACTTTTAGGTGACATTATTTCTTCGAAAGGTCATGCATCACAAATATGACATGCGTTTTTGAGAATGAATCACTAGAAGCGAGAAAATGTTACTTTCACTTGTCAAACTTTCAATGATAGGCATATAATTCCAAATATGTATTTTATATGTAGTTTTTTTTTCTCAATAAAACGATAAAATTCATATCAAACTCAAATGAGATATCCTCCTAAAAATGACTCATAAAATGATCAACAATCTATTCTCATATTTATTTTATTCATAGGGTTTTTTTTTTTTTTTAATATCACTTTATCATTAAATGACAATTCCTATTTATCAAAACAATGATCACAAATTGATAGTAGAGAAGTAGTTTGTCACGTTCTATATTTACTTGATCACAATATACAGTTTTTATGTCTTATTAAAAAGTGATACAAGATTTTGTTGTACATATGCCATATATATGGAAACATTAACTTTAGTTGTGATCACTATGTTGTCTTTCATAAGATTTTTTTTAAGGATTACAAAACTTTAAGATTATTGAGGATTTGAGGTTGGTTGATCGATGATCCCTAGGCTCCAATAAATTAAATTTAAATATTCAAATCCCGTTAATCAATAATACATAATACATATATATAAATAACATAAATAATTTTTTATTTATAAAATGAATGAAATCGTTGAGAAAAACTCCCCACGTTCTCTGCCTTATTCCATAAGTACCCGAAGTACTAATTATAATGATCCATTGCCAGTGTTGGAATTAGTTACTCCAATCATTCTAAAAATAATTATATATTATATTTCATTATATCTTAAAAGATCTTATGTTGTTTTTATATATAAAACACAATATTCTTTTTGGTTGAAACACAATAAATAAATGCATAACTTCTTAATTGGGTCAGAATTCGATATAAGATTATTTTTTGTCCATTACTAACGATAATAAATTAAGAAAAAATGAACTCACAAGTTCTTGTATTCTTGTGTTCTTATGTCAAATATCTTTTGGGTAAATAAGCATTCTCATAAGAAAAATCTACTCAATTTTTCAATTTCTTAATATATGACATTCAATATAAATATTAAACTACATATTATAAAATAATAACTTTTGGAATTTTTTATTTATTTATTTATTTTTTTTTTTTTGTGAATTCTAACTAAATCATTACAATTTTCAGAATGATTTTCTGTTTAAGATTTTGCTAACAATATGTTATTAATGAACTTAGATAAATGGGGTATGGATGTGGACTTCATGAGATGCCCGTGTTGTGACAAAAGTCTTGAAACTTAAACTCATTTTTTCATCGAGTGGCGCGTTAAGAAGTTATGAGAGCAGATTTTCAAGTGGTGGAAGATATCACATCCCGATCCCGGTGACACTAATTTAAGCGATGCTTACGTATTGACATAGTCGTCTACTATTCATGACGGGTCTAAAAAATTTCCTAAAGCTTTTGTTCTTACCATTTTACTGCTAGTTCTTCAATAAAAACTCCATCGTTCAAAAAAATGAAGAAATTTGTTATTAACTAATATCCCTAAAATGGTTTTTACAAATATTATTGAAAAATAAGAACTAGTTTTTGCTAAAAAGAACAAACGTTATTTTTTTTTGGAAAAACTTGTTAACAATAATCCTAAAAACTCGTTAATTAAAGTAAATTTCATGTTCGTTTTTAGATTTAAGGGACCAAAGTATTGGAAAAAGAAATTCGAATGATATGTAGTATTGTTGATAACAAAAGTTTCATCTAGTAACGAAAATGACATTGAAATTTGAAACAAGATATAGGTAAAGATATTAGTTGTAGGTTTATAATGACACTTTTAACTAAGAAATATTGTGTCACACAAGTTGCAATATTTATCATTCTTTTTGTTTTACGGAATATAGGTATTTGCCGACGGCACCTTCCCTACATTTTTTTCATATGAAGGTAAAGCACATATATAAGTACTTGTGTGATGGATTTTCTTACCTTAAGTGACACTTTTGAGGTGATTTTTTTATGTTTCAATGTGTCAACTAAGTGACACTTATATATTCAAATGAACAAGGATCGGGTGTCTGTGTATTGCTGCGAATAGTAGAAATGTAATTTAAGAGTAATTGTTTGAGACTTAATAAAAGATGCAAATAGAAAATTGTGATAAAATTAAGAGGATCGTATAATAAATATTGAATTAGAAGGGGAAAAAAATTAACTACTTAACTTTATGAAAATTGTTTATAGATATAAAATAAAGTTTTAACAAAAATATGCAATAAAAAGTGTTAAAACGGAGGGTAGTAATCAAACAATTAAGCAAAATAATAATACATATCTAAAAGAGTTATAAAAAAATAGAAAGGTTGTTTTGTAATATTTTAAAATTACAGTCCAGGGACTATTTGTTATATTTTGAAACTTTGATTAAATTAAAAGCAAGGTTACAAATAACGTAAGGCGTGGCGTGGCGGCATGAGTAAGCCTCAAACTTTGCAAGAAAAGACGAGACATGGCGTTTTTCAAAGCGTGACAAGGCGGCAAAAAATTTTAATATATTTTATAATTTTATATATATTTATATATATTTTTACTATTATTAAGTTATATAAATATCAATAAATTATCAAAAAAATATGTTTTAACATTTAAGTATATATATATATTCTAAGATATAGTCACAAATTTACAATCAAATGATTTTTATAGCCATTTTTAACTATTTTTAAACTTTTTAATTTTTTTTTTTTTTCATAACGCGTTACAAAAAACTCGCGTTAAGGCGCGCCATGGGACGCCATGCCCACGTTTTTTTGCCGCCACGCCTAACAAAGACGCCTTGCATGTTTTCGTGAATTCTCGTCGCGCCTCGACGCCATGGCGCGCCTTGGCGCCGCCATGGCACGTTATTTAGAACCTTGATTAAAAGTGATGCACAGGAATCAAACCCTGGTCTCTGGGATAGTGTTCAACGTCATTAACCGTTGGGCTAAGTGTGTTGATTTCTTTATGTTTTGTTGAATATAGTATAGTACCCGCACGGTGTAGCGGGGATAATAAACTATATTTGATATAATTATATTACGAATATTTAACTACGGAAATTAAATACGCAAAACGATAAAAACATAAAATGTATTTAAACTCCAATCATAATGTAAAACGTGAAGATACGAACTTTTAAAAGATAGTAGTTTGTTGCAATTCTTGTTGTCCTTGTACTTGTTAAAACATTTGTCCATCAATAGACGTTTTTTCTAATTCTTGATTGGTTCAAACTCACTTTACACTTTTTTTCTTGAATTGAGTTCTCTAATAGTTTTATATCTCGTTATCGGTTCTTCTTGGTGAGCTTCTTGCAATTGTTGACCATCTAAAACATAACATTGTAATGACAAATAAACCTACCTATAAGTAAGAGCTTTTAAAAGATAAAGATAGTACAAAATGGTCTCATATTCTTTTAAAGAAAACGAGTAAATACCTATTTGAGCATGTATATCCATAATGATGGTTTCTTCTTGAGAGGATACCCAACATTTCTTAAGAACTGATCTCAGATAGTTCAGTTATTCTTTTCAGCCTTACATTTAAACATAAACATATAAACATTTTTAGCATATGAAACCTCATCAAGTTCAATTAGGACCAACATGTGTGACATAAGTGTGTATGTGCTGACCTGACTTCCCATTGTCCATCAAACAAATTACAAAACAAACTTAGAAATCATTTTTAAGATGAACTCTTTCGACTTCCTATTCTCCATCAATTTTTGCATGACTTGTAATCGAACTTTTTTATGAATTTGACCCATTCGTTAACAAATAAATACCGTTAATTACGGTATGGACTTACATGTCAGTTTTGGTTTCCAATCATAAATTCTTTAATCAATATAAACGAGATTGGTTATTGTTATTATGGTAAAAAAAAAACTTCTAAGTCTACATGTTTAAAGTATCTTTCCGTTCATTTACTCTACAAGGCTAAAACTTTATTAACCAACATTATTTAATTATAAGTTATTTTGAATAACGATATGTGGTGAGAGATATAAAAACGGTAGTTAAGTAATTTCAATTACTAAGGTTTTAGAGAATTAAGACTATGTGAGAAATGTTTTATAATATAGTAGAAATAGATTATATTATAGTGTAGATTTAGTATACGTATATTAGGAGAAAAAATGCATAATATTTTAATTATTTTAAGTTTATGGTGTTATAAAATAAAATTTAAAATTTTGAAAGTTTTTAAATTAAATAGAAAGTATTTTAATTTTTTTTTAATTACATAGGAATTATAAGTTAATTTGTTAGATGTTAAATAATTTTTAAATTAATTAGAAAAGAGAGTGTTGTTTGACTTAAATAATAATAAATATAGATTAAGGGTAGTAAGGTAATTTCAATTACTTAAAATTTAAGATATTAAGATGGTGGGGGAGACTCTTTATATAATAGTATAGATTTAAATTAAATAGAAAGTATTTTATTTTATTTTTAATTACATAGGAATTATAAGTTAATTTGTTAGATGTTAAATATTTTTTAAATTAATTAGAAAAAAGAGTGTTGTTTGACTTAAATAATAATAAATATAGATTAAGGGTAGTAAGGTAATTTCAATTACTTAAAATTTAAGATATTAAGATGGTGGGGGAGACTCTTTATATTATAGTATAGATTTGAATAATGATATGTGGTGAGAGATATAAAAACGGTAGTTAGGTAATTTCAATTACTAAGGTTTTAGAGAATTAAGACTATGTGGGAAATGTTTTCTAATATAGTAGAAATAGATTATATTATAGTGTAGATTTAGTATACGTATTTTAGGAGAAAAAATGCATAATATTTTAATTATTTTAAGTTTATGGTGTTATAAAATAAAATTTAAAATTTTGAAAGTTTTTAAATTAAATAGAAAGTATTTTAATTTTTTTTTAATTACATAGGAATTATAAGTTAATTTGTTAGATGTTAAATAATTTTTAAATTAATTAGGAAAGAGAGTGTTGTTTGACTTAAATAATAATAAATATAGATTAAGGGTAGTAAAGTAATTTCAATTACTTAAAATTTAAGATATTAAGATGGTGGGGGAGACTCTTTATATAATAGTATAGATTTGAATAACGATATGTGGTGAGAGATATAAAAACGGTGGTTAAGTAATTTCAATTACTAAGGTTTTAGAGAATTAAGACTATGTGGGAATGTTTTATAATATAGTAGAAATATATTATATTATAGTGTAAATTTAGTATACGTATTTTAGGAGAAAAAATGCATAATATTTTAATTATTTTAAGTTTATGGTGTTATAAAATAAAATTTAAAATTTTGAAAGTTTTTAAATTAAATAGAAAGTATTTTAATTTTTTTTTAATTACATAGAAATTATAAGTTAATTTGTTAGATGTTAAATAATTTTTAAATTAATTAGGAAAGAGAGTTTTGTTTGACTTAAATAATAATAAATATAGATTAAGGGTAGTAAGGTAATTTCAATTACTTAAAATTTAAGATATTAAGATGGTGGGGGAGACTCTTTATATACTAGTATAGACTAGTATAGATAAATATAGATTAAGGGTAGTAAAGTAATTTCAATTACTTAAAATTTAAGATATTAAGATTGTGGGGGAGACTCTTTATATAATAGTATAGATTTGAATAACGATATGTGGTGAGAGATATAAAAACGGTGGTTAAGTAATTTCAATTACTAAGGTTTTAGAGAATTAAGACTATGTGAGAATGTTTTATAATATAGTAGAAATAAATTATATTATAGTGTAAATTCAGTATACGTATTTTAGGAGAAAAAATGCATAATATTTTAATTATTTTAAGTTTATGGTGTTATAAAATAAAATTTAAAATTTTGAAAGTTTTTAAATTAAATAGAAAGTATTTTAATTGTTTTTTAATTACATAGGAATTATAAGTTAATTTGTTAGATGTTAAATAATTTTTAAATTAATTAGGAAAGAGAGTGTTGTTTGACTTAAATAATAATAAATATAGATTAAGGGTAGTAAGGTAATTTCAATTACTTAAAATTTAAGATATTAAGATGGTGGGGGAGACTCTTTATATAATAGTATAGATTATATATATATATATATATATATATATACATATATATATATATATATATATATATATATATATATATATATATATATATATATATATATATATATATATATATATATATATATATATATATATATATATATATATATATATATATATTCAAATGAAATTGTCACATTTCATGGAACATTATCATTTCCAAAATTATCTAACTATCTATAAAACATTTAGACCCATTTTTCTAAAATTGAATTTTAAGAAGGAAATTACTAATATGCCCTTATCAATTCTATTAAATTACATATTTAAATATACCACCATATTAAATTAATGATGTTTCCATATTATTTATATTTAATAAAAAAAAAAATTTATTTATGTTTATAATTAAGTGAAAATTAATTATGCTATAGTTTCCATATATGAATAAGAGATTTGTAATTTTCATCTAATCAAACTATCTATAAAAAATTTAGACTCATTTTCTTAAAGTTGAATTTTATGAAGAAAATTAATAATATGCCATGATCATTTCTATTAAATTACATATTTGAATATGCCATCATAATATATTAATGTCGTTTCCATATTATTTATATTTAATAAAAATATATATTTATTTATGTTTATAATTAAGTGACCATTAAACTATACTATAGTTTTCATATATGCATAAGCAATTTGTAATTTTCAAATATGTAACAAATAATATATGTTAATCATAACTGATAAGTAATCAAAAGAATATGATATTTAAATCATGTCTCATATGTTTAGGGGGACATATATATATATATATATATATATCTATATATATATATATATATATATATATATATATATATATATATATATATATATATATATATATATATATATATATATATATATATATATATATATATATATATTCGTAGATTGTGTCTTATGTATCTTATGCATATACTATAAATCCGTTTTGTTAAATACACAGACCCAAATACACAGCAAATTACAAAGTATTACAAATTTCGTCGTCAACCCATCTTCACACTAATTATCTATACTATTTATGGAGCATTTGTACCTTAAATTCTAATGTTGAATTTTAAGAGTAATTTACTTAATTATTCCTTGTTTTATAACTAAAAGTATATGAATTTACGACCCATGAATATTATATAAATACAAATTCGTTTTTGGAATATTGTTTCCTTTCATAGCTAATCCAAATACATTTATTTAAATCAAAAGTATTAAACTTTATGTAGGAAATTAAAAATATAAACTACAAAATATTTTTCTCATATATGAATTATTAAGCGTGAACGAAAGTATGTTACTCGATTAATATATCCTTATAATCATTTTTGCATTTATATTTTTTAAATTTATTATAATAAAAAAATCTACGTCATCCGTAATGACATTGTTATGAAAAGGGAAACCGAAAAAATATGTCGAAAATAGAAATCTATATATTTGTTACCGTTGCAACGCGCGGGTCCCCTACTAGTGTATATTGAATTAGATTATGTTTAAGGATTTTGTTAAGCAAAGTCCTATTTTAAAGTATTCGGACACTCGTAATACTTATGTAATAAGGAACAATTAATATACCGATGATTATAGCCTAAAAAATCAACCTAATGCATTAGATCTTGTTCAATTTGTATTGTATTTGAGAAGATAGAAAACATATTATACCTTCAATATATAATGTACAAACATCTAATGCATTAAGTTTATTATTAGATATATCAATTGGGTCTACTAATCATTTTTCTTTAAATATATAATTGATTATTTCTAATATAAACCATCAGGCATAACCTGGTGGCCACCAGCATCCGTAAAAACTTTGGGCCCACCCTTGTGCTGAAATATGCAGGTCTCGTGTTCGAGTCCAAGCAAGGTGATAGGTACCATTGTTAGGATATTTACCGGGGAATGCTTCCTTTGCTGGGTAGGGGGTCCGGTCACAAAGTGCCCGTGTCAATGGTATACGCCTTTACCATTTTTTATTTATTTCTAATATACAATATTTTAAGTGTATATTAATATTTTTTAAAAGTTTAGAAAAATCATTCAATTAAAATTAAATTGATCTTTAGAACTAACCTGTTAGCTAAAACTAACTAATTAGAGTGACTTATGTTACGAGGCGCACATTCTGTCCCGGACAATCTGATCAGCACCCGAAAACTTCTAGAAATCTCGAGAAGAATCAAGGACATGGCAGAGCATTCCAGCAAAAGCCTTAGATTTCCTGGATATGTCTAGATTAAGTCTCTAGGATTCTAGATAACTCCTTTTGTAAGACTATCTCTAGATTATTCTAGAGATAGCCATATAGATCTAGTTCTAGATATTTAGATATAGATATCTAGATTGTTCCTAATCTAGAAAGGTCCCTAGAAGGTTATAAATAGGAAATCAAACTCTCATTTGTAATTATCAGAATTCTAGATATCAATAAAACATCTAAGCTTTCATATTCTCCTAGCAAGCGTTTTTGAAAGGCATTCCAAGTCGTTTTAGCTTACTTAGTCGCCCAAAATCGTCGACCTAAGTGCTACACGGGTTCAAAAGTCTAACCCCGTGACAAGTGGTATCAGAGCAAGGCTCTAATCTATTCAATTACTTGGAAGGAAAACACGATGGCAGGAGTAGATCAAGCGTTGAACATAGAAGCTGGAGGCAGGGGACGAAATCCAGAGAAACAGCCCCATAGGAAGAAGAGTCGAAGCAGATCGCGACCTCCCATTACCAGTGCCGCCGGAGAAGACTCGAGTGGTCCAGAAACTCGAATCACCAATCTAGAGTCTCTAGTTGCTGGGTTGAAAACTCAGATTGAAGATGTCAATATGGGACTCGATATGTTCATCCAGGAAAGCATGGAAGTCACTAAGGTGGCGAAAGAAATGATTGAAGACTTCAAGAAAGAAATCAAAGAGGATATGCATTCCCTATCTCAAAATATTCTAGGAACGCAGAAGTTCGTCGAAGATGAGATCAAATCCATTCGCGAAGAGATGGAGACACTAAAACGAGAGTGGAGAAATGCTAGACGTATCAATAACTCCAACTCTAGCGGAGCAATCAACGGGTCGTCGTGACCTAACCATTAACCAATTTCTTCCCAATTCTCCCCATTCTATTTCTATTTCTACTATTTGGAAATGGCTGCTGCTGCTCAGACCACCGCCGGTGTCTTTCTTCCTTCATTTGTCGGTTTTAGGCCATCAACAACAGCAATTAAGGTCTCATCCTTATCCTTTACAAATGGTTCCACTCACCGTCATCGTCTCCTTGTCAAAGCTGCCACTACTGTTGCTCCTAAGTACACTACATTGAAGCCATTGGGTGATAGAGTGTTGATCAAAATTAAGGCTGCAGAGGAGAAGAGTGCAGGTGGTATATTGTTGCCATCGACAGCGCAGTCGAAACCTCAAGGAGGTGAGGTTGTTTCTGTAGGAGAAGGTAGGACGATTGGCCAGCTTAAGGTGGAAGTTGATGTCAAGACTGGTACATCTGTCGTATATTCCAAGTATGCTGGGACAGAAGTTGAGTTCAATGGTACAAAACATCTCTTACTCAAGGAGGATGATATCGTTGGTATTCTTGAGACGGAACAATCAAGGCCGTGAACTCTGAGGCAAACAACATCATTGGGACGGCAAAGGCAAAATCATGCATTAAAGGATGGCGAGATAGCCTCAAATTCACAGTCACCAAAATGGATGACTTCAAAGTTGTTTTAGGGTTGGACTTTCTTCGCCAAGCTCAGGCATTCCCAGTCCCTTCAACACGTTCTCTGGTTTTTCTACACAAGAATCAGGTGTATGTGACCAGATTAAGGGAGGGGTACAAAGGAATACGCTTAAACCCCGTGATGCAGCAACAAAAGAAAGACACATTCGTGACGAGGACGTCACGAAATCAAGAGGGGGAGGGTGTTACGAGGCGCACATTCTGTCCCGGACAATCTGATCAGCACCCGGAAACTTCTAGAAATCTCGAGAAGAATCAAGGACATGGCAGAGCATTCCAGCAAAAGCCTTAGATTTCCTGGATATGTCTAGATTAAGTCTCTAGGATTCTAGATAACTCCTTTTGTAAGACTATCTCTAGATTATTCTAGAGATAGCCATATAGATCTAGTTCTAGATATTTAGATATAGATATCTAGATTGTTCCTAATCTAGAAAGGTCCCTAGAAGGTTATAAATAGGAAATCAAACTCTCATTTGTAATTATCAGAATTCTAGATATCAATAAAACATCTAAGCTTTCATATTCTCCTAGCAAGCGTTTTCGAAAGGCATTCCAAGTCGTTTTAGCTTACTTAGTCGCCCAAAATCGTCGACCTAAGTGCTACACGGGTTCAAAAGTCTAACCCCGTGACACTTAAGTCACTTAATTAATGTATCCTCCTAGCAGCTAGTTAACTAACACCATCATCAATACAAGTTTATAGAGCTAGTTTATATTGACATGAAGCCTCCATTATTTTTGCAAATTTATATCTTCAAGTTTATAGAATAAGGTAAAAGTTCATACACATAAACTTAAGAGAGGGAAAACATGTGGGGTTTAATCATGTAGTATATAAGTATTATAATAAATAAAGTAATAAAAGAAATATTAAAGACACATTTATAAACTTATATAAATTTATAGGAGTATAAAGGTAAGTTTATAAAATTTAATGTTTATAAAATGATGATGTGACAATGCTATGGACTTGACAAAGTCCATAGCATTACAGATGCTCTAATGAGTATAACTAGCTAGTTAGCGGTAGTCTCCATCTTATGACTAGTTAATACTTCCATGAGTACGAAATCTATCATGTCATCAATGTATTTATTTACATCGAGGACTAGTTATCTAATGATTGGCATAGCTAAATAGCATGGTTAAATATATCATAATGCAAAAAATGTATTATAATTGACATAAGTAAATTCTCGTTCATCATACACTCTTGTTTTGCTGTATGATTATTTTGGTGTTTTATATCAATCATTTATCTTAATCTTATGTCCCTCTTGTGTCCCATAAATAAAAATCATTTTTTTTTTCCCTAAAAAACTTTTAGTTTGGATTAATTTATTTTTTCCAAACTTGCTATAGCTGATAAATTTCATAAGAGATGTACATTTTAGACATACTTATTTTCAAATCCCTAATCATGAAAAGTAAAAACAAAAAGTATTCAAGGTGTTTCTTTTAATCCCATTGATTAAGAGAAAAATGATTTTCCCATTTGTGAGTTGTAATTTGTCTGGTAGTTATCCCCATAGTGTACTCTTGGTTACATACACACAAATAAAATTCTAGCTTTTGATCTACCAAGAACTGAATTATTTTCAATTAAATAATCAAGTCAATTCTCATAATATTCTTTCACAACCGGGTATAAATATGTTTCTCATTTCTTCATCTCTTAAACACATACCAGAAACCTTCCTATTTTCACATAACTCTCTCACTGAGAGTTCTATATATACATTTCCGATAAATTAAAAAACACGAGAAAAAAAAAGATGGATGCTTATGGAAATGTTTTTGATGAAGAATGGATGAATCTAGGCTCAATGTTCTCTTGTGATCAAGATTCTAATCATTTCGCGGGCCATGGATTGTTCTCAAGTGAACATGATCATGGTTTGAATCTTGAAACTTCTATTCTATGGCCAAATACTAATCAATCTAATAGTTCCGATTCATCGGTTATTGATGAAAATATTTTATCTTATACTTCGGATCATGATCTTAAATCTAACTTCTACAATTATGTTTCTCAAAAAAGTGACTCCCCTCCTTACCCGTGCCAAGATATTTCCCAGTTTTATCCTTCTAGTACACCTATGGATAATGTGTCTGATCAGTCTGAGGATCTACGTATGATGGAAGGTGATAGTAGCAACTTCTTGTTACTATCTCAAGTTTTTTCTGATGAAGCAATGGAAGAAATCCTTTCTTTAAAACAAGATGAGGTAGCCGAAAAGGGTAAAATGGGAATTTCAGTTGGTCAGCATGTGCCCATCGCTGATATGGGAAAAGAAACTCTCCTAAAGAGGAAGTATGAAATGATTGAACTTCCCAATCTAATGGAGGAAGTTAACAGCGTGAAAATCGATAAAAACCCCAAGAAGAAAACTCGTGTTTCAAGAGATAATGTAAGTATCTAGTAATCCATCCAATAATTTGAAGAATTTGGAATTAGTATATATAAAATACTCCGTATATCATTACGAAGAAAATCTAACGATGTGTAATTTAACCTATGTTAACAGAAAAACAAGAAGAATTCGCCACCAAAGAAAAACCAGAAGATGATGAAGGATAATATCAGCAATGAGGATGATGGCGAAGAGAGTCGTCAGAACATTGGAAATTTTACTAACAGTAATAATGGAAGAGGAAATGTACAAAGTTCGAGTTCTTGCACCTTAGAGGAAGATTCAAATGCTTCTCAAGATTTGGATGGAGGAGCATCTAATGTAACTGCGAAAACAAGAGCTGGTAGAGGTGCTGCAACTGATCCCCAAAGTATTTATGCGAGGGTAAGTTTTTTGTAAATATAAATTAATTGATACATCTTTTCAATATATTAATGCGCATCACTTGTTCAGATTTTGAAGCTAATATGAATTTCAATAATTTTACAGAAAAGAAGAGAACGAATAAATGAAAGACTTAGAATCCTTCAAACCATTGTACCAAATGGGACGAAAGTTGACATTAGCACAATGCTTGAAGAAGCAGTTCATTATGTGAAGTTCTTGCAGCTTCAGATTAATGTAGGAATAAATTTTTTTCTAGTTGAATAATCTTTGATTGTTACAAATACATGTTACCTGAGTTTAATTAATTTTTGGGTTAAATCTTGCAGTTGTTGAGCTCCGATGATAAATGGATGTATGCACCAATTGCCTATAATGGAATGGACATGGGTCTCTACCAGAATATTTAACCAAACTTCTAAAAATCACCTCTGAGAACCTTTTATTCATTACCCAATTAATTACCTAATTAATCAAACAAACAGAGATTTTTATACTCGGATGTAATTCTAATGTAATTACCGAATTCATTATTCCGGATCATGATATGGAATTCTTGAGATTTAATAACATTTTATATAATATGATATTGTATTAATAGCACATGTTATACAATTAATCAGACATGTGATTGCTTGCTATTCAAAAGCTTTGATCAAGATCCATGGAACAATATTACAATTAATCATATTTATGTTGACTAATTATATATATGCATGATCCACTGAATCTATTAGTTTCAGTTCATTTGAATAATTGAGTTCGTCACGAAGTAAATAGTGGTCATAAAAGAATTAGATACTCTGGGATGCTGTTCGTACGTGGTTTCTAAAATTCCTGTTAATTAAAATATAATAAACTAGAAACTGAATATGATAATGAAAAGTACATGGACAACTATATATGTTTTAAGCTTGTATACACCGATGAAACTGTCTTAACAAATCAATAATATAAGGAAAGGCCCTAAACTCGATGGAATGCACCGTGTAAAATATGAGTTCCATTGACATATCCGTATGTCTAGGGGAGTTTCATGTGATTTTCAATCATCCAAGACAAATAAGATTTTTTGTTTAAAATAATGCCAATGAAATCAAACATAATCTTAATATGGCGCCACACATTTAGTGAGAGTCTGAATAGCTAAAATGTGAATCCTAGCTAAGAGCTTTTGGGGTCTCTGGAAGGTGATTCTTTAAATCTCACTTTCTTTTTCTTAAGTCTTTTGCTAATCATCTGTTACTAACCTTTTTTTGCAACACAAAAATATCACCTATTTAAGCATGGATCATCGTTTAGCATTACTTATGGTTCTATGGTTCTAGAAGTCTGTCAGAAACCTATAAGATAATAAAGGGTGTTTTAAGATCAAGTGCCCTTTTGTATT
The DNA here is from genome assembly GCA_910822075.1 of Senecio squalidus. NCBI lineage: Eukaryota > Viridiplantae > Streptophyta > Magnoliopsida > Asterales > Asteraceae > Senecio > Senecio squalidus. The sequence goes on from CAJVGC010000590.1 coordinate 19,134,415, forward strand.
GAAATACTTTCGTGATTAGATGTATACATAAAGAACGTAAAGTGAATATACGGATATTTTATTAGCGTTAGAGCCTAGAGGTATGAACTTTTCTTATGATAAGCATATGCTCTTACTACTCAACATTAATCTGAAAATATGAAGTGTAATGGAAAAACAATCATAATTAACTACTTGTACATCTATATATCACTACAGAAACATGATATTGAGTCACAGACGTTTTGTGACGTATAAAGAAAGAGTTGCTTTAGGATGCATGATAGCAGTTGTTTTATATACATGACCCGTGACCGTATATGTAAGTGTCAATATAGCATGTGTATAACAATCGCTTGAAATGTGTTGGTAATTCTTTTCTCATGCTATTGTGACCGAACAAGGATTTAATGAATTTCCCTTCTGGACTTTTTTTAGTATGCTTCTGTGACTGTGACAGTGCATGTCCCGTCAACACATGATTAAATGTTTTATTCCCTAGCGTCGTTCTAAAATAGCCCACAATAAACATACGATTCTCACGTTTATGATTGTTTGTGACATTTTGACATACAAAACATATGCCTTTATGTGGTTACATAACATTGTCTCTCCTCTTAATATTTCCAAATTTTATTTTATTCTAAAAAAATCATTATCATATACATTTTTTATTTATATTCCAAAGGAAATTAGTGTTTGTAATGCCCCGTAACAAATGATAGATTGATAAGGACTTAAAGTGATTACAAGACGGAATTGAAATAGAGTTTGGTACAAATTACTTCAATAAGAAAACAAGAACAAGAAAGATATAATCAGAGTCTAAGATAGAGAGAATGAGAGAAGAGAGATCACGTCCATTTTCTTCACACGTTCATAATTCTTCAACTACCTTTTTATCCCCTTAACTTGAGTGGCAGTTTTCTCATTCTGTTGCTTTTTCTAATTAATTCTTGCCCCATTTTATGTTGAGTTGTCACGTGTTCCATTTGTGGCCCATTATCACTTGATTGGGCTATAACATTTCTCCCCTCTTCGAAACAGACCTTGTCCTCAAGGTCGAAATTTGGATATTGTGCTTGAAGATTGTTCCAAGATTCCCATGTAGGTGTGTTACTGCCATCCCATTGAACAAGTACCTGCATTTCCCAATCGTTTTGTACCCGAATTTTACGAGTGTCAAGAATTTTGGTAGGTTGTAACACTGGTCCGTCACTAGTAGACAGTAAGGGTAATGGAATGAACTGGTCACTTGGGACACCAATACAAGGCTTGAGAAACGAGATGTGAAAAACTGGATGGATACGTGACTCGGGAGGTAATGCCAATTTGTATGCAACTGATCCAATCTTTTGTAGAATCTGAAATGGACCAAAGTAACGCATTCCCAATTTCTGGTTGCGTTGAAGCTTAACTGATAATTGTCGATAAGGTTGTAATTTAACAAAAACAAAGTCACCAATGGAAAAGTCGAGGTCACGTCGTTTCCGATCAGCATATTTTTTCATTTTTGCTTGAGCACGTGTGAGATTGCTCTTAAGTTGAGCTAATACAACATCGCGTGTAATCAGTTGAGTCTCCACTTCAGAAGGTGTATCAACGGGAATGGAAGATGGAATGACAGAGGGTGGTTCCCTACCATATAAAACTTTGAAAGGGGTCATTCCAATAGCCGTATGAAAAGCCGAATTATACCAAAATTCCGCCCATGGAAGAAAATTAAACCATATCCTTGGGTTATCAAAAACGAAGCACCTCAAATACAATTCCAAACACTTATTGAGAGCCTCTGATTGACCATCAGATTGAGGATGGTAGGCAGAAGACATATTTAGTGATGTTCCTTGTAACCTGAATAGATGTGACCAAAAAGCACTAGTAAAAACCTTGTCGCGATCCGAAACAATCGAACGGGGAATTCCATGCAGTTTCACAACAGTGTGAACGAAAAGCTCAGCCACTTGTTGTGCAGTATAGTTAGCACGAAGAGGAGCAAAGTGGGCGTATTTTGATAATCGATCTATCACCACCATTATTACTGTGTAACCTTTCGAGTTTGGGAGACCAGTAATGAAATCCATTGCTACATCTTCCCATACTTGGTTAGGAATTGGCAACGGAGATAACAGCCCGGCTGGGTGAAGTTGACATGATTTTGCACGTTGACAAATCTGACAAGCGCGAACAAACTCGCGAATGGAACGACGCATACCCGGCCAAAAGAAGTAAGTCGCTACCCGAGCATATGTGCGTAGAAATCCCGCATGACCGCCAATCGTAGAAGAATGAAATTCTAGTAAAATCTTTTCGATTAGTTCGGGTTTGTCCCGAGGTACAATAACTCGATTTTTCCAATAAAGCAACCCGTCCTTCTGACTATATGAGGAGGAAACCGCTGGATCATTTTGGATTTGTTGAAGCAAAGAGGACAAGTATGGAGACACGGCTGAATTATCACGAATATCGTCTAAAATGGTGGAATGACTAACTGAAATAGCCATGTGACAACATCTTGACAGACCATCTGCGGCTGTGTTTGAAGAACCTGCTTTATACTCAATTGTAAAATGATATCCCAAAAGTTTTGGTAAGAAAGCTTCTTGTTCCGGGGTTTGAAGGGTTTGCTCGGTTAGGTGTCGTAAACTACGATGATCAGTCCGAATGATGAAATAATTGCCAAATAAATAATGACGAAATTTGGCAACCGCTTCGGTGATTGCATAGAGTTCACGAACATAAGCTGAAGCTTTCTGCATTCGAGGTGATAATTTCTTTGAAAAATATGCAATAGGATGCCCACTTTGTGATAAAATGGCCCCAATACCCGAACCTGAAGCATCCGTTTCCACAATAAAATGTTGAGTAAAATCAGGCAAACGAAGAATAGGGGCTGTTATTAAAGCATGCTTAAGAGTGTTAAAAGCAGATTGCGCTTCCACCGACCATGTAAAATTATCCTTGCGCAATAAATTAGTAAGGGGGTGAGCAATGGTTGCATAGTGTTGGATAAAACGTCGATAATATCCGGTAAGTCCAAGGAATTCTCTTAGTTGCGATACGGAGACAGGTATTGGCCATTCCTGTACAGCTGCGACCTTTGTTGGATCCATTGCAACACCTGCTCCTGTCACAATATGACCAAGATACTCTATGCGTTTCTCACCAAAAACACATTTGGATTGCTTTGCGTATAATTGATGATCATGTAAGCAACGCAAAACTACAGTAAGATGCTCCATATGTGAAGTCCAACTCGCACTATATACTAAAATGTCATCAAAGAAAACCAAGACAAATTTGCGTAAGTAAGGGCGAAAAACCTCGTTCATGAGTGCCTGAAATGTAGCCGGAGCGTTTGTCAAGCCGAATGGCATCACCAACCATTCATACAACCCTTGATGGGTGCGAAAAGCAGTTTTGTAACGATCTTCGGGTTTGAGTAGGATCTGATGATAGCCCGAACGCAAGTCAAGCTTGGAGAAGAATTGTGACCCGTGTAGCTCATCAAGTAACTCATCGACAGTAGGCATGGGGAATGAGTCTTTGATGGTCGCTGCATTCAATGCTCTATAATCCGTACAAAAACGCCAGGTACCATCCTTTTTCCGAACAAGTATGACGGGCGCTGAAAAAGGACTATTACTAGGCTGAAAAAGCATCAGGGGTATCATAATAGTTGAAAAATTGCTCTGCCTTAAAAAGCCAATTAAGCGGGTCAGATCCACCAAAACGAGGAAAATCAAGTTTAACCTGGCGAATGTTAAAGTGATGTGTTGGTTGTGTGTGTTGTTATCGTTGAGACGTTCAATGGTTGCAGCAATTTCTTTCAAACGAGTGTTGTCGGCCATAGTAAATGAAAGCACCAATGTAATGCCCCGTAACAAATGATAGATTGATAAGGACTTAAAGTGATTACAAGACGGAATTGAAATAGAGTTTGGTACAAATTACTTCAATAAGAAAACAAGAACAAGAAAGATATAATCAGAGTCTAAGATAGAGAGAATGAGAGAAGAGAGATCACGTCCATTTTCTTCACACGTTCATAATTCTTCAACTACCTTTTTATCCCCTTAACTTGAGTGGCAGTTTTCTCATTCTGTTGCTTTTTCTAATTAATTCTTGCCCCATTTTATGTTGAGTTGTCACGTGTTCCATTTGTGGCCCATTATCACTTGATTGGGCTATAACAGTGTTTCAATTCAAAACTTGTTTGAACCAAATCTGAACTAGAAGGAGAAAAACAGATAGCACGAAAACTGACTAAGCAACACATGATAAACATCTAAACACAACATTTATAAATTTCAAATTATTTAGAATTTGATTTGATTTACAATAAAACATGTCTTTCAATTATAAAAAATTTACTCCTTAATAAATAACCCAACATCAGAACTTGAAAATAACACAACAAAAAACATGTGGGGAGTTAAAAACTTGGTTTACGACATCATTATTCGTTGTTTATTCAAAAATTGGGTCCTTGTTAGGATCGAGTTTGGAGATTCTACATCATCTATAATTAAAGAATGATAATGAGTTTTATTATTTAGACCAATACCAATATCATAATGTTTAATGCAATAATCTATTATTCTTCTAGAAATAACATATGCTCACGGTTTAAGAATTAAAGTGAATGACCAAATTAAACAATGTCAACTTCTGATAAGAAGCTAGTTTCCTTTTGATTGAAGCTTTTTCTTTGGTGTAAATGCAAATACTCATGAAGAAATTCATTTTCCTGTTCAAATAGAATCGATTAATAATTAATATCAGATCTTTGAGATTAACATGCTCACAGTTTAAGAATTAAAGAGAATGTATAAACCGTGCTACAGTTTCTTCCATATAATCATACGGAAAAAAAAGAGCAAAGCGTCATGGAAGATCAGTTTATGAAGAATTATGACCGATTCCAAACAAAAATATTATAATTTTTATACCCAACAATTGTAAAAGTTCAACATTGTCATTGCCCAAATGAATTTATTAAGTATCACTAAAATAACTAAACCCATGAATCTTTCTATAATCATCTTGGATGGATAATCATAACAATAAGGCACCACATTCCTAGGCCTGCTCATTCCATCTACAAAAGCCTTTTTTTATACTTCTACCTCATGAAAGTATTACTCCGAAAATATATGTTTTTATCGAAAGTTTATGTCACCCATCATGAAAGTTTATGCACCCTTCGTGTTAGCCTTAACCATAATGAAAATCGTATTAGAAAAATAACGTGGTTGAAATATGGCTTTTCCATGGTACCGTTCCGAAGATAAAAAGTGGCCCTTAGCTTTCGACTTATACTTGGAAACTCCTACTATGGGTATCCATGGAGCGCCATGTTTCATTCCGTTAAAAATATATCGTTAAAAATATATAACCTTTTTTTATCATCCCTTAGGGACTAAAATAACTCCCACATCTGGTACCTTCTCGTTAGATTGATCAAGTGGCCACTTAAGATCCATTTTCGTTTTGTTAGAAATGTTAAATCGAAAAACCAGTTACTTCTTGAGAGGCTAACAAACTCATACCAAATATGTTGAAACCAACTATTTTGTCATCAGTAGTTAAACTATTATGGGTTTAAGTAGAAGTTAACCTATTAAGGGATTTAAGTGTAAATAAAAAGAGTGAAAAAATATTGGTGAAAAGAGATGTGGTGATAACAAATGACAAAACAATTCTTTATTTAATATATAGATAGATATAGATATAGATAGATTATATTATATTATATATTTATAAATAAAATTTACCAACTTGAAAAATCACTATTCTAACGCCGTTTTCGAGCCAAATCAAACGGTCTGAGCCGAGCAAAGCCGCGACTCGAAATGAAAATTAATTTATTTTTCTTTTTCGAAGTATGGGGTGAGAAGTTGTTTTCAAGCCAAATCGAGCTGGCTAAGCTAAGCCAAGCCACGACTCCGAAAATAAAAGAATAAACAAAAAAATATCTTTTTTGGGGTAAGGGGGTGAGGTTTTGTGTTATGTTTACTTATTTTATAGTTTTGTAAAAGAAAAGATTGATGTTTTTCTTTATTTAATATTTTGAGTGAGTTATTTTTTATTTTAAAAGAGGCTACGTTGCAATGCGCTAGTAGACCTCCCTCGTTATGTTGAAATCTCATTTATCTTTATTTCTTGACCTTATAAATTTATATTGTATCACAAGGAAAATTATCGCATTCGCGCAAAATATTGGAGCAAATAACAAAATAAATTCAATAAAAATGAATCTAGTCGCTCCTACCCCTAGTAACATACACTCAGAAGATTTTGTTAGTGTTTGGTTGTTACTCTACTATAGGTATATGTTTAATAAAAAAAAAAAAGTGGGAATGAAAGATTAAACACAACCTTCTTAATTGGTATAAAAATTCTCTATTTTGTGGATTCGATTCCAAATATTTGAATTCATTTCTTTTAAACATAATCTATCATTTCCATTCTCATTCCTCTTTTCCAAAACCTCAAACCAAACACACAAGCTTATGATATCCTCTAAACATTTCTAATTATTAGTTAGTACGTACTTATTAATGGTAAATTACATTGAATAATTGAAATGACGAATACTTTATAGAGTTTGAACTCCATGAATTTTCTAGAAAAATTCTTGGGTTTCTAAGAATATTTTTCACAAATATCATTAATATTCCAAAGTTCTCTAGTTAATGCTCCATATATACTAGGGAATGTTAGAAGTTTCGAGATTTATAAGCATAATAGCATATACAAGTTGTTGGTTTCGGTGGATGTTTTCGTGGATATAATATAATGATGTGATTATCACCAAAAAGGAAATAGAAAAAAAAAACAAATAGTTTAATTAGTATAGAAAAATTGTGTACTATATAAACGATATCCAATATCGAAAGGTAGTACACGAGTAAATCTAGATTACCAATTGATATGTATCTAGTTTAATGCTCATGATCCAATAGACTAACCATCAACAAGGCATTTTTGTTTTTCCAAAGCAAAGTCGGATCACTGGTGATGATAGCATCCATATTTTCGTTTAACATTTTACGCATCGTTGGTTCATCATCAATAGTCCACGCATAAATCTTCTTTCTCCTCCTGTTAATTGTATCATTAACAAGTTAGTTAATTTTGCAGTTCTCATAGCCATTTTTCATAGATAAAGGTGAACACAAGAATGATGACGGTTTCAAGGACCCTAATGAGGGTAAGTTGAAGATCGGGTATGTGTTCAAGATAAAAGCATATACGGTTCACCACATGGTTTAGCACAATGTGACTACAACGGGGGAGTATGTGATGCTTACAGGAGGATTAGAAGAAAATGTGTGGTCTAATGTTTCCTAATCAAGCTTGGAGAACACTTTCAAGAAAAATGTGGTTCCATGACCGAAGTTCAAGCATTGTGTGAATTACGTGGTGATGTTTAGTATCATGATTATCTAATACTTAGAATAAGGTGGATATTGTTATCGTATTATTAAAATAATTAGGATATTGTATTCTAGATGTATTAGGTATTTGTATTAGGTTAGGTTTATGTTTTCCTTTAATTGTAGTTGGCTACAAATAAGGTTGTTTGTCTTGCAAGACAAAGCTAGATAAGATGGGTATTAGTAGGTAGTTTCCTAATCTAATTCTAACTACGATTTACCCACTCACCTATAAACAAAGGCGTGAGGCTTAAATTTTGTACAAATGTCTTTTTCCTTAATAAGAGTCGTCTAAAGATTCTCAGTTTCTCAGTTTCTCAGTTTCTTTTTTTCTTTCTTGTTCGATAACCACCACTATAATTGAAGTTTCTTATATTTTGCATGTTCCCTTAGGGTTCCAACAAATAGTATTCTTGTATTATCAATGCGCTTTTAAACTAAGTAATAATCAGTTGGGTTAAATGTCGATAGGTAAACCTACTGCACATTATTATTGTTCATTTGGGTAAATGCTATTTAAGTCACCGTATTTATTAGAAGTGTCTTTTTGAGTTATCATTTCAAATTTAAAATGTTTTTTAAGTCTTTGGACTCTTGAATACTTATTGTATATTATTGTATTTTAGTGCTACAATTTGACTAGATATTTAGCTTTAACTCTGATAATATTGAATCTTAGAAACAGAGTAGTTACGTTTCTCGAATAAATCATCCAAACTTTGATCTAAAACACTTTCTTTATTAACTTGCACATCCTCCACAACAGAAGGAACTACGAAATCAGACGAAACCGTAGACGACGAACTAACACTCTCCGTATCATCAGTATCCGGCATTGCAGCAGCATTACGTTGAGACCTACCTGCAAAAATGTGCACGTTTAAATACAATATGAAATTAGCAGTATTTTTTTCTTAAACGAATGGACAATGACATTGATCTTTGTCTTATTTAATTGTTATATATTTCATAGGTGGTCAAAATATCTGCATACTTACTTATGATGATAATAGAGTTGTGGACGTTGGCATTTGCTTTTGTTAGAGCTTGGCCGCTTGGTAATTTGGATGATCTGGTTTAAATCCTGTACGATTTTCATATTCACTATAAAATATTTTGACCCAAATACTTTGTCTTCGAGTTTCACATCAATATAGGATATTTCAAAAGATGCAATCAGAGTTCAAGCTAATAAAATTTCTAATCATCACAGAACAAAAAGGGAATTGTGATGAAAATCGCATGTTCAAGAGACCAAAATATGTTTTCATATACCCGACAGATTACTTGGTTATTAAAAGTTATAACGAACGGTTGTAACATTTCGTTTTGGCCGGCAAATCTGGTAATACAACTAGTGAGCTAAATGTACCGTTTAATGTATGGTTCCCAAATACATTATGGAGTAATGGAATGGAAGTATGTTAGTTGGACTCATTAAGCACTATCACCAAACACATGTTAAATGTGAAATACTGAAGTTAACAAATCGATTTATTAATATTGAACGGGAAACAAAGCCTTTATTGTATCTTACTCGTGTATACTAACCTCCCGCAAGTGTTTTTAAAAATATTTTGATAAACACGACTTTAAAGGTTGTCGTTTAAATACAGATAATGCATACCATGTTGTACTTTAAGCATAATTTATTAGTGTGGGCGTTAATTATTTATTAAGATACATCTAAATAATGAACTTAAGAAACCGGTTAATCTCATAGAATCGTGGTCATATCTGAACTTGTTTAATCAAATACCAGAATAATTCTATTCTAATAGTATGTAAGTGGTTCAATAACTTATAGTAAAGACAGAGCCAGAAATTTAAGTTAAAGGAGGCCGGTTTTCGTTTTAAAAATAATAATGATAAGTAAATATTGTATATGAAGAAAAGAATCACGGTATAGAATATTATTATGAACATAAACATCAACTATAAATGCTAATAACAAACAATCAATTTAGTTAGACGGTATTTCCGTTTGATTGAAGCTTTTTATTCCTCGATAAACCCGACATAGTGTCCGCCATTTTTATCCTGAAATCAAAAACATACAAACATAAGAATTTGAAAATGAGACGGCACAAAGCATGTGGGAAGTTGAGAACTTGATTTACCTGGGACATCATTCGCTGCTTGTTCAAAAACTGGGTCCTCGCCTTGTTGACGATCGAGTTTGGAGATCTGTACATCCTCTGTAATGAAAGAATGATAATGGATTTTATAATTTGATTGAATTATAAAGTTTGATGCAATAATCAGTTGTGCTTCTAAAACTGGCATGCTAAACAATTCAAGAAGTAAAGACTATGACCGAACCTTGTCCACCTCTGATACGCGATTTCCGTTTGATTGAAGCTTTTTCTTAGGCGTAAATGCAAATACCTCATGAAGAAATTCATTTTCCTGTTCAAATATAATTGATTAATAATTAATATCAAATCATTGAGATTAAGAAAAATATGTAATAGTTTTTTTGTGGAAATGAGAAAAACATGAAGTATTTATATCGTTTGTTTTATCTAAACATAATTAACAAGCTTCTGATCGAACCTGCATGTGCTTGACGAATCCTCCACCAAGAAATCGCTTTATAAAATTTAACTGTCAAAACACTAATATTAGAGCACAGACAATACAGGCAGAAATCGCTTTATAAAGTTTAACTGTCAAAACACTAATATTAGAGCACATACAATACAGGCACATAAACAAAAAAAACACCGACGATAAGAACACAAAACCAAACCTGGATTAATTGAGACCAATTCCTGGTAGTAAGCGATTCTCCACCAATCTTCACTGAGGTTTCCGGGGTATAACCATCCTAATTATCAAAAAAACAAACAAAAGAACTCCATCAATATATAATTAAATGCACAGTTTATTACACGTATCATTACTTATAAATGGGTAATGTAACATGATTAAAACCTGCTTAATCATTTAATTTTAAAACAATAAAATAAGGTTTCTTTCAAGATAGGAAAGTGGAGTACCTCAAGAAATTCCAATATGTCTCGAAAAGTGTTGCGCTGGTTGTTGAGATCTTTTTTGGCAGAACCTTTTCCACCCGCCTCCGCAGAAAGGTTACGGACTTGATCCATCACTTTGGCTTTCAAACCGTGTATATGGTTAACATTGCGGGAACTAACTTCACCATTACTAATACCTTTAGAACCACCACCACAAAACTTTTCCAAATTTCCCATCTCGTATATCAAGGCAAGTGCTTCACCAGCTGCAATCCGCACAGATCTGTCATCCTTATCTAGAAGAGTGGATAAATAAGAAACCGACCTGCAAGATTATTTTTTAACAAGTTAGTGTGGTACAAAGTAAAAGAACACAAACTAAGGGACTAAAACGAATTTACTTACTCTTGCCAAGTTTTAGGATCAAGGGCCCGCCCATCCATTGTCGTAAGAAGAAACGACCAGGCAGTTACGACTGCTGTTATTATTCCAGGTGACGGCTTAGTGGCAACAACCTGAGAAATGAGAATTACACGGTTTTTAGAATATGCTAGCAACAACTGACTAATTAAGAAGAAGTAAACTAAAAGGGGACACATACATTAGGACCGAGTTTTGGATGAACCACTTGCCACATAATTTGCATGCATTTTTCAGTTTCTTCGGGTTCATTGCCACCAACAAAAGCGATCATAGCCAGCCCCTCTAGTAACTATAGTAGTTGCAAAAGATAAGTTAAATTACAAGAACAGAACACAATACATAAGAAATCATATGAGTAAATGTATATATATAATAATATACCGATGTTGTCTTTGATGCTTCAGAACGAGATTTCAGAGCTTCTGAGATAGGAGTAACCGATTCTTCCAATATTTCTTGTGCTTTCTCACCCAAGCCAGCAGTTAGAGTAAGTAATCCTATATGGATAAAATAAAAAAATTAGATCTCTCGCTTAACCAATTAAACCAATAACATAAACATGAAGAACGGAAAAGTTATATACCAATGACATGAGACGCTAGAGTTATTTCTTTTGCAGACCCCTTTTTAACAGAATTCAAACATTGATGCAGCAATGTCGCACATCTGTTATCGGAAAAAGCAAAAATAGTCAATCCTTTATTCTAAATAAAGCTAAGATTTGACGAAAACACAAAAATGCTTACTTATTTTCGACAAATTCATGTGGTAAGCTGGTATTGAACGCTTCTATAATATCCGTCAAAGCCTTCTCTCTTGTTGACCCCCTATGAAGAAATAAACAGATGATATTAACGCTAAGCAAAATTCAATGATTAAAGGAAAGTATCCATTACTAAATACTCCTCTTATATCAATCTATGACCAAATACATCCAATAAGGCAATAACCATCAATTCTTTGGTTTAACAAATAGTATTCTTGCATTATCGATGAGCGTTTGCTTTCTCCAAATATGCATAATGCACATTATTATTGTTCTTTTGGGTAAAAGGCTGTTTAAGTCACCGTACTTATTAGGATTGTCTTTTAGTGCTACGGATACTTAACTTGACCGCTAATGAATTCGAAACAAATGTAAAATCACCTAATTATGATATTAAATCTATAAAAACAGAGCAGTTACCGTTTCTCGAATAGATCATCCAAACTTTGATCTAAAACAGTTTCTTTGTTAACTAGCACATCCTCCAGAAGAGAAGGAGCCACGAAATCAGACGGAACCGTAGACGAGGAACTAACACTATCCGTATCATCATTATCCAGCATTGCAGCAGCCTTACGTCGAGAACTACCTGCAATACCCCAACAAAATAAACCAATCAATTACTCCAACATCATACAAAACAATAAAAATTACTAACTAAAACCTTAAAACAAAAATAACCCAGATTAAAAAATTTAAAAAGGGTCATCAAAACTTCAATCAAAAAAAAAAAACAAGAAATACTTACGTTGTTTACCCATTGATGACTAGGTTGTTGTTGTTGTTGTAAAAAAAACTATTAATATAACGAAATAGAAAGTTGATTACGAAAAATAATCTTTTTGAAGAATATAAGAGAATGAATTTTGGTTGAATTTGTTAAAGAGAAACAATCCATAAAAGAGAGTAAGGTTTACGGGAGATGATGAAAACGAAAACTGGGTTGTCGACTTGAACAAGTAATATTCTGAGGTTGTGGTTGCGAATATTCGAATGCCGTGTTGTGGGAAATAAGAGGATGTATCTTGAGATCTTGGCCGTTGGATTAGATTACGTATTGGGTTTGACTGGGAAACTAAAGTCAGCCGCAAGTTTCTGACTGCTTTTTAAGGGTTGGAGATAATCTGATTGCGTAAGGTACATAGGTTAACTCGTTCGCCTTTATTTGTTTTTATATTATCATAACAAAAGTATGTTTGAGATAATCTCTTTATTAATGAAGATATAAATAAATTACACCAATTTATTTTTTAGACAAAATCCTAAGAATGGTATACAAATATTTTCAAATATTGTTAATGATATTCTTCCCGACCTTGATTGATACTAACTTACATGTATTGCCATGTATATTAATTAATTAGATTATTATCCTGCGATACTATATCTATAAGCCAATAATAATTTGATATGTGGATTAGTATTTTTAATATAAAGATTTATTTATTTATATATAGATTTACATTTACATTTATTTTATAAAAGAATATAAAAAGTCTAAAACAATAACACATAAGATAATGACATCACTATTTAAAGTTTTGTTCAATGTGGACTATCTGAAAACTCGTCACATGTGTTGTATGACATCATCTTATACTCTCATTTATTAGATTAGAAGATATTAATATTAATGATGTTTTATTTATTTGTGTTTGGTTGTGAATACAACCGTTAAAAGCAAACGGAATATAATATAATTATCAATTCTCATCAACAAAATTTGAAAGGTGAAAATGAAAATAACAAAAGTCAAGCGTCTTGATATATTCGTAATACGGAAAAGAATATCGTGATGTAAGTCTATTATTCCTTGCATCATAGATGTGTTACAAGAAGACGGGTTAAAATAAATTATATTGCATTACTCTAATTATCAAACAATGTTTGTGAATTGATACTAAGAGATGAAAGATGAATATAGCATATCTCTTGTCTTAGACACATATTTCAAATTGTTATTATCTTTCTCATTATTTTATTTCATTTCAGGTTATGCGTATTTTAAATTATAGGCATTTTAATGGTTTCAATTCAACTTGAAAGTTGATAATTTGATATGTATAACATTTTATATAAAATATACAATACAGTTATAAAATATTAAATTATACTGAAAAGATAAAAGTTATCTATTACAACTATTACATTATATAAAACTAAAATAAAATGACAAATCGTATATTTATGGTTCATAATCATGATTATATGATAACATAGATTGGTTAGCGATAATTTATTTGAAGTTGATAAAAAGAATTTCATAAACTTAATAGAATGCAAGAAAGGAAATATTTAGATGGGTGTTATTGATTTTAGAAAATATATTTTCATATATAAATACACACCGGTTCGAAAACTGTGGATACTTAAAAATAAAAATTGTAACCGCCTTATCATAAGCGGGGGTTTCGGATATCGGTTTTTCATATTTGGATCAAACAGGGCGATACGATTTTTCGGGTTTTTAGTATTTTTCAACACCCTTGAAAACTATGTTCTAAAAAATTTATTTTCTAGTTAAAATTAATAGTAAGACCATTAAACATGTAAAATGAGAATTCTATCTTTTTATATTTATTTATTTTCTTACTTTTTGAAAATTTCTTGGCTTATGAGTGGTTTTATTTAATTTAACTTAATATATAAAGAAAAATAACAACATGATAAACAAGAAATATTTGAAAACAAAAGAAAACAAAAAAAAAAAAACATTAATCACCATTAACCTTGAGATTATATTTGTAATGTAATGTAATGGAATATGACCTTTTCACTAAAAAAGAAAATGAAAACTTGAGATTAGGGGAGAAAATTATCCATTTTCTTCGAAAAAAAATTTAAGGAAAACATAAAAATGAAAAACGCGTTCAAATAGAGTTTTTTTTTTTAAATTTCTAATAAAAAATTTTTTTTACTTTTAATACTAAATTTTTAGAAACTCATTTTATTGTTTCCAAAATTTCCTTTTTATTTCTGTTAGAAAAAAGAAAAATATTTTTTTTCAATCTAAACGCTTTTTCATAATTTTCATTTGTTATGTAGGGAATAAAAATACATTTCGTATTCAAGAAAAATAAAGTTGAAAAAATTAAAAAAAAAAATCGCAAACTAAATGTAATATAAAGATTAAAAAGTTTTCAAAATTTTAATAAAATAAGTCCATCAAATCTAAAACAAACACCCCTAAATGTAGCTTTAGTAAAATAAGTCCTTCAAATCTAAAACAAACACCCCTAAATGTAGGTTAACATATAAGACAAGTTCTAAATTCTATTGATATATTGTTTGGTTATTTTTAAAGGGATTTTCTAATATGTGCCACCATGGCATAGCTTAATAGTCATTTATTATCACCAAGATTCTATTCTTAATGACTTAATTACATATTAATTGTAATTGTTTTTTTTCTTTTCCATTCCTACCCTTTCCATTTAACCAATCAATCTAATTAAATCATGCATTACGTTTTTTTTTTTTTTGCTTCATATTATTTACTTTCTCACCAAATTATTAAACATTACTTTGGCTTATTATAATGTCAGTTCGTAACTATTTGGTTTAATATATAATGTGCCAACTATTTAAAAGATATTCAAAATAACAAACCCAAAACATTTTATTGTCAATGTCAACAAAAAAAGAAACTTCATCAATAAGAATATGGTTCTAGTATTTTAAACAAAAAATAGGATTCAAATCTTCACTTTCGATAGTAGACACCTTTCTCTTCATAGTCATTTTTCGAGCAATAACGTGATCACCCAACTTCTTTTTTTCTGGGCAACTACTAATATTGTGACCAACTTGCTTGCAAGAACTACAACGCTTTACTTGTTTTGTTGTCATCACTTCTTTCGCACTTTTCTCTCGATTTTTTTTAGGTCTCCCTTTTGTGGTTGAACTAGGTCTCCCTTTTGTGGTTGAAATGCGAAGTCAAATAACAGGAATTGCAAATTGTATGTCACTTTTATGACTTTCTAAAATTTCATAGCTAAATAAAATAGAAAGGGTAACAATGGAAGAGAAAAAAAAATAATGACAATTAATATGTAATTAACATGTTTGAAGAAAATATTGATGATAATAAATGACTATTAATTGCCAATCAGGTTCTGCCTGGTTGGTAAGGGGTTTTCCTGGTGAAGGAGAGGTCTCGAGTTCGAGCCTCTCCAGAGGGTTTCCTCTTAGGCGAGCATGGGGGTGGCCGGTAATGGTGGCACGATGATACTCCATTACTGGTCCGTAGGAGAAATTGCCGTTTCAAAAAAAGAAAAAATGACTATTAAGCTATGCCATGGTGGCACATATTAGAAAATCCCATTTTTAAATTATATCTTAAGTTTAATACTTAATAACTTAAGAGACAAGTTAACCAAATTCAATTAATTTAATGTTTGGTCATTTTAAAGTAATATCTTAAGTTTAATATTGATCTAACAACGTATACATTAAGTTTGGGTTACTAAAAATATTTTAGTTTGTTGATGTTTAGATTTTTGTGGAAGTTTCATATATGTATAATTTAGTAATTTTACTTAAAAGTCAAATGACAATAAAGAAAAGGTGGTGTAGTTTCATATGTTTTAACTTTATTATTTATAGATAAAACGATGACGTATTATGTGACTATAAAAAATGTTTTTTTGTTTATTACCAGTTTTAGCACCAATTAGTTAATGATTTCATTTTTTTAATTAAGTTTGTATATTTTACCTAACTAGTTATTTGTATAAGATGCGACTACTTTTAAGTTTTAACCATTCATGTCACCGAACCTGTGCTTTGGTCCGATTTAGAAGCTGCCAATTTTGTGTTGCATCAACTCATGTGTGGCTTAAAAGTCTAGTTATCATAAGCCATCTACAGAACATCAGCATCTTCAATTTTAAAGTTTGCACCACAAAGATCAATACCTACCCAAACCAATGTCTTGCCCTCGTGATGCATGAATAATGCTACGTACCAAACATTCAGGTCAATTCGGGTGCATTAGTAAGAGCACATTTAAAAACGTGTATCAGTTTATTAGCAAACCTAACCAAGTTGCTAAACATACTCCATTCAAACAGATCTCTTGTGGGTAACAGTTTTTTTTGCCGATAACTGACATTACTGAGGGAGCCCCACCGTCACTCATGAGAACAAACAAAACAAAATAAGGGCATTGAATTACACTGAATTGTGAAAGCTGCTTACGGGTCAAATTACAGAAGAAAAAATTTATCAGTAACTTGGAGACTAACTTTAGTTACCAAACCTTTAAGCAACATATGAGCTATAATGGAATATGCTTACAAAATTTGTGTACTTAATAGGGGCTTCGGTTTTCCAATTGTATCAATGTTTTCGACAAAAGATAAGGCAGATTTGATCTTCTATGAGTCTATCTAGATCCAACTGGGATCATCTTCACGGCGGCAGCAATAGGCATGCCTAGAAAACCAATAGTCACACTTGCAAACCATTGAGGTAGGGTGAGCGGACTTGTGTTTGCAAAGGTGCCAAGGAATTCAATGATAATGATTTGGAAGATAGCCGTGCAAGTTAGAACAACCAGAAAGACGTAGTTTTTCAATATTCCTTTAAACACGTCTACCTTCTCCATTTCTCTCGAGCTGATCTCATTGAACACCTGCAATCCAAGACAATGTAAATAAAACATGTACCACGAACAAAATTTCTTTTTTTTTCGAATACTAAAAGATAATTTAACTAACCTGACAGAAGACAAACGAGTTGAAGATAAGCGTGTTGAGAACCAAATCAGCATCTGAACTGTCAAGGTGAAAGAAAGTCTTTCCGCTAGTCTGAAGGTACCATATTACCACAAATTGATATATCGACTGTCCCATAATATTCCTCCACATAACATTTGTTATAAAGTTTCCTTTCCTTCCAACGGGTATACGCTCCATTAACTCATCAGTAGGAGGTTCAGTTGCTAATGCAAGTGCTCCAAGTGTATCCATTATCATGTTAACCCATAGTAGCTGAACAGCAGTAAGAGGAGCACTTCCTGCAACCATTAAGCATATTCGTAAAAAAAAAAAAAAAAAACTCCGTCTGAATCATATTTTATTACGGATCAGTGTGTGTTTACCTGTCAAACATGCAGACGTAAAGTTAACAATTAGTGCAACAACATTCACTGTCAGCTGAAACTGAACAAATTTCTGAATGTTGACATAAACCGAGCGACCCCACTTAGCCACAGTCACGATTGTAGAGAAATTATCATCTAGAATGATCACATCAGCACTCTCTTTTGCCACCTGAATTATTCAAAAGCATTTAATTATAATAATAAACTACTGGATTTGGTGCCATTAATTTGAATTATATTTAGTGTCTAGAAAAAGTGAATCGTTACCTCAGTCCCTGCAATTCCCATTGCAAGCCCGATATCTGCTTCGTGAAGTGCCGGAGCATCGTTTGTACCATCTCCCGTCACAGCAACAACCTCCTCAAATGTAGTTCTCAATTGCTTCACAAGCGTATGCTTATCCATTGGAGAAGATCTAGCCATGACCTTGTAAAATTGAAAATTAAATTAGAACTAAAATCACTTAAATACTAATAGTGTGACGGAATGGAGAAGCACCTGAATTTTAGGAATGATTTTAAACAACTCCTCCTGGGTCTTTTCACGGAAATCTGGACCTTCAATGGCTATTCCATCATCAGTTAATATCCCACATTCTCGAGCAATTGCCTTTGCTGTGTGTATGTTATCACCGGTAACCATACGCACAGTAATACCAGCGGATCGACAAATTGCAACAGATTCCTTCACACCTGGACGAACAGGATCCTTAATTCCTACAATCCCGATTAAAGTATATCCCTCAAAGGGAATTGGATCTTTGACATTAAATTCATTTCCCAATTCTCTGTAACAGAGGCAAAGAGTTCGAAGAGCTTCATTGGCTAATAGTTCAATGGTATCTTTTAGACAATTCTTAAATTTTTCATCAAGAGGAACAACTTCACCATTCGAATTCAAGACCTTATCACATGCATCTAATATTATTTCAGAAGCACCCTTACAGTGGGCCCTGTAACATCCTCCAGGAAGTTCTAAAACTACCGCCATACGCTTTTTCTCGGAATTAAACGGCTCCACTTTAACAAGCTTCGATGTTTGAATCTCTGCTTGTTTTTCTTTAAGTATGAGACCAAATTCCAAAAGAGCAGTCTCAGTTGGTGAACCAAGAATTTCAGTAGTGTTATTCTCAGTCTTTACCACCTCTCCCCCAGTATTATTGAAAATCGATTCAACAAACATTCCGATAACAGAATCAGGAATTGTGGAACAGAAAGTTGATGCCCCTGTAGAACCGTTCACTTCCCTGATTTCCCCACAAATCCAAGCTTTTACAAGTGTCATGTGGTTTGTAGTTAAGGTACCAGTCTTGTCACTACAAATATTAGTGGCAGATCCCATGGTTTCACACGCTGCCAGGTGGCGGACAAGAGCACGATCATTCATCATCTTTTTCATTGCAAATGCAAGACTTAGTGTCACAGCTAACGGAAGTCCCTCAGGAACTGCAACCACTACAATTGTAACTGCAATAGCAAAGTATTCAAGCATCTCCAGGGCTTCATCTCCAGACCAAGTCCAGTGGGACCCGTCTTGCATCTTGCGTAAAAACAGTCCTTGCACAAGAACTGCAAAGGTAATAACAGCAAAAAACAACCCTATTTTTCCTATAATTGTTGCTACTCCGTTTAGTTTAACCTGCAATGGGGTCTCATCATCTCCACCTTCACTAAGAGTTGCCATTAACTTTCCCCATTGGGTTCTCATTCCAACAGTAGTAACAACCATTTTACATGAACCATTCTGAACTTTAGTTCCAGATAAGAGAAACGGATTCTCAGCGCTTACGATTTTAGGATCACTCTCTCCTGTTAGACTTGATTCGTTTATCAATAAGGAAAAACCAGAAATGAAAAGTCCATCAGCTGGGACTTGATCACCGACAGCAAGATGAACAATATCACCAACAAGTAGCTCGTATATTGAGATCTTTTGTCTGCAGTTGTTTCTGGTAACTTGCATAGTAATCTTCTTTTTTTCTTTATCCAAATCTTTAAACTGTAAAGACTGTCTGTAATCACTTGTGGCAGTGACAAATACTACCAACATGATACTTGCAACAATACCAAGACCATCATGGGCACCTTTTGGCCATCCTTCCATTATAATACCAACAACCAAAGACACAAAAGCACACAAACCAAGTATCATGAGAGTTGTGTCTTGGAGGGCTTCCCATACGTAAACCAAAAAACCCTTAGATGGGCTCTCAGTGAATTGATTAATTCCATAAATGTTTTTTCTTGGGTTGATTAAATTCTCTGAAGTAGAAATTCCAGTGGTGGTCGACGTGGAAATCTTTTTCATAATGCCCTCAACACCATCATGAGCTTTCAGTTTCTCCAAGCCACGTCCTTCGACTATTGATCCTAATTCATCGGGACCGATTTGAAATCCTGCAGCTTTCACCTCTTCAGGTACGCTGTAGGTTATACCTGGAAGAATTCAGGTAAAGGTCATCATCAAAACTACTAAAATAATGCATTGAAAAAGTTTCAAGATTGTCGAGATGCATACCATTGAGAAATTGAATTGCCGCATGAGAAACCAGCATCAAGGTTCTTAGACTCTCCTAAAAGTTTAAATGAATCATAAGAACACAAGTAAAGGCAAGTTGGATTGTAGAACAGAAAATACATTAGAGAAATACGTCCAAGGATAAACTATACATACTAAAATAGTAAAATCGGAATAATAACTTCAATTTTTCAGAATATCACACTAGAGAATCAATATCCAGCAATAATGCTATTTGTCCCCAAAAAAATTGGTTTACTAGTTATATGATGGTTTAAATGTTCAAGCCAGCCCTTCGGATGATAGTAGCATCAAACAACAGGTGAATGCTGCTGTAAAATGAACCAAACGTATAGTTTTCCTCACAAAATACCTTGATTTATTTCAAGTCATAAATAATCTTATAGTAACACATTTGCCCAATATTGTGGTTAGAGGAACTTTATAAGCTCATATCTCCACCGCAACTGAACATAGATTACATGAAACAGAATTATATAAAATGGTAGCCATGAGAAGTTTGTACTCTTCAAATATTAAACTTAATCAGATGTATATGCTACCAATAGGCAATACCTTTACTCTTTAGGATAGTAATATCTAAAAGAGCAAGCAAGATTAAACGGTTCAGCAATTCTACCTCGCCACGTTATGTAGTTATTACTTGTATGGAAGAACCAGAAACCACATCCAAAGAAATAAATACTGTGTGGCCTGTCGACCGACACATCCATGGTGATTCACCAGAAATTTCCAGAAGTGTGGGATTTAAACCTAATACCTCAAGGTTAACCAAAATAGGAATCACTTAAGCACTCCTAGTAGCTTCGTATAATAATAATAATAATAATAATAATAATAATAATAATAATAATAACACTGGAAACCAATCTATTCATTTTCATTCCACCAAATATACCTCATCTCAAAGTTAGAACCAAACAAGCTCTATATGACGAAATCATTGACCAACGTACAAAACCTCATTTCAGCTATATCAGCTTCCGCACCATCATTTGTAGGTAAATTATAAAAGGAAATGTAACATTATAGAACAACCTAAGGTATCAAACATTATTACATTACTAATAAGTTATGATTTATGAACTAGTAACAATGACTACTTACAATCAACTTTCTTAAACAAATTCCGTTAGTTGAGGCTTGTGTCAGTTTAATCCCCATCAGATCTAGACCCATTCACCATCTCATATATGTCTCTACTATGAAGCTGCCTGTTGCTCAACTAGAAAACAACGTTTGTCCCTTCAAAACCTGGTATAAACAGCGATTGTTGTTCGATTTAACCATCATACAACAAATCTCTATCCAATGCTGTACAGATTATAAACCTAACTCGCAAACTCTTCCATTTCCGAAGAACCTAAACCTTATACTTCACTTCTCGATACAAATCGACAAATCGCAATGTGATTCCTAATACTAAAAACCTAACCAGACAACTTAATTAATCATGTACTAATTAACAGCTATTGTTGTTCGATTACATTATCATACAACAGAGATCTATCCAATGATACACAAAATTTAACCTCTATTTCATTTCTCAACACAAATCGATAAATCGCGATATGATTCCTACTACTCAAAACCTAATCAGTCAACTCAACATCATGCTACACAGTTCATTTTCACAACTCAACACAATAAGCAAAACAACAAAAGCATAACATAATCAATCACGATTCACGAATAACGAAACAAATGCAAAACAGAAAGAAGCCAAACCAGATTAGATCGTTGAATAGCACGAGCTTCAAAACGTTTGGACAGATTCGCCGTAAATCGAAACCGCCGTTTTTTATTCTTCACTAACCAACACAGCTTCCTCCATCTCTGTAAAGCTTCCTCCGATGAATTCTTCGGCTTCACTTCAAAATTATCATTCAAATAGCTCTCCATAACTAACTAACTACTGATTCAAATCAAATTTTTCAGAATCAATCAAAACAAATGAAGATCTATAAGTAGTATCATGAAGTCCAGATCGATCTGAAAATTACTCGGAATCAGTGTGTGTATGTGTGTGTGTGATTGATGGTGGATTAGGTAGATTGATTTTTATGATATATAGTATTATACTGTTATTATTAGTATAACTGATTTGAAAATAAGAGAGAGGGAGTTGACCTCACCTTTTTATTTTTTGGGTACAAAACACACACACATACAGTCACGACTCCACTAATTTCATTTTTGTAACTTGTGATAACTTATAGGTTTCCGGTTATCTGGACCGGGTTTTTCCGAATTGACCGGATGGTGACCAATTGAAACGTATGTACACATTTTTTCTTATTATTTCTATTTTGATATTGTCAGTTTTTGAATGAAAATATATACGTTCTCCGTTCCTTTCCAAAAAAAACTATTCTCCTCTTTATTTATATTTGTTGCAAAATCATTGTAATATTTCTAAATATAAATAATTATTATGTAGTAACTTTTCATTTTACTACCATGTATCTTTAATCTTTATCTTTAATATATAATAAAAGAGATGCCTTAAATGTCATATGACGACGAAGTAAGGTCTATTGGATTAGTTATCTTCTTTGATTGCCGTTAGATCAGATTGATGATGACATCAAAGACTATTTATATTTTACACCCTCTTACAATACATAATTTCATTTTCTGTTTCATTTCATTTACATCTCCACTGAAATAAAATAAAAAACATAAGTTATCTCTCAATTTAGACTATGATTTACCATATTGTTATTCTAAAATTTGCTCATAAAAATATCAAAACACGTATATAACGTAAAAGTATATATATTATTTTAACTATAAACAAACTTAAAATCTATATAAACAAAAATTTACAAGTTAAATTTTATATTTGTTCCCGCTATCGCGGAACAATAATCTAGTTAGTAATGATATGAAAGAAAACATATACACATCTTTCCACTTGATACCGAATTACCGATGGCTCTTCTTTAGGTAACCTGACCTTGTGCAATGCTTCATTTAATGTAATAAAATGGAAAAAAGAAATTGATGTATACAACTTACAAAGTTACAAGTCTTCCATTTCTGGTTCTTGTATAACTCTTCTACTTTTACTACATGTTTGACAAAAAGTTTATAAAATTTTGAGTTTATTTGAGTTAAAAGCCAAAGCTAAAAGCATTATTTGTTTTACGTTTTTGTATATACCTTTAAGTTCTAACTACAAACTACAAATCTCCGACTTTGGTTTTAAACTTGTCTACAAAACATACATCTAGACCCTTTCTTTTTATTGACTTGATAAATTTATCATAAACAAAATTAATATAAGGTTCATCATTCCACAAACCATAGAAAAAATCACGAAAATACTTATCTGACACATTAATATTTGAAAAATAATCATCAAATTTGCGAGAAGTTTCCGTGCCATTTTTCTCGGCATGAATATTAAATATTTCTCGCGCCACATTCGTGTGTCGAAAATGAACGGTTTAAATTGTATCACGTTCTTGCGTCACATTCTCGAACCATTTTATCAACATATTCAAATTTTGCCTAAAAAAAATGATACATAAATTTTTTTCACGAATTTAATGATTATTTTTAAAATAAGAATATATAAGAAAAGTATTTTGACGATTTTCTCTTAAATATAATATTAATAACACGTTTAGTAATTCAAATATATCTTGCTCTTCCTTTTCTATATACAAGACGAAGAAAACAAAGATAATAAAGAACTAAAATGTGGTCCGTAAGTAGGTACCGTTCATACTACGGAATAGTTGTTATAAATTATTAAATTGAATAAAATTGAATAGAAAAATAACAAGTGCATAGTTGTTAATATTTGTGGGATCTATGTGCCCAATAATGTAAGTTAAGTTCATGCATTATCTCATGGCACGACTACCAAGAAACAACATATGAAAATGGAAAACGAAATTGAATATCGAGAAGAGAAGCAAGTTGAGGGAGGCCCGATTTGAGAAGTCAAACTCGTTTTAAGATAACGGTTCCTAGTTATTTATTATTTATAAACACGCTAACAATTCTTATTTTTCGGATTTGAGTTTCTGGTGAGCTACATTGACTCGGAATATACATCATAGAAGGAAGATTAAACGAGAAATCAAATTAAATTTAATAATATTATGTATATTCAACTTAAACTTAATATTTATACTATATTTTGATGAGACATAAATATTAATATCTTACTAATTTTTATTAAAACATACCAAACATTGTTGGAAAAAATTAATGCTCATGTATTAATAACTTGACACACTTTATTTTATTCACGTGTTCGTTTTTTAAGCCCCATCCATGTTTATATATCGTCTTGAACATGCTCTTGTCAACATCTTACTAATATATCGTTGACTTCAAAGTAAGTTTGTAGGCCATCTCTAAATTAATACTACAATAATTACCCATAAATGTTTCTCTTTCGTGTAATAATGTTTTTTTTTTCTTTTTTCTTTCTTAACTTAGTTTAGTAGTTGCTTTGTAAATTTGTTGTCATCGTGTTTTATACTAAAATATATTAGTATAGAACCAGCATGTAACGACGATTAAATATTAATATTCGATTGAAATGTATTATTGAAACGGTTTATGGTAGTTTCTCATTCGTTGTGTAATACATTTGTTGGTTGTAATAGTTCCTGAGTCGGCCTTCGGACTTTAGAAAGAATTATGTAGTAAGGTTTTATAGTTCGACCATTTCGGGTCACAAAACAAATTAAATGGTAATTGTTTCTCAACTCGCTCGCTCCCTTTCATCCGATAGAGAGTTTGAATTCAGTGATTTAGGAGCATAAATGTTATTCATGTTCCCACTTAATTGTCGTAATAAACCTAAAACGCTACGTATAACAATTTCTATTTTCTACTTGAATTATTCGGACTATAAAAACAATTACCTATTGTTATTTTTAATAGTTTCATTTTCTATTATTTGGGACATATAAAAAAAAAATTCTTGTTTAGGTCATATGAAAAGTTAATACTGTTTCGAGTCATTTGACTTATCAAACCCGTTTGGGGGACTGAAATTAAACCAAATTTTAATTGATTTCAATTTCGTTTTAAGCTTTTAGTTGCATGTTTTACCCTATTTTATATCTTTGTTAAGTTTAATGTACCGATAATTTCTAGTTTACATATATGTAAATTATTGTTATCATCACTCTCGGGTGTCATTTCAAATCATTAGTTCAAATGCCACAAAGATGATAGTCTCTTGTTAACGGTAACCAAAATTTTTAATTTAGTAACAGTTATTCTTTGATTGGTTCTTTAGTTTTATAGAAAACTTAAACTTTTAAAATTTTCAGCAAAAGTTTTAATATTATTTGAATATCTTATTTTTTCATGTACATTATTAGGTTTATTTATTTATTTATTTATTTATTGGGTTTCATCGATAGAATTTTCCAATATCATTTGAAAATTGAGATCAAAATCACAAGAGTCAAACAAATGAGATCGAAACTATAATTGTGTTAACTTCATTATTGGGACTGGAATCTAGATTGTATTACTTCGAAGCATATTTAAACAAAAACCGACAACATTTGGAAAAAAAAACATGTAAAAAGTAACAGTTTTTTCTTAAAATTATCATACTAAAAATTAAACATTTTATTTGAAATTAAAAAGTAATAGTTGTCCACGCCCGATGTAGGATTTGGCTAAGGTGTTACAACCTCCCTCTCCCTTTGGGACTCAACGTCCTTGCTGAGATCTACCCCACCATCCCGAACGACACAAGAGTGACTCTGATACCACTTGTAACACCATGCCTTTTCATGTCCACGATAATGTTCGCTTTGCCAGGAAGGCTCGGTGGAGCTTCCCAGGGCAGTCACCCATCCTAAAACTACTATGACTAAAACACACTTAACTACAAGGTTTTTAAGTTATAGTGTATGTAGCCACCAAAACGTGTCATAACATAAAAAACTAAGAGTTTACTCATATACCTAAACATCACTTTTGTTCATAACCAATATGAAATTTGTCTAAGGTGTTACACTCTCAACCATTCATAATTCTGCCCACGTTTGTAAGAGCTCTTTGACATACATGATTTCACATGTTTTATTTTGCAAAAATCAATAGAGTTCATTTGTGAACAATAATCAATGAGTTTAAACATTTTTTTGCAGAAACTTATAATATCTCTTGAGCTAAAGTGAGTGCATCCATAATGATAGAGGTTTTAAAAGGTTTATATTTTAGCAATGTCATATAATATCATTAAATAATGAAGCTTTTTATAATATAAAACAAACTTTACTTTGACATAAACATTTTAAAGGTTTAAAAATAAAAGAAAATTCGATTAATATTAAATAAATTTTATATTATTGATGATTTTAAAAAGGTTCATAAATTTAGACATCTATAAACCTTTTTTCGCTATATGTATTTAAACTTAGACCTCTTTATTTTTTGTAAACTTTATTATAAAAATACCATAGAAGATGCTCAAAGTCTAACAAATATGTCTCTGTTATATTTAATAAGAACATGTGAAGCTCTTTATATCTCACGTATATGTTCATGTTCATTGTTTGAGTGACTTGTATTAGATTGTATGAATATTTATGATATAGTTATCCATATACATGCACCGTATATTTTATTATTTTCTAAACTTTATTTTAAAACAGTTTTGAAACTAAAAAATGATAGAAAATGTTCCCAACTTTTATTGATCTCCATAACTATTATCTTTAGTAATATTATTTTTACTCATATTTATTGATTAATCACTTTATAACAAATGAAGAACAAAAAAGTTGAAAAACATTAGAAAGGATTGCAAAAAAGAGCATTTAAACAACCTTACAATTTTATGTTTTTGACACTTTATTTTGAACGGGATAAAAATTAAACTTTTAGCTTTTAACTACAAGTAAAACGGATACAAGGTTTCGCAAATGTAACACGCTCAAACCTACCAATTTTACAATACCAAACAACTTGGTCAATTTGATTTATAACATTGTTAAATGCTTATATGAAGAACGATTGTGAAATTCAAAAACAATTTCTTTCAAATTAATGAATTTATAGAAGAGTGAATAAAACATATAAACCCTAGTCAAAGGCTTTTTGTGGTTCAACATAATGTAATGGTAATGATACCATATAACATCTACACGATCACTCTCCACATCATGAGTCATTTGGAGGGCTACGTAATGTTGGCGGAATTAGATATGGGTTTCTTTTAAGAATCTAACCAATCTCACAATCGAAAACGTTGTTTTCAGAAAATAGGGAGTGGAACCACAATTATACGCTTGAGCAAGTTGGGAAATATGGAAAGCACAAAATGAACTATTTTGAATGTTAACTACATATAGATAGAACAACGTTAAAGGTAAAACAAGTCCATACTCCATAATCAACTCATCAAAGTCGTGCCTTGGTACATGATTACAATTTAAAATTTGATAAACTCGGCATCCACTATGGATTACACTCTAAGAAGTGCAATACATAGCCACGTCACCCTTTCAACTTAACATAAAACTTTACCTACAATGTATTACACTTTCAAAATTTAATACATGACAGAAAATGTTGATATAATTACACTAGAAATAATAATGAGGGAATGCTTGGTTGAAGGTAATAGTAGGTAATAAATGGAAATGAAAATTATTGATGGAGGTTGGTTTGTTATAAAGCAATCAATCATTGCCCATTAATGAGTAATATCCATTACCCTTTGAATTGAGGTTAATAAAAACTAGTTAATGAAATCATCTCATTATATTTCCATTATCTTTCCCATTGCATTCCCTTTCTTGAACCAAGCATGCCTACCATATTCATTAGGGCCCCACATATTGGATGAAACCACACTCCACATACGCTCGTATAAAACAAATTAATCCACATGTCAAGATTTAATTGGTGTATAATTTATCTTTCTTCTATTACGTCCTACAATTTCACACATAATGGATGCATTAAAAATGAAAAATTTTAATATTCAATTTTCACCAATTAAATGCTTATCCTTCATCCTTTCTTATACTTTTTTGGCGCGTTTTTTTGTTGTCATTGAACCATTTCGCTATTCACTCAAAGTCCTCCTTCAAATCCATCTCATACTTACAAAATTAGCTTTCTTTTTAGGGTTTTTATAACTTGTGCCCTACGGGCACATGTTAACACCATTTTTAAATATTAAAAGTACAATCAAAAGTATCAAAAGTTAAGAAATCAATAAAAAAAATGGTACTTTTTGATACTTTTGATTGTACTTTTAATATTTAAAAATTGTGTTAACATGTGCCCCTAGGACACAAGTTAGAAAAACCCTACTTTTTATTACATTGAATGTTTTCTTTATAAAAGTAACATTTATTCTATCCTTCATGAAATGCAACATTTGTTCTATCATTTGAATTTAGGGCAATACCAATAGATAGCTAAACAAGAATTTTTTACTTAAAAAAAAAAAAAAAAAAAAAAAAACTAATAAATAATTTTCATTCTAAACTGCAAAAATCGAACAATCCACGATCAATAAATAAATTAAAAAAATTTAAAAAAAAAACAACATAAAATCCATGTGTTTACAAAAGCATAGGAATCAACCTTAATCATATACAATTTGTTTTCCCGTAACATATGTGTAAGTAAGTATGTGTTTTATTTATTTGATGATGTTGTAAGTACATGGAACATGTTATTCTGACAAATCCTGGCTGTTACCGCCGTTGCCGGATCTTGGTCGCCGTAGAAGCTCAATCAGCGTCTCCGCCTGTCCAACCATACAAATTATTATTAGCCAATCACCAATAACCCAATCATAGTACTTATAAAACGACAAAACTCACCCACATCACCCCACTAACTTTTCTTTTTTTAAAGTTTTAAAAAGATATTTGATTCTTATACGTAATTTAATTATACATATTGGTTGTTTTCATTAGCTTAAATGCATTTAATAATACAAAATATATATATATATATATTTTTTTTTTTAACAACAATGTTAGTGATTTGGGGACACATTGAAATCCAATTGGGCAGTATGCGACCCACGAACCTTACAACAAAGTTAGTTACATATCCCCTAATATCAACTATGGAGAAAACTCAGAAAGAGGCTCGAACCAAGAGTCCAAGACCATTTCCTAGAGAGGACAACCTCCTACCAATGGTTACAAAATATTTTATGCTTTAATCTCATCTATTTTAATCACATACAACATATACTTTAATGTACTCTTATCATTTTAGGCAATATTTATTTTCATAACATAAACTTTAATTTTGTTGTTATTCGATTATGTGTAGAAAAAACGCATTCATTTTAATGGACCCCTAGAACTTAAGAATTCTCATTTTCAAACAAACCTAATTAATATGACACATGTTACTAACTACTAACTAGTTTAAAAATAGTTTAATGATATGGAATATGAAGTTGTTAACATAAACAAATGTATGGTTTTATTTTTTTTACAAATATCTTTTACAATAAGGTCAAATAGTAGTGAGTAAAGATGAAGTTACCTTTTGTTTAGCTCGATTGGTACCGGACTGTGACAGGGCAACAAGTGGCGGAATCGCTCCTTCTCGCGCTACCATAGTCCGGTACACAACACTTTCATCACAAATCTGCAACAATATCACAACAACAATTTCCTTTTGCCGTTGTGATCCAACTTCAACAATCTCAACTAAAACCGGAATCCCTCCTTCTTCAACCAAGGACACCCTAGCCTCGGGTATGGACACCAATATACTCATCACAAATGCTGATTTATCAACCATATTCGACACGAAATCCGCCATAAGTTCAACTAAAGGTTTCATTATTCCAGCTTGTACCGCTCGAATTTTATTCTCTTTAACCGAACACAAGGAGTATAAAGCAGTCGAGGCGTCTTTTTTACCACGAATACTTCCAGTTTCTAAAAGGTTAACAAGTAACGGAATCGCACCAGAGCGGCCAATCGCGGACTTATTCTCATCCAATTGAGATAACCTTAGTAACGCACACGCCGCGTTTTCCTTGGCGGTCGATGTACCGTTACTTAAAGCTTTAACTAACGGTCTAATCGCACCAGACGAAGCTAACTGCGATTTATTCTCATCACATAACGATAAATTCAAAATCGCAGTTACTCCGTATTCCTGCAACTGCGGATCTGATGACGAAATCAACGAAATCAACGGCCGGATAGCTCCAGCCGTCGCGATTTTCAATCTATTTTCCGGTTTGTTTTTCGCAAGTAATCGTAACTCCATAGCTGCTTGTTTTTGATCATCGATTGAATCAGACTCCAAACCTGTAACTAATTGTTTAATCAAATCATCTGAATTTTCAGTAGCGCATGAAAGGAGTAACCGGCGACTCTCCGAAGAAGTCGTCGGGAATTCGCCTGATCTGTCGCTATTACAGTCGCTAAAAGCGGTGGAATCGTCATTAGTGACGAAATTACGAAAGTAATTTGATTGAATTTGCATGTTTTTGGGGAGTGGAATTGAATTCTGATGAGGGAGAATAAGGACACGGTGTACGGATTCTGAAGGGGGATTGATATAGAGGAGAAAGGCCAGCGGGGCATTATACGTGTCTTATCGTAGCATTGTTGTTAGCACGTGCGAATGGGGTGGGTCTTCTTTTTTTTATTTCAACCGCGTTTCATTAAAGTTTGGTTAACTTTTGAATATGTACAAACAAAACGCTTCTATTTTTTTACAATCATTAGAAAAAAGAAAAAAAAACTTCTATTTTCGAGACAACTAGATATCGTTGTCTCGTGTGTTGCTGTGGGATAGAGATTTATCTGATATATAATTAGTTGTAAAAACAAAAACTATAATATAATATAGACTTTATACAATTTGTTGCGTGAAACAAAAATCAAATAAAAAAATGATAACTCTGTTTAATAACATAAAAGAAAAACTAAATAATGTAATTCAAAAAGAAAAGTAAAAGTCTAAAATTAACAAATAATAAAAAAATATGTAACTACTTTATTTAATACTATAACAAAAAAGAAAAGCAAAACCAACAATTTGAAGAAAAAGAACTTAGCCCAATAAAGAAAAGAGTTAAACTATATAAAAGTGTAAGTTAAATAATGTAATAAATAGTTTGAACTAAGAATCAACAAATAATTAAAATGAACAAGTACATAGTTTATTTAATGGCACAACAAATTAAAACGGTAAAACCCAAAATTTGACAAAAAGAAAAAGAACATAACCAGGAAAAAAGTCTTAAAAGTAAAAATTTTAATTAGTCGAAATGAAGAGGTGATTACCTTATTTAATAGCGTAAAAAAAAGTAAAAGTAAAGATTATAAGTAATCGAAATGAGGATATAATTATGTTATTTAATAGTGTTACAAAAGAAAACAAAAATGTAATAATTAAAAATAAATAAATTTAGACAGGCAACTAGGTTGTACTTGGTTCACTATTCATCGACGAATTTAATGTTATAATGATAGTTGGTAAACGTTAACTATATATAATAAGATTTGAAATCATTAAGCATGGCAGATCCCGATAATATGAAGATCTTGTGCGAAATAATCTACCTTTTGATACATAACTTTCTTTTGACGTAAAAAATATTCAATTTCTTTAATAAAATCATCGTCTACATACTTTTATTTTGTGTTTTCGTTAAGTTGTGTGGCAAATATATAAAAATATTCGAAAAGAAATGGGCCGCGGTCGCACACTCTACCAAAGGTGAGCAAAAGTATCGAAATATCGGTACCAACCGAATATAAGAGAGAGGGTATTCGATACCATATTAGTTCGCTATTCGGTGCCAATGGTACCGATAAAAAATTGAGTAAAATAATACGGTACCAAGTGGTATGGTACCGGTTCGATACGAAACTAGTACCAAACCCACTCTACATCTTGCATATATTTCTGACCGATCTTGTTGTTAATAAGACAATGTTTCTAATATAATATGAGGTTATTGAATGACCTGATGACTTATATGATGTGTTTTCCTAATAATCGTCTTTTTTAAAAGTTTCTAGATAAGTGATTTGTAAAGAAGAATATTATCGAATTATTGTTAATTTGTTAATGATGATATTGATGTTGAAACTTAAGTGGTTTTTTTAGTGTATACATGACTTGATTGGGTATTTGACATTTTGGAAGATTTATTGTTTGAATTTGTAATCTTTACTTGATTAAAAATCAAACATCACAATCAATAAATATCATTCGGATTACGGTTTTAAATGAATGAGATTTAGACGAATAAACGTTAGCACACTTTTATCAACAAGTCTTTGGCTTAGTGGTATCGGCTTACCCCGACTTATAGGTTTTGGCCTTGCGGGTGCGAGTTAGATAGGTTTGTTAATCTTTGTATTTTTTTAAAAAGTTGGCATACTGTCTACTAATCATTAGTTATAAACTTCTAATGCTTTTTTCAAACAAATAAATGAGTTAGAGATTCCTTTTTTCAAACAAACAACGAGTTAGAGATTCAATATTGGTTGGCTGGAAAGATCATATCTACTTTCATAGTTTTTATATGTAAATCCACTATATAACATTATTTGGGAGACCAAGGATTATTACTAAAGAACTTTCATAAAGAATTTGACGATGTTCGATATAGAAAAGGAAACAGAAAGTTGTTCATAGTTCATATCGATGGTCACACAATCAACATCAAAGCTTAAATGGCTCACGACAGATATAAGAGTCGTTGCACGTGGTTATAGCTTTTGAAATCACCAATGAACGCGTCTTATGCCCATAGTCCGTATTTTTTTGACAAAATTCATATCGCTAAAGATGACTTTTCTTCAACTAATGACATCATCTCAATACCATTTAGATTTCAATTTCGATTCAATAGCGTGTATATTATTAAAAAAAAAAAACCATACGGGACACTTTAGTTTTTTCTCAACAATATGAGAACAACTCGTTTTTAATCTCCTTTTCCCACCTATCCAGAATATAACAAGAAATGTTGGTTGTATATAACGTATGAATTTGACTTGATCCTTGGTATAGCAATTCAAAAAGTATAGCATACATCATCGGCCGTTATTACACATCCATCTGCAAGTTGGCATGCAAACAAACTTACTTTCATACATACAAACTGAAGGAAGGTTCACCTGAATCCCGGCATTGATGCAACGTGTCCCCTTATACGAGTCCACATAAATACAAACAAATACATGAACATCCATCACACTTAATATAATAATGTACTATAGCTATATACAAATTAATCAACCATGAAAGTCGGAATGTAATAGCTGGATGGAAATATTGTGATATTCAGTCACTCCAGTTATCCTCGTCAACTGCAGGAGGCTGCCCTGTTCCTTTATCCCATTCATCCTGCATGTCACAAACCAAACCAATGAAACCTAATATCGTTTCTGATTATAGACTACCATTTGACACGAAAAAGTCAACATCGAAATAACTTTTTTATTTCGTTTTATTTTAATTTATCTGCAGGACATACCGCGTCTTGAGAAATCAACTTGGGGGGAGACCAGATAAGGATTTGTCGGTCATTACCACCTGTGTATAGTTCCTGTGACGAGATAAGATAAATTTATATTATATTAGATAAATCATATATGAAAGAAATGAATTTAATTCGAGTTTATATTTAAGAGATGAAGAATCCGATAAACAAAGAAAAATAGTTGAGGAATAGGTGCGAAAAACATTTTATAAGAAAATACTTCAATAAAAAAATCTCATGAAATCATGAACTCCCTTCATTCCAAGATAAATGTAATGTTTGAATAGGCATGTTGACTAAAAAATATAAAGATTTATGGACCGAAATCAACAGCTATACATAATTCGTTATGATTAGGATTCAGGGGGGAAGTCAAGTGACTGAAAATGCAGATCGGGCATAAGTTCAGGGGGTGACTGGTAAAAAATATTAGGAGAAATAATGAAGGACTGGGCCAAATTATATGACGCAAATGATTAAAGCTTTTATGGTTCAAATTTGTCCGTCACTAATGATGATTATGAAAGGTGTATATCAAATAAGTGTTCAGGATTGGTACAGAAATATTAGAAATAGTTAGCAAACAACCTAATAGTGATGGACCACTCTTTTGTTCTTTAATTTAAACCTAACTATATTACTATACTATAAGTTTGATCATAATCGGAAAAAAGTATGCAATGTTGGACCGCTCTTTTGTCCATACAATCTTAATTCGGTCCCTAGAACTCATATTTAAAATATTTAACAAACAACCTAACAGTGTTAGCAAAATAAATATACAAGCTCCTTACCAACACCTCCATTCAGCCAACCATGGAAGTATAAGGCCATAATTAATTGCAATGACATGTTCAAGGCGAAACAGTTTGGACTCACTTATTCTTTATTGCTTTAGTGAAGTAAATATCCTTCTTGTTGGGGAAAGATGTGGATTAACCCTTCTCACCGAGCCCCTTATAATATCATTACGAGAGCATTTTCTCTTTTATTCATCATGATTTTCTTACTCTAATTAGACACTGAACATGGGTAAGTTAGGTCTAAATGCCTAAATGGAATTATGGCCCTCTAATAAATCTATGTTTATTGTAGTTGTTTTAAATTTGTCTTCGGGTTAATGAGCATATAAATGAATCAAATAAGCCAGCAGGGATAACGAGCTATACAAGATTTATATGATAAGTTTCTAGATAATAAGTAACGACGCTTCATACAAACTATAGTCACAAAAAAGAGAGAGAAGTATACCTGATCTTGGGTGCTATAGAAACAACAATTCACATTCTCATAATGCCCTTGAAGTGTCATACTACTCTTCCCCGACCACACATCAAATGCCTGAATCATCCACAAAACATGTTAAAAGTTATATAAATTCAGATTCACTTTCATTAGCCACTCTTCACGAAACCTAAAAAGGTATTAAGTAACTTACATTTACAGAAGTCATGCATGGAAGAAAGACAAGCGCTGAATCCTGAGTCACGGCCAACTGTATTGCCTTGCTACTTTGCAGTCGCACAATATCGTAGTGCACAAGGGTATTGCATCCAGATTGTATGTCCCACAACCTTAACCTTGAATCAGACCCTAAATTTAAAGCATATTCGCTAAATTAAAACCTTATATTCAGCAAAAAAAAGAAAGAGCAGAAAGATTTCCATTTAGCAAATCAGGCTCAACCTGCACTAAAAAGATACATGCCATCTTCAGTCGCTTTCAGTCCTATAACAGCACCGTAATGAGCAGTAGCTCGATCTTGACTGGTCAACAACCCTGGATGGAGTCTCTGTTTAGCAGATCCTTTGACGTTTTTGAGAATCTTACTGTTACCAGAGTTCTTTGAGCTACTTCCAGAAGCCATTTTTCTCTGTGATGTCCGAGTCTTAGATGTTGAAACCTGAAAAAAAAGAAGATAGATTATAAGATAAATTTCAACATCGGACTTTTATTAGGTAATTGTAGATATATGTCTTTTTAATATCGTAAGAATATAACCTTAGTGGTGGATGGCACATGCAGAGGTGGGCGTCTTCCAAGTTGAGAGTGAGACTGATCTAAAACAGAAAAACATCCTGCACGTCTGATGTCCCAAAAACGTATTGCTCCATCACAGCCGCCAGTCATCAAAACCCACTCGCTAGAAGTAGACCACTCCACTGCCATTACGCCGTCTGTAATTAACAAAATAACTAGGATGTAAGCTTTCAGATCCATGTGTATATTATAATCATAGTATCTTTTAACAAAAGTACTCGTTTTCAAAAACATCAGCATACCACGATGACCAGATAACGTGTGAGCAAATGCCCCTGAAGCCATATCACAAAGGCGAATTTGAACATCTTCAGTTGCAGCAGCAATTAGCATGTGAGATGTGGCTAACGGAGACATGGCGGTCTTATAAACCTTTCCTGGCATTTTAAAATCCATCACCACCTACGAAGAACAATACATTAAAAACAAAATTTCAATTTGATACAACAAATTGAGCAAAGAAAAGATCATATGCATACCTGTGTTGTATTGGTATCCCAAACATTTATGTGGTGATCGTATGAACCCGTGACAAAAAGACCTGTATCAATTGGATACCATATGGCTGTTGATATGGCATATTTATGCCCATTTTGGTGCTGCTTGTCGACAAATAGTATAGGCTTATGCTTAGCAATCAGACCACCTCCCTCAAAGTCGGTAGCACGTTGAATATCGTAAACTGCAAGTGATGCATCTGACGCTCCAGATAACAAATATCTTCCCTCTGTCAAATCAACCTGATTTAACGATCAAACATACGGACCACCACCATATCTAATAAACAGCGTAATGTAGAGGATAAACAAATCATATGAAGCATTTTAGGGTCTATTAAAAACTGGCTTATGAGTTCCCATGAAGACATATTATCATATACTCTGATTACTATCTTTTGCATAACACCAAATTTCAGGTGTTCGCTTAAGTTTATTCAAAACAACACAAACGCTTAACTCGTTTCCTAAATTTGAGGTAGACGCGTCAACTGTTTGCTGCTTATTATTAAAAAGGATATATGAAATAATCTATCCTCATGTTATAGTTCATCTATTAAACTAAAAGAGATATCGCTTAAGAAAACGTGTTATATCTAATACTTTTTTCTGTTAATATTCCTTCACGGAAAAAAAGTATAAGATATAACAGGGAAAAACTTACGTGGGATGCTTGACCCAGTGTAAGAATATCCTAATTCAAATTCTTTACTTGGTTCCTTATCCAAGTCTATGATCTTTTCATATATCGATATCCATATAGCGGTACTACCGTACTACTTGCTGATCACAGACATCCTAAATTTAGAGGTTTTGCCATCAACATGCTTCTCTTCAAGCTAATTTTAGAGGTACCTTCTCTACCAACTTATATAATTTTTTTCACTATAACGGGGAATGTCTGTAAATGTTTAAGGTCTGTTTTACAAATTAAATATTGTATGACCCTCATATCCAAGAAGTTGTAACTTTAGGAGTAAGCGATCTGCCAAAATTTTGTCCTAAAGTATAATAAGAACCAACAAGAGTCGAGTCAGCATTAAAAAAGCATACACATCACTATCAAATTAATCAATAAAAAAAAGATGATACACCTCTAAAATCCAGTTTAAGTTAATAATTTTATGATAATAAAAAAAAACCCGGAAATTACAAAAACCAATAATTGTATTAGTTTTGTTTATTCCTAAACTCAAAACATACTAAAAAAGTAAGTGATCTTTTGGATGGACCACTCATTGAAGATTAAATAAATTCAATAGTTTGTGTTTTAATTAAATTAATCTATAAATTGGTGTTTTGAATTGCATATATAAAGTGCTTGTTGCATATTGCATATTTTTAAACCAAAACTCAGTTTGAAGTATTTCGGAGAGT
The DNA here is from genome assembly GCA_910822075.1 of Senecio squalidus. Lineage (NCBI taxonomy): Eukaryota > Viridiplantae > Streptophyta > Magnoliopsida > Asterales > Asteraceae > Senecio > Senecio squalidus. The sequence continues at coordinate 19,172,050 of CAJVGC010000590.1, forward strand.
TTCAGCTTATTTTATAAGGGAAAAACACTTTTTATAATCACCCTTTCATATAGATACATAAAGGGACTCTTATGTTAAATAGTTTAAGTTGCAATTATGTAGACACTAATTGTAGTCATGTATGTCAATTTATACTTCAATTATTTACGACTATGACACTTTCGGGGGGTTTGTTTTATAACGTAAATATAAATAAAAAATAAGCCGAAAATAATGGAGTTATGAAAGATAAGCCAAAACAAACAAGCTCATTTCAGCGGTGTTTGTTTCGGCTTATGTAACGGGCTTATGAGCTTATGTAATTTTTGAAAAGCTCGTAAGTCTATTTTTTTCTACGAGCTTATCAAGTTGAGCTTATGACTTTAATAAGCTCATAAGCCCAAAGTATGAGCTTATCAGCTTATCAAAAGTTATATAAGCTCGTGAGCCCGTTCCATACGCCGAAACACACTTCCTCCATCTTATGGGCTAATCAGGTTGAGATTATGACCTTAAGTGAGGTTACGAGCTTTCCAAAATTCGTAACCCCTAAAACAAAGACCCTATAGTAGCTAAAGTAGAAGGAAAACCTGGATAGAATTAATGGAGGCACGGTGAGAAGAGACAATCTCTTTGTAATTGGAGAGCTGAATAGATGAAGATCTGAATGATCGAATACGATTGACGAATGAATTTCTTCCAAACTTTCCTGATTCTCTATCTTTAATCTCTTTCCACATTCTCCTCGCATCTTTTTCTTTCAATTTCCTCCAATAACTTCTTTGAAAGATTTCTTTCTTTTCTTTTATTATATTTTAGAGGTTCAAAATGAGTGATTTTTATGCTGAATCGATCTAGACAAAGGGAAAAGAGACGTGGGGGTTTAAAGGTTCTATGAGGATGATTATCATGTCTGACTGTAATGGGCCCAATTATATAGCCCAATCTGTCGTGTGAAACTTTTTTAAAATGAGGAATGATACTCCTAAATTATTATGCTAAAAATTAAACTAAAAATGTCTGTAATAATTAATGGATAAGATAAAGAAAGAGAGTAAGTGGATTACACGAAAGATAATTATGAGGATTTATCATTTTTCTTTTCAAATATAACTAACTTTGAGATACATCGTTTACTAACTTTCAGTAAGCGGTATCTTTTAACATAAATATATATGGGAGTAAATTAATATACCGTTCGTCTTTATGTTTGTATCAGAATCACTAGTTTGAAACATTTTTCTATAATTATATCATTAGTTTTTATTGTTGTAATTCTCTTACTTTTTTTGGTCCAACTTTAATAATTTTCAACTCAAATGGTCGAAATACCATTTTCTAAAAATTTTATTTTATTTTTCAATTTATTTAATATTTTAAACTAATAAAAAAAAATAACTAAGTTCTTTTTCTCACCTCTAATCTCTCTCTTACTTTCTTTCTCTCTCACACACACCTTTCTATGGGTCTATTTGAGCCATGGAACCTTGTTTTAAGGGTTCTCAAATAGGGTCCAAATCATCATCAAAAAACTCACCAACAAACAAAAAAAACACCACAATATTATCATGATCTTTGCCATCTCTAAAGTTATAATCAAGATAGTCATTTATCGGAAATTTACACCAGATCTTGAACCAAAATATTAACACGACACTCACCAAAATATTTATGTTTGTTAATCTACAAAGGCTTTATCGATTTACATACTAAGTTTTGGTCTAGGGTGGTTTAATTATGAAACCCCTATCGATTTGCATGTTTCATATAGGTGTTTGGAGATCGAAATAAGAGATTATAAAATAGATCTATAGGGTTTTATTGAGTTGTAATGGTTGGTGACGATGGTGGAGGGTTTCAAGCCGAAATAGTATAAGGGATAAAGATGTAAGGTTAAAGGTGGCTGGAATGGTGCAACGATGAGTGGAGGAAAGGAGATGGTGACGGGTTGTTTAGTGATACAAAACTTCGTGGTGATGGTGGTGTTTTAGTGATACGAAACTTCATCAGTTAAAACATTTAATTTTCTTGTAGATAAGCATCTTGGGTTGTTATTTCCGGAGTACCTTCGGTCTGTTAAACAAGAGCTCTTGCGCACGAGGCCGTTGTTAGATAAAGGGTTCGGATGCAGTTATATAATTCCCCGATTAGATTGTGTATATTTGAGTCAAATACTTTTCTATCCAAGTAACCCAAACATGGGGAATCTTTTTCTTTTACATTTTTTTTTTCCTGATTCACTTCGCCGGTTTTGCGAGCCGACTAATTCCATGGCAGCCACATTACTATGCAAGAAGCCTGGAGCCAAAAGTCATCGTGGGTAAACCTCCGTGACTACAAAGATTATTTTTTTTTCAATATCAGGATCGGACATAAAACCTCTAATTCTTATAGACTGTTTATTTTCTATCAAACTGACTCTTGTGATTTGTTGAACAAGTTGTTGATTAATAACAACTACGGTGATACTTGTGTAGCGAGCAAGTGACATTATATAAGCCGTATGCATTGATGGCGTCCTTATACTATGTTGTAGGTAGACGAACTTGTCGTATTAAATTTTCATGATGTAAAGACCGATACTAATATTGAGTTCCACAATTTTTTACCACGTTTGAAAATGATGATTGAAATACTCCGATTAAGTTAAGTAGATACAAACCAATCAAAAGATGAGCCGGGAATAATACCCGAATTATTCCAGTGTGTTTGTTCTCAAAATCTAGAAATCCTATCCATATGTATTTCATGAAATGAATTCCCTCTGCAAATCAATCGAAACCCTATCTCTATCTATATCTCTCAATCTAAATTTCAATCCCCCACTTCAATCTCCTCATCTCACCTCCTTTAAATTCACCACCACCACTCGCCAATGCCGCCGCTCAATCACACGCGCCTCCACGCCCGATATCGACATGGTCCAAACCAAATCCGGACTCTTCACCGCCAAGCCCAAAAAGGTCGTAATCTTATGGGACCTAGACAACAAACCGCCACGTGGACCACCTTACAACGCAGCCATAGCTTTAAAAAACATCGCAACTCATTTCGGTGAATTAGTCGACGTGTCAGCTTACGCTAACCGCCACGCGTTCATTCATCTCCCACATTGGGTTCTCGAACAACGCCGTGATCAACGCCGTCAAGATATTCTCGAGCGAAAAGGCGTTTCTACCGTTAGTGAGCCTTACATTTGCAGTGTATGTGGTAGAAAATGTAAAACTAATTTGGACTTGAAAAAACATTTCAAACAGTTGCATATTAGAGAAAGAGAAAAGAAATTAAATCGAATGAAGTCGTTGAAAGGTAAAAAACGACAACGTTTTAAAGAACGGTTTATTACTGGGAATGAGAAGTATAATGAAGCTGCTAGGAGTTTGGTTATCCCGAAAACTGGGTATGGGTTGGCTGCTGAGTTGAGACGGGCGGGGGTGTTTGTTAAGACGGTTGAGGATAAGCCTCAGGCCGCTGATTGGGCTTTGAAACGACAAATGCAGCATTCCATGAGCCGTGGGATTGATTGGTTGGTTTTGGTTTCTGATGATTCGGATTTTAGTGAGATGTTGAGACGGGCTAGAGGGGCGAATTTGGGTACTGTGGTTGTTGGTGATTGGGATAGGGCGCTTGGAAGGCATGCGGATTTGTGGGTTTCGTGGAATAGAGTCGAGAATGGGGAGATTACTGAGGAGGATTTGGTGATTAGGAGGAGAAGTGGGGAGGGTGGGAATGATGGTGGTGATGAGGAACGTGGTTCTGTGTCGAGTTTTGATGGGGAGTTTGATGAGACGAGTTTGAGTTTAGACGGTGTTTTGGATGAGTTGGTGATGAAAAGGAGTGACTTTAATCAGTCCAAGATTTCAGTGTTTTCGGAAGGGGAAGTTGAAGATGAAAGTGATTATCTATCTGATAGTGATTTATCGGATAGTGACGATGATGAAGAAGACGATTGGTACATATGACAATGACAAAATGTACTTAATGACATCTTGTAGATTATATTGCCAAATGGAAATTAGTCGTCATTGAAGATTGTAGAATTGCTGATATTTGAATCCCTTATGGGACAAATGGATTAGTAGTTGGATTTATAATTGATGTTTGCATTGAACATCAAATCTTAATCCTTTCTTTGCTCAATCACAGTGTTATAGATAGTGTTCTATTTCCTAAATCCCGCTTGTATGATCATGACATCAATGTTTGAGACACAAATTTCACACAGGTATAAGTTTATAAAAGAAATCATTTATTTACTCAATCATAGTGTTATCTTTTAGCGTGAATATCTGCTGTCATCAGTTGTCGTTACGATGTTTAGGTCTTCATAGTTGGTCATGGGATTTATAAAATTCGTGGAAAAGTTTACAAGGCATCCATGTATTTGTTAGCGATATCGTACATGCTTATTGCCTCTGCAACAGGTTGGTAAAGCTTTTGTTGAGTTTAATAGTCATGCTTCCAATTTTTGAAACTCTACTCTGATATAAGGGATTATCTTATACCGAAGTATTGAACTTATGGTTACCATAAAAATCTAGCATGGCTCGTTGATCCAGCTTATTAAGGGCTGCCAAAAGGAAACCAACAAATTATTTCTCGACAGTTTAAATTTAAAAGATCAAACTGCATTTTTTGTTGTTAATCTACATTTTCCATCCAAAATAATCACGCCATTTGTCTTTTTGGCAATGTATCAATCCAGAATGACCTATTGGCTATTTCCTTTTTTACATAGCGTAGTAAATATCTATGCTCGTGGATCTTGGTCCAGAAGATCCTTTATGGTGTCGCTATTAAAGGGGTATTTAGATAAGGTAATGAAAAAGAAACAGAAACCTCTGTATTTCAAGTATGAGATACAAGTATAGCATTCTCACGATAATGGTTGAATTGTTGGTTAATCTGTATTATACCTGGTAATAATGACCCCAGGTTGATAAAAAAAAAATGGACCATTTTGTGGAAGCTCTTTATTTTATAGGTTGAATTGGATAATGGTTAAATTAAGGTGCGGTTCCAATCGGTGAGAATGGGTCACTGAAGGGGTTGTCGAATATCTCTTGAAGTCTCAATGTTGTAGTGTTACTAGGACCGGTCAATTAGTCACTGTGATTTTTGGTTAGAGATGCTGCACATGGTTTTGTAAGTAATTTTTTATAGTTTTTAACTTTTGATTTTATGAATTTTAAAAGTTCTAAAACACGACCAATTAGTTCAAATGAAAAGGAAAAAGTTCAGTGGGTTGACCCGATCCAACCAGTCATCGTTTTTTTCTTCCAAAATCTGTTTTTACATCCTCTTTTCCTAAATGGACGGGTTGGTTTGGGTTGGGTTGATGACAATTCACAATAGAGTTCATGCAGTCATAGAGACGTAAACCATAAACTTGGATTTATAGATCATTTAACCAATTTCAACAAAAAAACAGCATTTAGCCTTGTTAAAAAAACAGCCATAAAAATTACCTTTAATAAAACCTACCATCTCTTAATCGCCATACATCCCTTCAAAAGCATTGCCAGTGTTGGCGATTAAATCCTCATTTAGTAACTCCTCCCAGCGCTTAAGCTTAGCTTGAAGACGACCAATCTTTTTCTCATAAAATTCATTTACAGTCCTTTTAGCAGTCAACCATTCATGTTGCTGGGCATGTAGGACTGCTAATAATGCTTCTTCCTCACTATCCGATATACGATCAAGCAGATTCTTTTCCTTCCTATAGCCACGCAACGCCTCCCGACCCTCCTTAGATGTCAAAAAGCGAGCAAACGCTACAAAACCCTTAATATCACATTTATTTGGAAGTATAAAAAAGTTGTTCTTAAGACCAAGACATATGGCTTCTAACAAGGTCTCGGGGTCGTTTAGGGATGACACATACTTAAGAAGCTTCACAAACTTCTTATACTTAAACCCATTATTAATGATGGCCTCACGGTTGAAAATGGTGTCGGGGATACCTAGTGCAATGATTGGGGCAGCTAACCTCAAGAGCTCCGTCTGCTCCTTCTCACGTAACCGCTCTAGAACATTCACCTTCAAGCTTGAAGGACCAGCCATTCAATCTCTATTGACTAGAGGAACCTTTGATAGGTTGGTTTTACGAGTTTTATTTCAAGAAATGAATTCGATACTTTTTCGCTTAAGAGTATACACTATTTATACAGAGAGAAACTCAATAAATCAATGAAAATCAGGAGTCGCTTCATGTTACCAAGAGAGCAAGAGGCTAATGAAAAGTTTTCGGGTATGCAAATCACCTTCTAATGTCATTCTTTGAAGGAATGGCATTACTGGTCCTTTTCGAAAAATATTTTTTCCTCCTAATTCATCGACTACAAGGTAACATGTGTTATCCATTCATTCCCTCTCTTCGTCTTCTTGTTTAAATTTAGACCAAAACACAAAGGTCAAATTGGTTTCGTTAGGATCGGGTCAATCCGGTTGGGTCGGGATGGGTAAAAGGTCTAGTCTGAAGGTTTAGGTCTAATCCATGACAGTCAACTTATTAATTGCATTTTCTTTGTTATTTTTGCACATAATTCCCAATAGATTACTCATTAGAGTACTCGGTATGATAATCACGTTTGTGGGTGATTGTTAGATTTTTTTGATGACGTGACATGATAGTTGTGAGTTTTTTTATTGGAGTGATAATGATGATTCTGGTTGATTGTGGGATATGTGGGACCTCCAGTTTATTTATTTATTTATTTATGAGTTAATTACATAATTGGTCCCTGTGTTTGTTCCAAAACAACGAGTCCAGTCCCTGGGTCGCAATTCCTTCGGACCCAGTCCCTGGACCCTATCTTTGGTTGCACGTTTGGTCCCTCCCACTAACAATCGTTAAAAAATTCCGTTAAATACCCCATGTGACTGGCACATGATGGGTAAAAAAGACATTTCGCCTTTATTTTCCCCCCTTCATGTGTTCTTCCCCAAATCATCCCCAATCCCCAAATCAAAAACCCTAATTTCCCAATCACCCAATTCCCCACCCTAAAATCCAATCAAACACAACATCTCCACAAAAATAAGTGAACAAAATAGATCAAAATAAGCAATGTATTTGTCAAAATCCAATTCTCTACAATCAGATTCAAATCAAATTAAATTACAGATCCAAATATCATATCCATAAAACAATACATATATATACATACATATATCTATATCTATATATATGAATTTTTATTCAGATCTGAAAAAAACTACCTTTGCATTCCAAGCTCCACAAGTTCATCAATGGCGGAATCTAGATTTTCCCGATCTGATTTCTTCGCAAGCAATTTCACCTCCTGAACAACATGAATTCCCCATCCAGATTTCAGATCTGGTACATACATATTCTTAATCACCAAATCAATCGCTTCCTTCTCCCCCAACTCCACCGATTCAAAATCCTCCAAAAACCGCTTCACCGTCTGCCGCCGTAGATCCACGGCGGTGATCTCCGTCATCCCCATCGCCTTCCGTGACGCGGTGAACAAACAGTTGCCGTCGGGAATTGGGTTTATTGTTTTCTTTATCCGAACAACAGGAGGATAAATCTAGAATCCGAACAACTTTGGCCCGACTACTCAACAAAGCCGTTGAAGAATTCGGATTCCAGAAAACAGGAGGATTAATCATCCCTTGCGATGTCAATTTCTTTAAGAATTTATTAAAAGCTTTGGATCGGAATGAGAGTGAGTACTTTGATTACGATTTGGATGATTTCGCTTCGATGTTTTCTGATTTGGAAATTGAATCGAAGAAATGTAAGGATGTTGATTGTAGGAGTTTTACTCCATTGTTGCAGAAAGCTGCTGCTAGGGTTTGAGGGAAATTGGGGGGAATTTTAGGGTTAGGGTTTTTTCATCCTTGAAATCAAATTTAGTGAAAGTTTTATTTAGATTAAATTTGGTTTCAATGAGATGTTGTGTTTGATTGGATTTTAGGGTGGGGAATTGGGTGATTGGGAAATTAGGGTTTTTGATTTGGGGATTGGGGATGATTTGGGGAAGAACACATGAAGGGGGAAAAATAAAGGCGAAATGTCTTTTTTACCCATCATTTGCCAGTCACATGGGGTATTTAACGGAATTTTTTAACGATTGTTAGTGGGAGGGACCAAACGTGCAACCAAAGATAGGGTCCAGGGACTGGGTCCGAAGGAATTGCGACCCAGGGACTGGACCCGTTGTTTTGGAACAAACACAGGGACCAATTATGTAATTAACTCTTTATTTATTTAAACATTAATATTTTACTAAAATAAAAAATAAAACTACAATACAATAATTAAAATAAAATACAAACATATACAATAAAAATAAAATTACAATACAATAATTAAAAAAATACAAATACATAAAATAAAAATAGCTAACGTTGTCGATAGTCATCCGTAAATGTCGAAATGTAGGCCACGAGATCCTCGCAGAGTGTGTTGTGTGTGCTATTGTCTCTAATCTCTCTATTAATCCGGATATGTTCATTCACTCTCTCGTTATAAGTTCTGGGAACACCTGTAACCGGAGGAGCATACCATTCTTGGGCATCACAAATCGACCGTCCGTTGTCTTCAACAATCATGTTGTGCAATATGATACCCCCATACATAACTCTTCTTAACTTGTTCATCTTGTAAACTCTCGTTGCATGTTTTATAATCCCCCAACGACCTTGAAGAACACTGAATGCCCGTTCGATATCCTTTATGTCACTCTCTTGAAAACGTTTGAATTTTTGACGCGGTTCGTCAAATGGGTACGAAAAAGCTTTAACAAATGTAGACCACCCCGGATATATATACCGTCTGCAAGGTAATATCCTTTATTGTACTCGTGGCCGTTGACGGTGAATCTGTAATCCGGGGATAAGTCGTTGAGCATATCATGAAACAACGGCGATTGTTTAAGCACGTTGATGTCGTTGTTCGAACCCGCGACACCGAAGTAAGCATGCCATATCCAAAGATCGTACGACGCAACAACTTCCAGCATAACCGTTGGATAACCATGGTCACCTCGTGTGTATTGCCCTTTGTATGCATTTGGACATTGATCCCATTTTCAATGCATACAGTTGATGCTACCAAACATACCCTTAAACCCGTGAACCTCATCGTGTTTTTAATATAAACGATTAGCATCATCTTGTGTTGGGGTTCTTAGATAAACGTTTGTATAAAGATGGATTACACATTTTAAAAATTATCTAGGGATTCAGTTGATATTCTTTCTGACATTTGTAAATATTCGTCAAAATCGTCCGGAGTAATACCATACGCCCTCATACGCATAGCCGACGTGCATTTATGTAAACAACTAAAACCCATTTTACCCGTATAATCGGGTCGTTGTTTGAAAAATTTAAAATAGTCGGGCAAAGGTTCTACGGAGAAATTAGATATACCTTCGACTATTCTGAGGAAAAGAGGTCTTCTCATACGAAATCGTCTACAAGAAATATTCATCAGGGTATGTGCTTTCGCCGGAGAAGTAATGTCGTAACACGTTTTCGTTTGCTGCAGTTCGATCGCGGTTGATATAGCGCCTTTTCCTTTTCTCAATCCGACGTGAACTTTCCGCCTCATTTTCTTCCTTCTCCATTTGTTCAATAGCTTCTACCTCCTTAACTAGTATTTCGATCAATTCGGAGTCGGACGATGTAACGCCCCGACTTACAAAGCATACAAAATGATATCGAAAGGAACTTAAAAGGAAAAAGGGCGTTAAACTTATGCAAAAGCAAACCGAATATTCAAAAGACAAATTTTCAAAATGAGGTACTAAAAGATAATAATATTCTAAGGGAAGCGTTCTAAATCCTTAATCTCTCTACGCTCGACCCCATTCCCCAAAGCCACTGAGTACCTGCCGTTTAAGAAAGAAAAATGGAAAACGGCTGAGCGAATGCTCAGTGAACAGATATATACAAATGACACGGAATATGTATGACATGCAAATAAGTAAATACAAAACTTATTTAAAAATACAAAGTTGCAAGACAAAACTTATTTTGAAAACAAACTAATTTTCAAAACAAAATATAAATATGTATAATTCCATCGTATCCAACGTCAATATCTCAAAGTATTACCAACATATAACCAAATATTAGAAAGCCAAATTTCGTAAAATAATGCACCAAGAGTCGAACAAATAGGTAACAAATATCAAATGAAATTCTAGGGTAACACATACCACTAGTCTTTCCAAAAGGTGCAAACGTTTCGTATGACACTACGATAAACGTCCACCATCAAACACACAAAGTTCCTAGGATCGATCCATACGCCTCTTATAACAAATAATACTTAGTGCACCTTACCACAATCCGGGTAAACAAAAAGAGACGCCGTAGATATAGCAAAATACACCGCTACGGTCGATGCCACATTATTGGTGTCACAATAACGCGCCCATGGGACCTCCATGGATAGGTTACTCTTAGGCATATCTTACAAAACCGTTTTAACCGACTTATATGATACAACTTTCAAAATACTTTTTCAAATTTTCAAAGTGATTAATAGACTCCAAAATATGTTTAAAAAGTTATATATAATGTAAGTAAAGTAATTTAATCATAAACATAAAATATTATATAATGTGACATTTTATTTATTTTGAAAATCACGTGTCTACCCAACCGTTCGTTCTAATCTTGTCACGAGTCACCATGACAACATTATCAATCTATTTACGAAATAATAACTTAACGGGTCCTTATCGGGACATGTAAAGCCACACGGAATGAGTGACACTCGATACGAATCACCGTACTAATTGCCACACTCACACATGTTCTTTACCGAGTTATTTTGGGACTTATTCGGGGCTGTTTCGAGACAATTTCGGGGCTGTTTTAGGGGTTGTTCGGGGCTGTCTCGGGACTGATTAGGGGGCTGATTTCGGGCTGTTTCGGTAGGGGTTTTAGAGACACGGTTTTTGACACATCAAATATTTTTCGTTTACTCATTTTCAAACCTAAACATGATCACAAATTCTCGTTAGTACACCAAATGATCAATATAAAGTAATATGATTTCAAAACAAAACTTAATAAAACTTTTATGCAAACATACATGTCATACCAATAATATTTCAAATCATTCAACAAGATTTTCAAAGAGACTTATAGGAAATTTGTACAAACGGTCAAAAGATACACATATGATAAGAAGAAGGAATTCGTACCAATAATCAAAGGAAACATGTATTTAAAGAAATAGGAAATCAATAAGGATATATACGAATCGAAAGAAAGATTAAGATACACATTTAAAGATCATTTTACAAACAATTGATGTTTATTAAGCGATAAAATATTCGTACAAATGATTAAAAGAAACACATATAAGAAGAATTAAGAATCCTTATATATCAAAACAAAGACGTATCGAATGAAGTATGAATCAATATAATAAGTTATGAATCAAAGTGAGGGAAATAAGATATCGAATGAGCACGAACGAAATGAATACTAAATAGAAAACTAAGAATATTCATAGAATCAAAATAATCAATATCACAAATAATCAATCGAACAAAGACAACAAATATACATATAAATGTATCGAAAATTCGAACAATAATCACAATAATAATCAATCGAAAGATGACACCAAATATACATATAATGTATAAAATATCCGTACCTTATTTCCAAACAAAATAATTGCAAGAACGAAAGAACCATCGAACGAATGTGGTCAACGAACCAAATCTAACATATAGAAATGTATGAGCACAAAACACATTCAAATAGGTAGTATGTAATATCCTTTATTTTCTTAGATTAATATATGATTCCAAAGTGATTATTTATATTATCCAAAAGTTATAAGTGTGATTAAAACTCCCATCATTTACCCTATATTTTGACAACAAAAAAGTATGTAATATTAAACCAAGTTTAGACATGAATTGTATTTTCTTGTTTTAGGTTTTCATTTGAGAATTTTAGAGTTTATAAAATGATAATATATTTTTAAGAATGCAGATAAAAAAGATAGAAATATTACCTTAACATTTAGACATCACAACAACCTTGATTTTCCATCAAAGTGAATCAAAATCCTTTGCAATTTAGTACTCAAAAGATGGAATAATTTTGGGGCTACAAATTGATGGGAGAAAGTGTGAAAATTCAAGAATTTCTTGGAGAGTGTAACATAAAAGATAATAGATGGTCTCTAATAAAAATGGTCATTAGTTTAGAAATAAATGATGAATAAATATGTAAGTAATGGTGATAAATTTGATGATTAAACTTAAGTAATGAATAAGTTATAATGTCATGGTATCAAAAAGTCTTTTCATGAATCTAGACATGTTTAAAATGTAAGATTAAATCATACATTTATTTAGTTATTAAAAATATGTAAGCTTATTATCAAAGAAGAATCAAATGTTGAAAGTATTAAAATACATTATTTTAAGTATTCTTTATTCATGTGACAAAGATAATATTTAACTTATGTTAACTTTATTATTTAAAAAGTTAGGATAAAATAAATTATATTAAACTTAGAAAAATATAACTTTAATGATATAATCATTATTAAAATACTTAGCTTATAACTTAAACATATTTAGACTCAAACTTATCTTATTGCTTATTCTTTCAAAATATGTATTTTAAATTTTTGGGATATTACAGACGATGACGAATCCGTAACATCGGGATAGGTTGAAGAATGTGAACTCATTTTTTGTTGTATATATTTTTTAGAAAAAGATTGAGATAAAATGAGATTGAGAAATGGTGTGATTTTTTGGTTAAATTAGGGATTTATTTATAGGTGAAATGGTATTAGAAAAAATAAAATAAAAAATTCATTTAACGGTTATAAATCTTGCCGTTATGTTATTTATTTATTTTTTTTTATTATAAATCTAGCCGTTTGAAAAAGAAAAAAAGAAAAGAAAAAGTCCAAAACGACCCGTTGTAGCGAGAATCACCCCGACTACGAGCCCCCACAACGAGTGGGGGCGGAGTAATAACGAGCCACTCGCTCGTTCTCAGGCCCACAACAAGCGACAACGTTGTCCATACCGAGTGCTCTTAGGCACTTAGTTGCTTACTATGGATTAATAGCGATAATGCGCTAATAAACTACGGAGTATAAAATAGTTAGAAAGAATAGACCAATTAAATATATATCGAAGTTAGATATGCTCAAAAGCCAAAGGGTAAGCTAAAACAAACACTCCTTTATCTTGTACGTATCATACTTTAAATTGTTCGATGTTGCGACAAAAATCCAAATCCATCACCGCATAAAGGGACGAAGGTTCGGATCCAAAGGTAGAGTATCCGAGAAAGATCTTCGTCCTGGTATTTCTTCAGTCCGATGCTCTAACTGTAATGTGAAGCAACCAAGTAAGTGAACGAAGAAGTTCCACTGATTTACCTCAAATATGAGAGTAAGTATCGGTATGAGAAAGGGTGTAGTCAACCCTATGAAGTGGTGAGGGTGTACGCTACTTAATGAGGTTGTTATTCGAATAGCAGTGACTTTTCGGCCGTAGCAAGGTTCGGCTAACACTTGAACCGATAGTACGTCAACATTTTAACTTATCGTGTGACGAATCATTATAGAACTGAAAAAATAAATCGTCATATTACATGTTTTTCTAAAACTTCTTTGCAAATTTAACAATCCAAACACACATATACATGAATCACAATATAGATCACTTAGAAAATATATTTCGAATTTTACTTTACCTATGATTATTTGTAGTTTTTTACCATTTGAAAAAGGTTAATTATCACGTGATGTTGTGAACAGTAAATTACAAAAAAAAGACAGACTGTTGCATGCATATCCCACAACTGATACCGTCTTTTGTCTCTACTCCTCTCAAATCTCAATACAAATACAATATTTTCTGAAGTAATCTATAATTTTATATATGTGTTTGTTTGAAATTATATATTTGTTTATTGATTTTCGTCTTATGTTTTATAAATCTGAATTTTATGGATTATATAAGGGTTTATGGATTTATTACTGTTTATTATGACTTAATAAACAATCAGCTCATGAGCCCTTACATAAGCCACAAATTTCTGACTTATAAAAATAAACCGAAAAATAATAAGTTTATAAGTCCTTATATAAACTTAAACAAACACCCCCATAATATAATACTTTAGGTAGCCATGACTTTGTAACTTTATATTTATATTTGTTGAAAAGAATATGCATTCTTTTTGTTTTTTCATAACAAGAAAGAAGGAAATATTTTTAACTTTAAGTTATAATGGTCAACTTATTATCCTTTCTAAAAATTCTTAAAAAAGTAGTAATCTCACATGGGTGTCCTTATCGCCCCCTCGATTATTTCAATATTCTTTCCATAACTCCTTTTCATTTTGCGCCTAGGTATTACCAAAATAACAATTGAAATCTTTAATCATAATTTTTTTTTTTCTTTTTGAATTTTTGTGTTACAAGCTAATACTTATGTTATGTGGTAATGTATATATGCTGTGTTAAACATAATTATTTCGTTCCTAGATAAAATTGAATTATTTATATTATCAGTGATCTAATTTATATGATAGATAATTTAACGGTTTTAATCTGATTACAAGATATATTGTTTCGCGATGTATAATGTAGCTTTCCTAAGTACTAATCCTTATTACTTATTTGAAGAGGGAAATGATTAACCACATTAGATGAGTTTATTTTTATGGATCCATCACAATAATACACTTAAGAGTCATTAATGTTTAGCAAATACACAATATTTTTCTATAAGCATTACTTTTTACATAACAATTATGAGTTATTACCATCACTCATTTATTTTATTTATTCGTACGATATAGTATTATCTAACTTTTAATTTATATTTATTTTAGAATTATTATTTACTTTTTATAATAGATAATTAAAATATAATAACCTTTTAATTTGACATTAAAATATTTTTAATTTTTTAAACTTGAAATAATGATATACGAACAAAAATAAGCAACTAATGAAAAAATATTCATTAGTTATAACTATTATTTTGATTAATTGTAAAAAATAATTTTTAAAAGACGAAGGGAGTAAATGTAACTAAACAAATTGACTAAAAACAATAAAAACGGTTAGCGAAATTGTTTTGATAAATTTTCATGAAGATAGTAAGAAAAGAAAGAATCCAATAAGAATAAAATTTGAAACTGAAAACCTGAAGAGAAAGAGACGATTGAGGGAGAATCCCTGGCCACTTTCTCCCCCACACCAACCACATGTTTCCCTCTCAATAATCAGATCTCTATCATCATTCCTGTTTCCAGTTACTAATGTCAACAATTGCATAACCAGTAAGATTAAGCTTCTTCAAATTTGTTTCCATGGCGGTTAACTTTACAAAATCACATTCCTAATTCAGATTAACGTTTTCGGTAAGTTCAAAGCTACTCACTCTTCTTTCTTTCGCTCGTCTTGTCATTTCGTGATTTGTATATTTGTACTAGTTTTTTGTCGGTTTCTGTTAGTCGTTTTTTACGTTAAATTCCTTCTGTTGCTGTAAGTTATTCAGATCTATTTACTGTTGTTTTATGATCTAAACTCTACGAGTATGTTGAATTATTTGCTGGTATGTATTTTTAGCTTTATCCGGTGCGACTTCATTTTCGCTTTCAATGTGTTTGTTGAAATGCCTCAGTGAACTTTAAGATAGTTGCTTATTAGGAAGCTTATATGGTATCGTTTTTGTTTGTTTTAATGCCTACATGAACTTTTAGATGTAAGTTGCTTTTTAGGAAGATTATATGGTACAGATTTCGTGTTTTTTTATTTTTTGTTGAATGCGTTCGTTTAAATGCATACGTGAACTTTGAGATGGAAATCGTTGTTTATTTTTGTTTTTATTTGCTTATAATTACAACGGTTATATGGCATTGTGTGGTTTAATATTTAATCCTAGAGGCGTATTGTACAGATTTTGTGTGTTTTGATGTTTGTCCTGAATGAGTTTGCATGAACCATGAGATATACAATTGCTTTTAATTTTCGTTTAATTGCTTCTTATGAAGTTTATATGGTACAGATTTTGTGCGTTTTTTGTTTTAGCCTTGAATGTTTTTGTTTAGTGCTGATATAGACTATGAGATGGAAATTGCTTTACGCTGAAACTTAATTGTGTTTAATTTATTATTCGGAATTCGGAAACTTATATGGTACATATTCTGTGTGGTTTAAATTATAGTTATGAAGCTGTCTATTGTTAGGACAACGTGAATTATGAGATGGTAAATGCTTTATTCTGAGACTTGTTTGTGTTTATTTACTTTTCAGGTCGAATAAGTGAGAATTAGGATATCAGACTAATAAATCGGTTTTGTATAATAAGCAAAAACCAAATAATTCTTGATTTTGATAAAACAAGCAAAGCAGAAATATGCTGTGTGCTTGTTCGGGAGAGCAATTCAAGGTAGAAGAGCCTATTACTCGTTCACCAGAGTCGTTGGCCACGAGGGATTTCTCAGCTAGCGGTCTTTCCTCTCGAACAGGCACTGGAGATTGGGATTCAAAATTTGAAGATGCTCAAGTTGATGAAGCTGAATCGACTCTTAAAGAAGCCCTCTCTTTGAACTATGAGGTGAAAATTAATTGTTTACTTTTACGTTTGTACTTCCTGATATGTTTTTTGTATATTTGTTTATGTGCCATCGAAAAAAATGTGTTCATATGTATGCGATGTTTTATGCAAATGAAGGAAGCAAGAGCTTTGTTGGGTAGACTTGAGTACCAGAAGGGCAATTTTGAT
Source organism: Senecio squalidus (assembly GCA_910822075.1). Taxonomy (NCBI): domain Eukaryota; kingdom Viridiplantae; phylum Streptophyta; class Magnoliopsida; order Asterales; family Asteraceae; genus Senecio; species Senecio squalidus. Next base: position 19,188,804 of record CAJVGC010000590.1, read on the forward strand.
GCTGCTCTTCAAGTTTTTTGTGGAATCGATATTAAAAGTTTGTCTCCAAGGATGATTAAAGCTATTGGTGACAGAACCCTACAACAGAATTCAAAATCTAAAAGGGAAAGTGGTGTGTTAGGTTTGATGTCGTTGCATTCGGTGAGCCTGCTTCTTGAAGCAATCTTACTTAAAGCAAAATCACTTCGGCAGATGGGCAAATTTAAAGGTACGCTAGTTATTCCATCTTATACCCTGAGTTAGCTTATGTTCTCATTGCTTAAACTAGTCATAGAAGTTTTAGTTGTTACTTGATTCAATTTATTAGGTGCAAAACAATAGAAAAAAAAAAGTTCCCAAAATGTTCTAAAGAATTAAAATGCGTGTAAACACGAGGTAGCTGATTTCATACCAGTATGATCTATCAATAGATAAAATGGGCAATACCAATACACAACTAAAGTTAGATACTACAGAGATATTTGTTGAACGTGAATTGTAATACTTACACTTTTCTGAATATGTTTTGTCTGTTCTATCAGAAGCTGCAAAGGAGTGCAAGATGATTTTGGACACGGTTGAATCAGCATTACCTAATGGAATCCCCGAGTACTTTCCTCAAGACTGCAAATTGCAGGAAATGTTTCACAAAGCATTAGAGTTGCTTCCGAAATTGTGGATAGAAGCCGGGCTCTTGAATGAAGCTATTATCGCATACAGAAGGGCTCTAGTTAAGCCTTGGAATTTGGATCCACAAAGGTTAGCGAGTCTACAAAAGGACTTAGCTGCTATTTTACTCTATGGAGGCGTTGAAGCAACCCTTCCTCAAGCCAAACCATGGGACCCACTTTATCCTCAAACGAACACAGAAGAAGCACTTCTTTTGCTGTTTATACTCATGAGAAAAGTATCTACTGGAGAAATAAAATGGGACGCTGAAATTATAAGCCATTTAACTTTCGCTCTGTCAACATGTGATCAATTCGAGTGTTTGGCTATTCATGTGGAACAGCTTCTTCCGAGTGCATATAAACGAACCGAGAGGTGGTTTTTTCTTGCTCTTTGTTACAGTGCTGCTGGTCAAGTTGAATCTGCAGTGAACATGTTAAAGAAAATTGCAGGGTCTTCTGAATCAGAACATGAACCCCATATCCCTTCTCTTCTTTTAGGAGCAAAGTTATGTTCTCAAGATCCTAATCATGCTCACGAGGGAATAAATTTTGCCCGTAAAGTGATTGAACTGGATGATCTCGAAAACGGGCATTTTCTAAGTATTGCTCATAAATTTATTGGCATTTGTTATGGGAATGCAGCAAGGGTGTCCTTGTCAGATTCTGGAAGAGTGTTTTACAATCAAGAATCTATCAACACTCTCAATAAAGCTGCTTCGATTGGACTTGATAATGATCCTGAAGTTATATTCAATCTGGGCCTAGAAAATGCCATGCAAAGAAACTTGGATGAAGCTTTTGGTAAGATGATATTATATTCTGATATGATTTCTGGGAGCTCAGCTAAGGGTTTCAAGTTATTAGCTCTAATTGTATCTGCTGAGCAAAGATTCAAAGATGCCGAGACTATAGTTGATATTGCATTGGACGAAATAGGAAGAATCGACCAATTGGAACTTCTTAGATTGAAAGCAGTGCTTCAAATTGCTCAAAAACAGCCCAAACAAGCGATAGAAACCTACAGGATTTTATTATCACTGATTCAGTCATATGGTCAACTTAAAAAACTGAACTTGGATATAGAGGTATCTAGACATCTTTTTCTTCTTTTAAGTGCATTTGTTCAAATTAGTCCAGTTGTAATTGCGTATGTTCATTATGGTTTGAACAGGAAACGGAGAGAAAATTGGAAATGGAAGCTTGGCTAGATTTAGCCAATATCTACACCAAGCTTAAATCTTTATCGGATGCTGAAATTTGTGCTGGCAAAGCAAAGTCAAAGGAATTCTACTATCCTCGAGTTTGGCATTCAACAGGTTTGTATTCTCTAATATGTTTTCTTCGCCCTTTGTTTCCATAACAAAGTTAAGATGGTAAGAATGTTAAGTGGAGGTGGCATTTTAGTATTGCTCGAAACGGTCGGGTCTGGTTAATTGACCAGCAATCCAGCATGTACTTTTCGTCCTTATTTGTTAATACTTCATGCATCAATCATGGTTGCAGAAACAAAAGTTACTACAATGATAATCTAAAGTTTGAAATACCTGTTTGACCCTTTCTCCAAATGCCTAGATTTTTTATTTGACCCATTTGACTTTTTTTGAAAATAAAACACAACCTAAATTGACCCGTACATAAGTAAATGGGTCGAGAATTGTGCCTCTTATTTTTAGTCCAAATTAGTTAGGAGATACCATGGACATATGGAAACAGCGTCTGTTGAAATCTTAATTATCACTCGGAGTCTCGGGCACCTAATTTTACTTTCAGAAACACAAGATTGTTTATCAAGTGTCATTCTTCTGAAATCGGTTTTCTATCTCTTGTTTATATTCCAAATAAATCGGCAATAATTTTTGGAAGCTGTCATATTGGGGATTTGCAGGTTTGCTATTTGATGCTCAATCTTTGTATAAAGAAGCACTTGTTGCCTTCTCAATTTCATTGTCAATAGAACCTGATTATGTTCCAAGTATTATTTCAACAGCAGAAACATTAATGAAAATGGGTGGTACCGAAACTCTCCCAATTGCAAAAAGCTTCTTGATGAACACATTACGGTTAGAACCTACAAACCATGATGCCTGGTTTAACCTGGGCTCGATCTGTAAAAGGGAGGGTTTACTGCAGCAAGCTGCAGATTTTTTCCAAGCTGCACATGAGCTTAAGTCATCAGCTCCAGTTCAGAGCTTCGTGTAGTATAACTAGATTTTTTCAGATTAGAATCTAGTAAAGTGTCGTTAGCTGAAATTTGTGAATACTCGAAAATCTGTACATTCGTTTATGAGGTGAGAATTATCATTAGAATATGGTGCAACTTAGTTAACTTTAATATTATGATTCATCATTCGTCTACGATCATCAAATTATACCAGAATCAAGGATTATTACGGGACTGGTTATCTAAAAGTCCATGAGTGTTTGACTCTAGATACTGTCTTACAGAAATGGTCTGATTAGAATCTGTTAAATGTTAACTATTTCCCTTCCAGTTTTTTAAAGTTCCCGTACACTTTAATTTCCCATTGAGCTTTATAATCCCAATCGTTTAACTGTATTTTTTTGATGTTACCATTGCGCTCATTTAAGTGTAACTTTTTCACTGTTACCATTCCAATCCATATCCATCGTAGAACTAACTAAACATGAACACAACATCTGATATGTCAGTAACGGTTTCCCATTATTACATTGACTTAAAAGAACATAACAGAACCATGAATGCAAAAACGAAAGACATGCCATGAATGCAAAAACGAAAGACATGCACTTTCAGAAGGTAATGAAGTTGTCGGGTCAAAGTTGTCATTTTCTCATTTTTCTTTTGGGATGGTAGTACGAAAAGGGCAACAATTGCACCTTTGGAGTTTATTACACTGTACATTATATACAACCCATAAACAAACTTTGTACAATATTTATTATCAGTTCCGCAAATAATTATTTCAGGGACAACTTCACAATAAATAACTGCCCTTCAATATTTGCATCCTTCCACTTCTTGATAATGATGATCCTACAAACACTGTCGTTAACTTTAAGATTATGGATTAGAAATTAAAGTTAAGTGAAGAACTTTAGGATAACAGTTAGACGATAAACACTTACAAATATACGTACTGGTGATTGTGTGCTTGAGAAAGCTAGATGTCATCCCATTTGCCACTGCACCCACAAATAAATAGTTTCGTCAATCGTCATATTTCCACACATTCATAAAAAGACCCGAGTCTTTGCTGGCTAGAGCTGCTAGACCATGCAAAGGCTCAAATCAAAAACATAAAATTATGACTAATTTACTTTTCCATGAAAACAAATTATACCTTGAGAGTTGGTTCGCCTTTATTAGTGTGTGAAGCTTGTTTTGCGGCTGCTTGCATCTGAGCTCGTGCCGCTCTACCCGCAGCTGATTGTGCAAATTGTTCTTGCCTAAAAATATGACAAGTATTAGACACCATTCCATATTCTCAAATATTTTCAAAACAAAGGACTCGTACTTAATAGTAGTAACATGTATATGTGTTTCTTTTAATACAATAGGACATTTAATGGGTTTAATTGCATGACTATATGATTCTCAGAGCACCGAGTGCTGTAATTACAGTCACACAATGTTTTATTTATACTTTTGTTGCGTATCGCTCAATTAGAGTTCACATGTTTGTTTTATTTTTGTCCATAGATCGGTTGACCATTGTTGGGCAGGTTTTTGTACCCAAAGCTATTTCGATAAAAATGATATCTACATTACATGGATATATTAGTTAACCGTCACTATTAACTACCGCAATTTAATACGCTAATCAAAAGTGATTCCTGTACTTAGACAGGGAACAACAATTCACTCTACAAATCATCAACATATGCAGTAATACACCTATCAGTTTAAAAAATAATCAGGATCAAGTCTACGGATTTAGTCCAGCCTACGAAGTTCCCTACATACTGTCTGAATCATATCAATCGATATATCCAATTATCTATAGACCAAATATAAAGTCTTCTGTAATTCCTACTCTCATATAAATCTTTAGAACCAGTATTAATAATTAAAATTTGAAAGGCAAGTATAGCAGTTCGGGGCGTAACGTTACAACCCTAGAGCTACAAACAAACACAACGGATAGTAATTAAAATTAATCAAATCAAATTAGGTAATAAAAAAGGAATTGAAATGAAAATTTTTATAGACCTTTTTTGAGCGGCTTCAGCAGCTTTAGATCGAGCTTCTTCAGAAGCTCGGCGTTCTTCTTCTATTCTTTCTTGTTTGGCTAACCCTCCATCGAAACAACCCAAACACCCCATCTGATTGATTCAGACTGATCTTATGATAAATGCACCTTTTTTTTTCTTGATGGATCAGCCAGCCAAGTATCTAAAAATTTTATATATCTGGAAATTGTTATATTACTTCCTTCATCTTTCATATATCTACAATTTCACTCCTTGAATTATTCAAACTAGTAAGCTTATGATTGTTTTAAAAATTGAATAAATCATGTATGTCATGCTTCGAAAAATTGTAAATCTGTTTGTTTTCTTAAAATCCCGAGTTGATTGCATAAATACAACGGGCTGTTATTTAGAAAGTATATAAATAAATAATATACGTATAGTTTTTTTAAGTTATTGTTAACAAAACTCTTAATCTTTAATTGTGATTTAAATTAGGTAACTTAGATTATGTGTCATGAGCCATATAGGATAATTAATGTATTGTAGATTATATAGTGGGTTATTGATATTTATGGTGTATAAATCATTGTTTTGTAAGATAATTGTTTTGGTTGTAGGGGCGGAGATAATGAAACCTGAAAGGTGTTTAGTCCTTTCTATCGAGCCTACCATACGAAAAAATAAAATTGTATATGTCTGTGTCTTAAGTATTACACTGTGGCCCCAATGAGCTTAATATTATATATCAGACCAAATTTTATAAAGTAAGTCTCCACCCAGCTAATCTTAAATTCTGGTTTCGCCTCTGTTTGATTGGATGACTATACGTAAAATAGTTGCATACCATGACGGCAATATATATAGTAGCATCTAAAAAAACTCGTAAGTATATTAGATCATTGTAAGTTAAAAATTTGAATGTAGAGCTTTTTTATTTTCTTTCAAATTTTGTGTTTGAAATATAAGCACTTAAGAAGTGATATATTTAACTCAGAAATAAGGAATGTTTCAAACAAATCAATATGAAGGATTTGTCTCTTTAGTTTAAGTCAATGGTCTGCGAGTTGACCTATTCCCCTTGACTTTAGAATATGGTATAGGTAAGAGACATATAATGAGAAGCACAACTCGATAGTGGTTTCTCCTTGTAGTCGACATGTTCCTAAACTCAACAACATCGAGAAGCGAACGCGGGCTTTTACGACTTATCAATGACAAAAACACATTTTGAGTTGTAAGTTACTATAGTTTTTAAAACGGTAAAGTAATCGCTATTTTTAACGGTTGATTAAGCAAGTCAAATATTGTAACTTTCATAGAAGCTTTGTTGTCATTGAGAATTGTTTTAATCGAGACTAGGTTAAAGTAGAGTGTAGTGGATTAGGTTTGCTATTAGGTGAAATATTTTTGGTGTTTATTGATTGTAATTTTGTCTTTAATTTCTTAAGTCGACTAACTAAACCACCATATGTTTTGTGTTAGCCTTTGCTATTATATTCGAAAAAATCATTGTATTTATCATATATTCATATTAATAACAAGATTATGACACATGACAAAATTAAAAGACGAGATAATAAGAGAGACTAATAAATATCAAATATCAGCATGCTACAAGGAGTTATTAGAAAGATATTTTGGAGACTATGTTTGAAAAGTTTAGACATACATTAAGATGTTGTATTCAGTAATAGTCGTCTATATTTTTGAAATACAATTCTTTTATACATATCTAAACGTTTTGAACATCCTAAAATGTTATGTTTAACAAAATTAAAAAAATAAACAAAAGAAATTAGTCTAAAATGATATAACTACATGACTACTGACTACATGAAAATGTTAATTTAGGGGCTGTTTGGTTGTACAACAGACTTGGATCACGGACCCGGTCCGTGGTATGCACGTTTGATAAGTTCATGAAAAGCACGGACCACGGACCGAGTCCGTGATTTTGCCTCGAACTCGGTCTGCGATTTTTCTAAGAGGACCAAGTCCGAGACAAAATCACGGACTCGGTTCGTGGTCCGAGCTTTTCATTAACTTATCAAACGTGCAGACCATGGACCGAGTGTGTTGTGCGATCACACATCCCCTCAATCTTTATACGGCCCGACTTGGGCCTTATATTATTTTAACAATAACATTGGTGGGTTTATTGGGCTTTGACATTTTCTTCTGGTAGTTGAATTTCAGGGATTAGTTGTAGATAGTAAGTTAGTACATGGGATTTTGCTTATAAATTTGTAAACATACAGATTATAGGTAAAATTTATAAATAAAAAAAAGTTAAGAAACCTAATAATAACTACATTTACAAATTTCATCACACATTTTTACAAAACCGTTTTCTGAACGAATTCGATTCACCAATCCGAACTGAACTGTAGGAACAAGTCGGTTACGGCGGAGCAAACTGTGGTTCCATGTTGAACCATCTGGTTTTTAAATCATTAGTTTATTGAATACTAGAGATTTGTAAATGAATCCACGTTGTTATAAAGATATTTACATTATTCTCAGGCGACTAAGTGACTAACCACATCATTAAATTATTCTAAATAAATAAACTTTTGAGATAACAAAGTATATTATTCTAAGATGACTAAAAACATACATATTAATCTATACGTGTAACTGTAAACAACGGACCTTTCTTTTATAATAATAAAAATAGACAAGTTTCTTAATTTTAATTATGATATAGATATGTTTGATTTGAGCTTGAGGTTTTTAATAATTCAAGATTTTAAGGGTTTCAAACTTTTAATTTAAAATAAAAGTTCTAAATTAAAACTTTTTTGAAAAGTTTAAGGTTTTTATAACAATAAAAGCTTCGAAATAAAAGCTCTAGCTTCTAACCAGTTACAGCATGTAGCTACAGCTTCTACTCTTATTTACGTCAAACACACCCAAAATCTTAACTTAATACATCTTGAAGTAACATATTGTTTTATACAATATCACATATTAGCAAATGAGCATTTTCACGAATTGTTTATTTTTTTTTCTATTATATACCATAGGTATACAACTCGAGTTATATTGTCACACAATACATGACAGCGGAAATAGGATCACATACGAATAATTAAATCGGATTAAAGTCATACATTTATGTCTTGAATTAATAGCAAATAAACGATAGATCTAAGTGTGAGATCTATTCCATGGTTACGTACGCGACACCTTATTTAGCAACCGAATCGTATGCTAGTACACGTTTATAATATTACAACCCTTGTCTAGCTCTTCCACAACCTTTGTATATCTTGCTTGTTTACACATTATGCTCGAACTACACCTCAGCTAGGTGTTCAAACAAATCTGATCGAAGCTCCTTTACGGCGTAAAGGATTAAGTCTTTACGGCGTAAAGACGAGATTTTTCCCTTTCCTTCTTTTCTCGAAAACCGAAAGTCGAATACCCCTATGAGAGGGTTTCGGTCGCCTAGAAAAACTGAAAATCGATTAGGGATTAATCCTTAGTCGATTATTGTGTATTGTGAATGAGGTTATCGTTTAATATATATATATATATATATATATATATATATATATATATATATATATATATATATATATATATATATATATATATATATATATATATAGGAGTAGGATCAAATAAAAAGTGTTAAATATATAAAAAGTGTGAGAAGCATTGTGAGAGTAACATGTGGCAAGCTTGAAAAAAAAAAAAATTAAAATTAAAAAAAAGATATTTAAAAAAATAATATTTTTTTTTTTGAAAAAAAAAAAATTTTGAAATTCTTTTTGATAACGTCATCTGCCACGTCATATGATGCACACACAAAATATGATGCACATTAATGATGCACAAAAAATATGATTCATATAAATGATGCACACAAAAAAACTATAATATTCAACTATGATGCACACATAAAATGTTCATCATAGATGTGCATCATAAATGTGTATCATATTTTTTTTCGTACATAACTTTTTTCGAGCAAAAAGAAAAAAAAAAATTCTCAAAAAAAAAAAATTTCGATTTTTTTTTTAAATATTTTTTTTATTAAAAATATTATTTTTTTATTAAAAAAAAAAAATAATAAATAAATAAATAAATTCAAGCTTGCCCTATGTCACTCCTACAATGTTTCTCACACTTTTTACAAATTTAACACTTTTTATATGAACCCTCCCCTATATATATATATATATATATATATATATATATATATATATATATAGAGATGGGTTCAAATAGCAACCACTAAATATTTGATAACCATTAGGAACCAAATTTAATATTATATTCACCAGTGTATATATATGATATTCATCAGTGTGTATATATATATATATAGAGTAAATTACACCGTTGGTCCCTATATTTGTACCCAAATCACTAGTTCGAGGCTTTTTTTGAAATAATTACGCCATTAGTCCCCATTGTTGTAAATCCATTACACCGGTGGTCCATTTTTCAAACGTCCGTCTATAATTAACGGAAGCCATGTCACGTGCCCTGCACACGAGGGCATTATTGTCTTTAACCATCCCATTTTTTCTTCAAAACCTCCAACCCTTTTTGATTTCACTGTCGCGAGACGACGATAGAGTATCGCCGTCGCTGCTGCCGGTGATTTCACCTTCTTCCGCCATGTTCTCTGGCGGCAGCGGTGGTAGTGGTGGATACGAATCTCAATCGGGAGAAAAAAAGAGAGCTGCAATTTGATTGGGATTTGATTGATCAACGGAATCGCCAGACAGCCTCCTTCTCGATCGGGGGTTTGCAAAGGCAATCTAGTGGTAGTAGTTATGGTGAGAGCACTATTTCAGGTGATTACTTTGTTCCGGCGGCTGTTGCTGATCCCGATGCTTATGTTGCTGCCACTGCTGGGGATGTAAACGAGGTGTTGCGGTTGAAGTCATCCGATGCTGCTGCCGCTTCTGGATCTTATTCATCTAAAAGCTGGGCTCAACAAAAGGAGGAGAGTTATCAGTTGCAATTGGCCTTGGCTTTACGCCTTTCCTCCGAAGCTATGTCATCTGATGATCCCGCTGGCTCTTTAATTTCTATCTTCTTTTATTTTCTCAACTTCAACTATCCATTTCGTTCATCTTTCTCCCCTAATCTAATTTAAAACCTATGCATACACATATTCTGTATCTATATATTTCTATATATCTATATCTATTATCTTATATCTATCTGTATTTTTATTTTCACCTTCAAAACCCTAACTATTTCATTTTAATTTATCAGATTATCTGCTTGTAAATACATATAAATTAAATTAATAACAAATTCCTTCGTTATTTTTTTTAATTTGAAGGATTCGATTTTAGTTTTTTGATTTTGATTTGTGATCGGATTGAAAAATTGTAAATAGTAGAAATAGTTTTGATTTTGGAATTAGGTTATTTTAGGTTTTATGATTAGTGTAATTGATTAGGTTTTTTTATTTGAAGAATTTGTTGTGTGATTTGGTGATGAGGAAGATTGATCAAAAAAATAGGCAAAGTGTTGGTGGTGGTGGGAATAATAATCAAAGAGGGTCGAAGGTTTTGAAGAAAAAAGTGACTATTGGTGTTAATAAGAAAGAGAAAAAGTGGGTGGGATGGTTAAAGACAAAAATGCCCTCGTGTGCAGGGCACGTGACATGGCTTCCGTTAATTATAGACGGACGTTTGAAAAATGGACCACCGGTGTAATGGATTTACAACAATGGGGACTAATGGCGTAATTATTTCAAAAAAAACCTCGAACTAGTGATTTGGGTACAAATATAGGGACCAACGGTGTAATTTACTCATATATATATATATATATATATATATATATATATATATATAGGTAAACAATTACTTGGTATAGAAGTTGTATTATAATTAGGAAACATTCATAATTATGTAATATATCCTCATATTTATTAATTATTACAATTAACACTTAAATAATTAACAATTAATAAACGTATAGTCGTGTCTAAATATCGATGCGTGATTCCCGTAAGCTCGCACATTTACGGACACATATTAATTTAATTTTGTTCAAATACCAACATATAATACATTTTTACGCTATAATTGCTTATTAGAACTAACATTCATAGTTGACGAATAGGTAAATAATGTTGTAATTTACATTTATAATATCGTACGATTGCAGATTCAACAAGCGATCGAACTTTCAGTCCAACTCGACATGCCTAAAGCTAAAACAACAAATTAAAGAATGGAAAGAAAAATTACACGATGAACATAGCTCCACCAGGAATCAAAATCTAACAAACAATATACACTCAAACCAATCAAACCCCGAAAACAAACCAAAAAGAGGAAGTTGTACGAGTTGTCATTGAAATCAACTAACTAACGATTACTTCAAAGCTCGAGGCGGAGATTGCTTATCTTTCATCTCGACCTTTTCAAGTACTCTTTTCTTCGTGATCTTATTAGGCTGTCTTGAATTATGTAATGTCTCGTTCATAACCGGTACAAAATACCAACCTACAGAAGTGCATAGTATAGCGAAAGAACGTCCAGAAAACATCAATAATACCAAGATTAAGATCACAAACAATGGGAAATAATACGAAGGTTTCCACAATTGTACCAACTTTTTCCACCATTGTTCAAACGTAATTTTATTAATCTTAGACTCGAAAACAAATGGTGTCGCTTCTTTCCCTTCTTCCGATCCGTTGCAACCATTACTCCCTTTAACAAAATTAGCAACATCTTTTTTATGTTCCCTTTCTGGCGTACTCTCTAACGAACTCGTGTAAACATGTTTCCTACGATCTTGAAACTTAATAATAATCGGTTTGACTTCATCGGGGGTTGGGTAAATGAACTTAACCATGGAGACATCTTCAGACCCTTTTTGTGTCAATATCTTTTGTCTTTTGTTGTCAAGATCAGCTAAAAGAGCCTCAAACTTGTCTAGCCCACGATCCGAATAAGGGTTTGTCGCGATTTTACTAGTTCGACCAAAAACATTCCGTTTTCGTGCTGGTTTTCTTGGAGATGCGTAATCACAAGGACAAAGCACATCATAATCATCTTTTTCTTGACTACCGAAAGAACCACAAATGAAAGCCATGTTTTTCTCTTTTGTAAACTTGTGTGTGTGTGTTTTTTGAAGGTTTTAATGTGTGTGAAATGTGTTTTTTAGGAATTATGAAAATCAAGTAGTGGGGAAGGAATTTCTAAGTATATGAAGGCTTTGTCTTGAAGACTAAATCCAACTGCTAGAATGGTCAAAGGAGAAAGGATTGACTTTTAGGGTTGAAATAGGAGAAGCTTTGGTGAACCTTCTTAAACTGATAAATAAGATTTTACTTGGAATATTCTACTCCTTATCCAATCAAAATAAATTTTACACTTTTTACCCTTTTACATTTGGTCATATTAAATCTCAAACTAAAAGTAACATTGCTTTTAAAAAATGTCATATACAACATGATATATGGACCAAAGAGCCTTTCTTTATATTTATATTTGCAATTATATTTGATAGGTGAATCGATTTTGTCACCTATATTAATGTAATTGTTAGACCATTCTCAAGTGTGACACAAACTTGAGTTGTTAGTTAATGTCAATTTATGGACCACATTAACAAACACTAATTAAAATGATTGATTGGTTGACCGCTATTAATAATGATGTATCATTTAATAGTTTTTAACTCCCATATTATTGAAATAACTACACATTTTATTTTAAAATCAATCCCTAACCCCCTTTCTCTATGTTACTTAACCGATCATCCCCAACCTACGACCAACTGACTAGACAACACTATTGACGTAGGTTAAACAGGGGCTGTTGGTGGCCTAACCGACAATACCGTTAGCATTAGTCTTACATATGTCTTATATTATCTTTTAGGATTTTACGAGCCATAACTCCTACTCTATAGATAACACGGAAATTATCTACATAAATATATTAATATATCATAACAGAAAAAATAATCATTTAAAATCCGTCAACAAAAAATACAGGTAACATGCTTTATTAATTGTACATAACCGCTTAATCGCTCTTAAACTCATTTATCATTTTTTTTAATATTTATGGTTATTAATCAATACTTACAAATTTACTGTTAAAAGGGTGTTAGCTTTTTAAAAAAACCTTTTTTAAGTCTTACTTAATTAATCGTCTACCCGGATAAAAGGGTGTTAGCTTTTTGCAATAAAATTATATTGACACATTACAAGTAGTCACGACTCAACTCACGAGGGTGTTTACCTTTTTGACCCACAAGTTATCATCAAAACGTGTTGACCAATCCAGATAAAGGGGTAGCCAGACTTATATACGAAATAAATATCCTCATTTTGTAACAACATCAAAGTTTAGGGACGTAAATGTAACTTCTGCTAAGCAAACACATGGATGGTATTGGTGGCTAACATGTGATTTGATTTGGTCAATATTTGTTAAATAATGATAGTTGAGGGGTCTTAACATAAAATATTATTTCACTCTCTTTTCATTTCGTCATTTTACGCAATCGTATATTTCTATGTTATTTTCATCTAGAAAATTAAAAGTCTACTGACCCTACAACTGATTTATGAAGAGGGTGTAAATATATATGACTCCATGGTTGAAATTTACACAATAATGTTATTTTCATCTAGAAAATAAAATTATAACATAATCAACTGCCTACTATGTTTCTGTTCTAACTTCATCCATTCATATAAAATCATTCGGATTTTAATTATTATTCTCCTTATTTATTTTATATAGAAAGATAATTGTAATTTGCTTTTCATCCGACAACTTTTTCATATATTAATAACACTATATGTATGAAAAATTATTGTTTAATACTCGGTAAACCAAAAATATATGACTCTATTGCATACTTATTAGAGTTTTTACAAACATAGTTTTAAAGATTATATTTAAGACAAGCATTCCTACAGTTTAAACAAAAGCCCCATGCATTCTTGAGCTGTAACTTTTTTATACATAATACATGTATTAGTTTGTTAAACCCAATTCTAAAAACAATCTACTTTTAATCATTAATTCATAATGATAAACTCTCTTAAAATTCTCATACAATATTTTGTATCTTGGCGTCTGAGACCAACGAGTAAGTCTGGATTCTTCCAACGAGTAAGTCTGGATTCTTTCTTAATCACAAAATTATTGAAAATAGTAACATTTTTAAAGCGGTCCTAAAATACACTTCAAAAACTAATCAGATTAAACAATGTAACCAATAACGAGAATAAGATCCAAAATTCATGGTAAAGTTTATTTCATCTTAAAATCACAATCCAAACCAACGAGTATAAACAATAAAAGAAAATAAACAATTCAAAGTATAACCCTTATCTTTTGTTCAATTTTGGTTGGATAAATTATTATTTTTGTTATTTTCATATTAGTTAGTTTTGAATGTATTCTGATTTTGACTAGTTCTCCAATATATTGATCTAAAATAAATTATAGATACAACATCGCTTGTTTGACTGAATATAACTATATTTTATGTATATTTGATAATTTATTTATTTATTTCTTTTTATTTTAACATTTTAAAATATATTACAGCGATTTGCAGATCTCCATTGATGACGGCTGGATATGTTGGAAGAGGATTTGATATACGAAATCAACCAAGGACAACATGTAGTATAATATCATATTTAAATAAATAAAACTAGTTCAAATTAATAAATAAATACATAAATAAATTAATTAAGAATTTAATTTGGTTTATTTTAATAAAGTTGAGACACTATGTTAGAAACATGTAAAAGGAGATTTTGAAATGAATCCCTTATGGATCGAACCGAGTTAGCAAATTGTAACATTGATATAATTTGCTTGAGCAATTTGTACTTAAAGCGATGGATTTGCGTCATTTGGGTTTCGATCATAAACTTTTAGTGAAGATACTTAATCATTTAGAGGGAACGATTCACACGACTGGATGTAATAGCAGTTAGAAGTTGTGACATTATTCGAGTACAATACCAAATTAAGGTATGATTCATATGCCAATGTCTAGATACTCAATCGCTGACTAATTCCAGGTTGTCAGTCGGTTAAGTGGTTAACATAAACCTTCGTTCACATAAATAATTACAAGGTTGGAGAAATGTGTAAGAGATATGATATAAGTCGAATTCAAAAGAAAATTAATAAAAATCGAAAAAATGTTCCAACCCCGTTTTTATTGGGATGGACCTGGTCTATAAATCAGCTTCAGAAATTGGGCTTCTAAGCCTGCAGTACAAGGCCTGCCAGGTTGTTTAAAAACGGGTCAAAATCTTCTCATTTGGGCTTAAGATTCGGGTTCGGACCCTCAAAGGCTCAAACCATCGTAGTTCTATATTCGACACTTACTCGGTGCTAGGTAACTTTGCTGGGTCAATTTGGAGCCATAGATTCGGTATATCATTACAACCACTATAAATTACGTTACAATTGGAGTGTCTACATCGTCGTTTTTACTTTGTCCCAAAATTATACTTCACTTTAAGAAAAACAATCTGTTCAATTCTATCATTCACAACAAAACTATATGAAATGTCATTTCTAAAACTACTTACATTAATAGTCCAAACTTTTTAATTCTATCATACTAGGTTTACATTATGTATAACGAAAACTTATTTTAAAAAAAACCTAAAACTATGTACATTATACACGTTGAAACTTATTTTATGACGAAAGAACTAATATTAAGTTAGGCCATTGAGAGACGTTAACATAAATAGATATAAACCCATCAAAACATAATATTTGTTTTTGCTATTTCTCCGGATCCGGGTACGGTGGTCAGAAATTTCATAACAAAATTTAGTTACCCCAATGGAGATAAATTTATAATTGTTTTGCCATTATTTCTATCTTTTCCTCGGTGAGTTAAATCAACAAAATTTAGGTTGATAGTTATTTATGAGGTTGAGAAGTCAAGAAGAATAACCTGAATTTGTTTGTTTCTACATTTTCTAATGTGTGGTGCCCATTAATTTTGGATGTATATATTTATTCTCTTCTTTAAAAAGATAACACTTCCTCATTTGTAATCCATTTTGTAGCTAGCATGCACGCCTCCATTTTTAAAAAAGATAATACTTACTCATTTGTAATCGATTTGAAGACGTTGCTACTTTATTTAATAGTGTAACATAAATCAAAAATATAAAAAAGTTTAAGGATCAATCAAAATGAATAAACATATGTAATTTAAGAAAAGAATACAAAATAATTTAAATGAATATTTAGCTATTTTATTTAATGGCGTAATCTAAAAATAAAAGGTAAGCTAAATAGTTAGAAAAGAAAAAAAATAACCCAAATAGAAAAGGCCTAAATTAAAAATTAACGATCAATCTAAATGAATAGGTAGATCGTTATTTTAAAACGTAACTGAAAAAGATATTCCGAAAGTTAAAGTTAGAAAAAAAGAAAAAAAAAAGTTAAGTAAACAGGCTGACTGCGATCCAGTATTCCTAACGTCGTTTTTATGAAGTTGTCAAATTTAAAGTTGTTGTTATGAAGTTGTCAAATGTGAAATTGTCAAATATATATATGTATAGTAAGCATTTAAAGCCCCTTATTTGGTGTTTATTTTAAACTCTCTTTTTCTATGAGCCATTTATCATCTACATTCCGAAACACCCTTGTTAGCATGACAATTTATGAGCTTGTAGGTATTTATTTTGTTCATGTCTTCATAATTTTGTTTGTTCTTCATTAACCAAAGTTGCATATTTCCTCGTTACTTTAGATGCCATCATTTGGTAGCTTGCTATTTTTTTTTCACTTAACGAAACTTATTATATATATAGAAAGCAAAGCTAGCTTGTTAAATATCTATAACAAGTCACTCAAAACATATATAATTCTCCATCGACTACATTCAACCACCAATTACTGAAAATTATGAAAAATGAAGTTCAATCGTATTGTTGTCTCAGAAAAGTCGAGTCCTTTAAAAACCAAACATCAATGCCAGAAAGAAACATCTTCCATTCAAGCGATTCCATATTTTCTCTTATTATACTTACCATTTGAATGAAGAAAGATTACATCATTTTAGTGCCTAGCGACTTTTTGCAATGAATAATGGCATCATAAATAGAATCCTCAACATCAAACGCCTTCCTAGGACACAAGTCTAACGGACTTCTTTCTTTTGATTGCTCTTGAGAAGATTCACTCAATATAACACGAAAACACTTTTTGAATATTTTTTTAGAAGAATTCCTCCATCTTCTTAGAATAGTAAAATACTTGGGGTAATATGTGGAAGAATGTTGAGTTGTAGATGAAGAATGCACACAAATATTGGGAGTGGATGGACAAGAAAAAGCCTTCGAATTTAATTGATTAGAGAATAAAGGGAGGATCTCTCCATGGAAGAAGATATCACCAGCATCGACAGGAGTATAAGATGATGTTGGTAATACTATGTCAAAGTCGAAATCTTGAGAAGATGAAGTTAAGCACACCAAGGAAGAAGGAAGGGACTTGTTTACAACCCACTCGTATGAGAAACTTTCGGATGCAAGAGCTTGAAAGTTCTCCATTTCTCTAAGATGATACTTGAATTATATATCAAATGGTAATGAAACCATACATATCTAGGCAAAACCACTATATATACAGAAGTGAAAAGGAGAAACACTTGTCATCTCACCTCGTCTCTAAACCCATTGGTTATGTGTTATGATCACCGTCTTCACATGTCATTTTCTTCTAAACCGTATATAGCATGAATAAATTATAGGTATATATCTAATCAAATTGTCAAACAACATGCAGCGGAAGAAACTTAGAATCAAACACATAAACGATATTAACCAAGTAAATAATTGTACATTTGCTGTTGATTTATCTCGTTTAGGATTTATTGTGAAATCCTTTTACATGATTGTACACGACACCTTCTTTAGCCACAAAATTGTATGCAAGTACACGTTTATGTTTCCTACAACTCTTGTCCAGCTCCACGTAGCTTGAATGATTAAACCAAATACTCGAAACTCACCTCAAAGGTGATCGATTACTCTTGTGTTCGAACACCACCAAAACCGAAACCCCTTTTAGGTTTTGATCCGATCGAACAAGGAAAGCAGAAGAATCGGTTTTTGGTTTTAATCCCTTAATCGATTTCTATATATTGGAATAATGAAGTTGATATTCATTATATAGCAAGCTATAACTTGGAATACAAGTTGTATTGTAATTAGGAAAATTCCTATTTACACAATAAACCCTTCCAATTATTAAATATTACACTTAACACATTAGGTAACAGATATTAATTAATAAACGTATAGTCGTATTTAAATGTCAATGTGTGCAACCCCATAGGCTCACACATTTATAGACATATATTTTATTTGACTTCTAGGTAATTAATAGACACACATATTTACTCTTTTATTAATCAGAAAGAGCAAAATAAAGTACACTGTATAAAAGATGACAAAAACGAAAATAAGTTTGACATCTAGATAATTAATCCTAAAACGAACTTACCTTTAGATTGGCTAAAGGAATGTTTCAATACATGATGGATATTTCTTGATAACATAATAAAAGTAGTACCAAATTGGCTTGTACCTTGATTATAGTCATTGACTTGATCACTAACTATGAGTTTGTGTGTTCAAATAACGATGAAATCAATCATGTGATTATGGTAATATATACCTTTCAACTAAAAATTAATGAATATAGTTCTAATAACCATAAAATGGCTCCCAAGTTGTTTATTCCATATAACCTTTTTTTTTTTACTTTTTTTTTTTCTTATTTTTTTTTTAGACAATCATCTATCGAACATTAATCAAAATCATAGATTCCAGGGTGCACACATGTTACAAGTTAAAACGTAGCTTCTCAGTTATCAGCTATTTTAAGTTTTTAACTTCAAATACCAAAAACATCAGGTAGTAATAAACGAACCTACTAGTTTATCAAGTGAATCGACCACCATAAGAGTTATTTTCAGGTTACAAAACGGTAACAAGGTTCAGAAAATGATAAATGTTTAGGAAAAAGTTGTTAAACATTCCGCTTCTATTTATTTTCCAGACTCATTTCCTGAAGGTTGAGCAAGAGATTATCGGCATTTAACCCATGACTTTGTTGGCTGAACCACCAACTGTTTGTGCAATTTCTCTAGCTGCTTCAATCTTTCTCATAGTGATAAATGTCGGATTGTTTGCAATAGCTTGACCTATCAGCTGAGCACTTTTCGCCTCACCCTGAGCTCTGATGATAGCACTTCTCTTATATCGTTCAGCCTTTTCCACAACAAACTTGGCCCTCTCGGCTTCTTGTGCAGCCACTTGCTTAGCTTCAATTTCAGCAGTAAATTCCCGTCCAAAAATCAGACTAATAATTGACACATCATCCAGTGCAAGGTTAATCTGGGACGCCCTCTCTGTCAGTAGTTGACGTATTTCCCTACTAATAGCCTCTCTCTGGGTAAGAAGCTGACTAGCATTATATTGTGCAACAACAACTTTCAATGTTTCATGAACAATGGAAGGGAGGACTTTGCCATTGTAGTCTTCACCGAGAGTTCGATAAGTGGAAGGCAGCTCCTAATTGACTAGGGTCGAGAAAAACTTGGTGTGCACGAAAATAAATAAATATAACATTGGTAAATTGTTATCGAGCTTTAGAGTCACTATGTTTAGCCAGCACGCCTTTGGGCTACTAATTTCTCTGTGTAGATTCAATTTGATTAAAAATTGTTTTTGATTTACATTTTGTGTTCGCCGCTTTTTATACAGAAGTGTGATGTGCTTCGAATAAACAGTGGTACAAGCAGCATGTTTGCTTAACCTTTTTGGGTTACGTTTTTCTTCTTTCAAATTTCAAGTTTTAAGCTTTTGTGTTTCCATTACATTAGTAGATAAAACCCTTCGCAACGCGCTGACATATAACACTCGTTCTACTTTAAAGGACAATTTTTGTTATTTGAAAGTTAATAAACACAAAATTTGACCATACGATAAACTTAAACTTTTCCTCAATGTATTATAAAATTTTCATAATAAAAGGAAATTTTAAATTGATAAATGTCATATATATGTCTCGTGGTATATATTAGAAAAACCATTTTCATAAAGGCACATTCAATATTTGTATCATTACAGCGATCGGATATACCGACAGAATGTGTTTAGTGTTTATAACTCCGGATGTTATTTCTTGAGAAGTTTTTAAAAGTAAATTTAACGTTAATATGTTAGGATACTCACCTACGGTAAGAATATATTTTTCTTGATAACACATGAAATTAAACATACAATTACAATAAATTGGGAGAATGTTCCATATTTGACCCGACCCAACCCGACATGGGGAAGAAAAATAATAGAGCAGTGGATGTCAATTCTTTTTGTCTACACATAAGTTACTGTATTTGTGTCGTCTCTTCAAAGGTGTGATGTTTTGTAGTCAGATACAAATGTATGTCTCATAATCTGTAGGTGCATTTATGTAGTTACTAGATTCGTATGAAATTAATGTTTATATCAGTCTTTATATTGTTTGGTTGAATATCTATATTGAATGTTTGATTAATTATAAGCTAGAACGTTTATGTTGTTATGAATTAATCAAATCTGTGTTTTTGAAATGTTTAAATGATATTCAAACTCGTTCGCACGGATAAGGATGATATCCGTGCGAATGAAGGATACGTTCGCACGAATAGGTTAAGTAAACTATAATGTTTATAGATATGGTGCATTCGTACGAACGAAAGATGGTTCGCACGAATAAGCGCTCGTTCGTACGGATAGGATTACATCCGTACGAATGAAATGCTGGGCCTATATATATCAACTTAGGGTTCAGCATTACGTAAGGTTTTTAGGTTTTTGTTCATTCGTGCCGAATTGCTGCTGCCGTGTTTTCTGGTATTCCAAAGTGTTAGTAAAGTCTAAACAATCATCCGAATAGTCTTCCTTAGGTCCGATCATATCAACAATCGTTGGTTAGATTCCGTTTCCGAAGGTTCCATATTCGCTAGATAATCGTTAGCCTATTTCCGCTAGGTTTTCTGATATAACGTTGACTATAAGATCCATACAACCCCAACAAAGTGGTATCAGAGCGTTGGTTGTAGAAATCAACGTTCTTCTAGCGATTCTTAAGATTTTTCGTTTTTGATTGATTCTTAAAGTTTGGAATTTTACGTTAAAAACCTTGTTTTTGTTGTCTTAGAACGTTTCTGAGTCATTTAGATTAAGATCTGGGCAAATAGAAATCGTTTTGGTTAAGAAAATCGACCTATAGATCGAATTTTAGCAAAACCCTAATATTTCAGCGGCGCATACGAACCAAGTTCTTGATAAATTTTCATCCGTACGAATAGAAGTCTCATTCGCACGAATAGGAATTCATCCGTGCGAATATAAGTTTTTGTCTAAAATTTTTAAGTTCAGTTCATTCGTACGAATAGGAATTTCATCCGTACGAATCTGTCAGTTCATCCGTGCGAATATAAGTTTTTGTCTAAAATTTTTAAGTTCAGTTCATTCGTACGAATAGGAATTTCATCCGTACGAATCTGTCAGTTCATCCGTGCGAATAGCCCATTCGTATAGAGTTTAAGATTTCTGTCTCATCCGTACGAATCACTCTCATTCGTACGTAGCAGCAATTCATTCGCACGAACCTGAAACAGATTTAATTTTTCAAATTTTAAATGGAATACGCAATGGCTAGTTCCAACACTAAAATGTCTGAGATGCTAATCAATGATGCTGAAACTGGAAGCATAAATAAGGTCCCAAAACTCATCACTATGGACGATTACCCACACTGGAAACCTCGATTCGAAATTCACATCCAAGGAATGGATTCAAAAATGTGGGATATGATTCAAAATGGATATAGTGAACCAGTTAGTGAAAATGGAGATCCTATTGCCCTTCACAGATATTCAGAGGAACAAAGGAAGAGTTACGACATTGAGAAAAAGGCTTATTCTCATTTATGTCAAGCTATTCCTAGATCTGTGTTTCATCAGTACAAGACTTACAAGCTATCGAAACAGTTATGGGATGCTCTTGAATTGGACTGTGAGGGAAACAACAAGTTGAAGTCTATGAAGGGAAGAGCACTGAAAAAGGAATTTGATAACTTTACTTGCTTACATGGAGAATCACTGTTCGACCTTATC
The DNA here is from genome assembly GCA_910822075.1 of Senecio squalidus. Classification (NCBI taxonomy): domain Eukaryota; kingdom Viridiplantae; phylum Streptophyta; class Magnoliopsida; order Asterales; family Asteraceae; genus Senecio; species Senecio squalidus. The sequence goes on from CAJVGC010000590.1 coordinate 19,210,802, forward strand.
AGACGTTTTCAACATTTAATTAGTGAGATGAATGGATATTCGGTAGAAACAACTGGTGCCGAAAGAGTAGAATGTTTTGCTGATGCTTTGCCAGACAGCTGGAATGGGTATATTGAGATGCTAAAGGAAAGTGGCTATCTTGCTCGCACAACTTTGAATGATTTATTTACTAAGCTAAGGGAGAAGGAGCAGGACGACAAGTTTCGTGCTCAAAGAAAGGGACACACTCAAGATCCCTCGCTGTACTATGCTGATCCCACTCCAGTCACTCCTACTCATGCTCCACTGAAGACAGCATTTTCTGCTAACGCCTCAACTCATTCAGGAAATTCAGGGTGTTCACACTCAAGCTCAAGTCAAAGTACTCTGGTTCATAAGAATACAACCAAGAACAGTTCAGAATCCATTCAGAGATCAGCAAAACAGGAATATGAACAGAAACGCTCCTGAGACGAACAAGAATACGGCTTTGGTGACGACTGGCTCAAATATTTCTACTGGCACAGAAAATTCAGACGTTAAAGCCTTGGTTTTTCAATCTGACGAAGGTTTGGATTGGCAGTTTCAACTTGAAAACAATACATCTGATGCTGAAGTAAACGTTGGGATGATTTTGAATCTGAATGAAGAAAGTGACGGGGAGGAGTCTGTTACATCTGATGAATCATCTGAGGAATCTTCGTCAGAATCAGAAGCACCAGTGGCTAAAAGGGAGTTTGCAATGATGGCTGGTACCGCTGAGTCATCAAAGGTACAATCTGAAACTAAAATTAATTCCTGTTCTAACTGTTTTGTTTTAGACAAACGAGTAAATGAGCTAAGTCAAGAAAATAATAATCTCGTTGATGAACTCCGTAAAAACAAAATCGTGAAGGGAAATGAAAAATTGTTTTCAGAAAAGAACAAACTTTTGGCAAAACAAGTTAGTGATTTGGAAATAGCTTTTTTAAACAAACAGGACTCGATTAACAAATATCTAAAAGATATTGATGCTCTTAAACGTGAAAATGCTTCTGTTAAAATCAGTTTTGAAACTTTAAACCAACAAGTTAGAAGTTACTCCACTGCATCATATCTTTTGGATCACATTTTGAAAGAAAAACGTCCTGAAAATGGGGAAGGGAAACCAGGGGTTGACTACAAAGCTTGTCCACCTCCTATCTTTAACAAACTGATTAAGTCTCCAAAGGAGGAAGGGGATGTTGAATTCATTCTTCAACAACCAGACCCAGCTGTTTAAGCCCCTAGTGTCCAAACACCAATTGTCCAAACACCTACTGTCAGTGCTAAAAGTGATGTAAACGAAAAGTTGAAAGAAACTGTCATAGTTGAAGATTGGGTTTCTGACTCAGATGAGGAAGAAAAGGGTTCCGGTTTGGGTCGTCAGTTACCTTATAACACAAATTTGGGTCGCAAACCTCACAATAAAACTGGTTTAGGTTATCAGTCATCAAATAAAGTTTCAAATCAACCTAAACAAGTTAGAATTTTGAAAAGACCTGAATTTCAAGGACCAAAATTTGTTAAAACCGGAGAATCATCAATCACAGCTGAGACAAAAGAAACTAATCAAGGAAAATTCATCCCACCTCATATGAGAAACAACAACCCCCATAAGCCACAAAATGTTCAACAACATAACGGCTTCATGCGTCCAAATGCTATGTTCTCCAAACCTCATACACATCACCGGAGAATGACGCAAAGTTCTCATAATCTTAACGAATGGAGAACTTGTTTTGACTGTGGGGAGAAAGGCCATGTTAATTATAATTGTCCAAATTTGAAACAAAGGCCTAGGAATAATGTTGATCAAAATAGAATGTCCACTGGAAATCGTGTTTCAAGCCCAAATCGAAATCGATTTTCAAACAATAGGTCATCGTCTCCTAAACAAAACAGTGAGTTACTTCCTGCTGGTAAAGCCAAACAGCAACCTACTGTTAAACAAATTGAAAAACGGTCAATCTCACCAACTGTCTATGTCAAACGTGCATGGAAAGCTAAGAATGAAACTAAAGGTGCTGGACCTTCAAACGTATCTGATGGTTCCAAGGGACAATGGGTTGACTTACAGTTCTTAGGTGATGATGGCAAACCCAAGGCTATTAAGGCTTGGGTTTGCATTGGGAATTAATAATTTCATTTTGTTGTGCAGGTCGTCTATGATCCTATCAAGAATACCTGGATTGTTGATAGTGGGGCGTCTAGGCACATGACAGGGAATATGAAGTTACTTTCAAATGTTAGAACAATTAAAGGAGGTTATGTTTCTTTTGCTGGAGATAAGGGAGGTTATATTTCTGCTCAGGGATTGGTTGCAAATAACAAGATCTCATTCGATAAAGTGAATTTTGTTCAGGCACTTGTCAACAACTTGTTGTCTGTGTCTCAGATTTGCGACAAAAAGTTTAAGGTGATTTTTGATGATTTTCAGTGTTACATCATGAGTAACGATTTCAAGGTTCCCGAAGAATTGGTTATTACCACTTCACCAAGGGTTGGAGATTTGTATGTGCTCGACATGTCGAAGACTACTGTGAATTCGACTGAACATCAAGCTTTTGTCTCGAAAGCTACTGAACGTGAATCTATTTTGTGGCACAAACGTATGGGACACCTTAGTTTGAGAAAGATGAATCATCTGATGCACAAGGATTTAGTTATGGGAGTTAATGTGAAAACATTTCAGTTCGGAAGCTTGTATTTCTTGCAAGAAGGGAAAACAGTCCAAAAAGTCTCATATAGCGAAGAAGTTCCACACCATTGACACTCCACTTGAACTTCTACACATGGACTTGTTTGGCCCTATCAAATATTCGAGTGTAGCAGGGGATAAATACTGTTTGGTGGTGACCGATGATTATTCTCGATTCTCTTGGGTCATGTTTTTACGAGAGAAATCTGAAACGTACGAGAATATCAAGCTGCTAGTTACTTCATTGGAAACGCTGTATAAGTTAAAGGTTCGACGATTTAGAACTGATAACGGTACAGAATTTAAGAATCAGAGGATGGAGGATTTATGCAAGGACAGAGGAATTCAACAACAATTCAGTGCAGCCTATACTCCACAAATGAACGGGGTTGCAGAAAGAAAGAACAGAACGTTGATTGAAGCAGCTAGGACTATGTTGGCTGATTCGACACTGCCAGTACGTTTTTGGAATGAAGCGGTAGCCAATGCATGTTACACTTTAAACCGAGTGCTAGTAGTGAAGCGTCATGGGAAAACTTGCTATGAATTGTTGCAGAAAAGGAAGCCCAATTTACAGTACTTGGAACCTTTTGGAGCTCCGTGTACTATGCTCAAGCGTAAACAAGATGGAAAATTTGATGAAAAGGCAGTAGAGGGGATATTTCTGGGATACAACACTCCTAACAAGAGAGTTTGGAATCCAGCTACTAAAGCTATTGAAGAATGGTATGAGGTGGATGTTCAGAAGTATTCGAAACCTATTCCTTCAAAAGGATATCCATGGATGTTTGACTATGATTCGTTGTTTGAATCATTTAATCTTCCTGAGTTTTCCGATGAGGATATTGCAAGGTATTACTCTCACCAAGAATCTTTGGAAGAGCCTATTCCTCAAGATACAGTAACTCCAGTAGATCCTACTCCTCCCGGTACTCAAGAAAATCATGTAGATTCTCACGCAAATGATGATGATTCCGATTCTAATGGCTCCGTTAACATTAATGAGCCGATTGAAGTTGTAGAGGAAGTTGTAGCTCCTGACGTTAATAACTTGGGTCCTAACGTTGAGGTTCCTCCTAATCTAAACGTCGAGGAACCAGCAAGTCAGCTCCGGAGATCATCAAGGGCTCGCAGATCGACAAATTTTGATGATTATGAAACTTATCTGGCTGGAGCTCGACCCAAAACACAGATTCAAAGCGACGTTTACATTGATCTTTTTAAATCTGGCGATGTTACTTACTGTGCACATGCATGTTTTATTTCGCAGGTTGAACCAGCTAATGTTGAAGAAGCTCTCTTGGATGACAATTGGATCAACTCGATGCAAGAGGAACTACTACAGTTTAAGAAGCTGGGTGTCTGGAGGCTTGTCGCTAAGCCAAAAGGTGCCAAGTCATTGGGCTGTCGTTGGGTCCATCGCTGCAAAAGGGATGATCAGGGTGTAGTTGTCAGAAACAAGTCAAGGCTAGTGGTTCAGGGTTTTCGACAAATTCCTGACTTGGATTATAATGAAGTGTTTGCTCCGGTGGCGAGATTAGAGGCGATTCGGATTTTTCTGGCCTTTGCATCCTATAAGAAGTTTACTGTTTATCAGATGGATGTAAAGAGCGCTTTTCTTTACGGGAATATTCGAGAGACAGTGTACGTTAATCAACCACCAGGTTTTGTAGACCCATTACATCCGGATAAAGTGTACATTCTTGATAAAGCACTTTATGGTCTGCATCAAGCACCGCACGCCTGGTATGAGACACTTGCTAATCATCTGACCGACAACGGTTTTCGTCGAGGAGTCATTGATTGTACGCTATTCATCAAAGAAAGAGGTGAAGATATTCTGTTGGTGCAAGTATATGTGGACGACATTATTTTTGGTTCGACAAATCCAGAATTATGTAAAGAGTTTGAAACGGTGATGACAAGCAAGTTCGAAATGAGTTCTATGGGTCCGATTAAGTTCTTTTTGGGGCTACAGGTAGATCAGACTGCAGAGGGTATTTTTATACATCAGACTAAATATGTAAATGACATTTTGAAACGGTTCGAAATGTTGGAAACGAAGTCTGCCTCCACTCCCTTATCGGTGAATCACGGGATATCACCAGACTCTACGGGGGAGAAAATTGATCAGTCTCTTTATCGCTCCATGATCGGTTCTCTTATGTACCTCACCGCCTCTCGTCCAGATATCATGTTTCCGGTGTGCTTGTGTTCCCGATACCAAGCAGCACCGACAGTTGTTCATCTTCAATCAGTGAAGCGGATTATGCAATACTTGAAGGGTACTCCAGATTTAGGTCTTTGGTATCCTCATGACGACAATTTTGAGCTATCTGCTTTCAGTGATTCAGACTATGGAGGTTGCAAAAAGGATGCTAAGTCAACATCAGGAGGATGCCAGTTTCTCGGAACGCGCTTAGTAACGTGGCAGTGCAAGAAACAAACTGCTGTTGCATTGTCCACTTGTGAAGCTGAATACGTAGCTGCTGCTAGCTGCTGTTCTCAGGTTATCTGGATTCAGCAACAACTGCGTGACTACGGTTTGTCTATCTCTACTACTCCTATTTATGTTGATAATTCTGCTGCCATAGCTGTCACTAAGAATCCCCTACACCATCCTAAAACCAAACACATAGGCGTAAAATATCATTTTATACGTGATTGTTTTGAAAAACATCTAATTGACGTAATTTATATCGAAACGATGTTTCAAAAAGCAGATATTTTTACAAAAGCCTTTGACAAGTCTAGGTTTGGATTTTTACTATATGAAAATGGTGTCGTTAAGAAAAGCGATGTGATTAAAGACGAAGAAAAGTCGGACAAGTAATCGTCCCCGTTTTGTATACTACGTTAAATTTTTCTTAGTTTCTTTTATTTTTTTTAGTTTAGTTTCGTTTCTTCTTTTACTTTTATAAAATTTCAAAAAATACAAAAAGATTTTCATTTTTAGAATTTTAGGGGGAGAAATAATTAGTTAAAAAAAAAAAAAAAAAAAAAAAAAAAAAAAAAAAAAAAAACAACGGTAGAAGTGAGGAAATACTGAGCTAAAACTGAACATGAAAATTGTCAAATGTATGCTGAACGTAACGTTTATACATGTCAGTTGTAGGATATATTGGTAGGCTTATCTCACTGAAACTTGACGAAAATTACTCATTTGGTTGTCGCAGATATCAAATTTACTTTGAATCTTTATGGATATGTCTCAAAGACTGTCTAAATGATATCTGGAGATCAATAACAATTGAGAACACTGTTAAACAACACACAGCAGTCGAAATTAAATGTTTTAAGATATTATGATTAGTTTTGTTTTGTAGTGTTTGTGGCTTTTCGCTGGATCGATTCAAAAATAGTAAATATTAGGTGTAATATCAGAAAATAAATACAGTATGTCAGTATATTTTGAAGCAATTAAGGGCCATTCCAGTGATTTTGTGGATAACATTCTTGAATGTTTTGATCAAGATCAACAATAAAAAAAAAATAAAAAAAATAAAAAAAATAATAAGAGATAAGAAACAACTTCACAAATACCTTGATGGATGAACAGAAGTATAAGGTCGAAAGAATGATCATACTTCGGCTATTCCAAATAAAGGGTGACGAAGTACCTAAAGACTTCACAAATACCTTGATGGATGAACAGAGTTATAAGGTCGAAAGAATGATCATAACTCGGCTATTCCAAATAAAGGTTGAAGAAGCGCTTATCTCTGAGTGATGTATTGTTTCAACGATCAAGAATCACTGGCCCTTATTGCATGTGTAGTTGATGTAATACTGACATACGAAATAAATATTATGATATTACATCTGGTGTTTAGGAAAATAGAATTGAAAAAGCTGAAAAGTTAAGAGGACAAATACACAAACATACTTGCAATTCTAATTATGATACAATTTTGATGACTGTTAAAAATTCAAATTTTGTGTTGTTTTTTCTATGTTCAAAATATTGGGAGATCTTAGCGAGATAACTACTTTGAAAGAAAAACTGTCAAGTAAATGTTTGTTTAAGTTTAAGAGGACAAATATACCAATAATCGTCAACTGATATGTTAATAGTTACTACGAAAATTGAATGACAATGCTATGTTTCAGTATCAGTCTGATCCCTTATTCGAAAAACACAAAAAGAATGTGAAAATTTCAGTTTTATTTAGTTTTATTTAATTGTTATTTCAGTAGTTTGTTATAGTTTAAAATTTTCTTTGATTTATCAAAACAGAAAAGTACAAAAAGATTTTAATTTTTAGTTTTAGTTTATCTTTAATTTTATTTTTGTTAGTTTTACGGTTACTTGTCGTGACTTGAGATCTAAAGGTGAAACTGAGATTAACTCGTAAAGTCATAATCGTTGATAGAGTGTTTGGTTAGGATATCTGAATTGAGCTAAATGTTTTATTCTGTTGGATTGATAATTTTCATGTGTTTAACGTTTACTGAACGTTTGAGTTTTGAAGATAAGTGAAAATCTCGAAGTTTATAAATTTCTCAGCGACATTCGTACGAAGGTAAAGTACATTCGCACGCAGGAACAAGACATTCGCACGAATCAGAAGGAAATCATAGTTTGGGACAAACTTTTCTTTCGCACGAATATAAACATATTCGTACGAATGTATTTCACATTCGTACGAACGTGAGATGCCTATATATACTCCTGTCATTCGTTTGGACTATTTACGTTTTCATACCTATTCGTCCGAACCAAAGTGAATTTTACCAAAATTTTCAAAGTGTTTAAAAGGAGTTTTTGAATTCGTTTTTCGTGTGTAACTTTTGATTGCGAGTCTAACCATCCATATTATAGAAGGTATAACAACAGTTTACGCAATTAATCGTTAAAAGTCTAAACCGTGTATAACCCTAATCAATTGGATACTTATAAGTGTGTGTTATGATAAATAGAATAAGGGGTTTTACTAATCGGGTTGGGGCGAGCATTTTGATGCAGGTTTTGTGATCTATAACAACGGTTTTGGAAATCTAGGTTTTCTGGAAAACCAACAGAACTGATGAACTCCGTTCGCACGAATGTGTTTTCATTCGTGCGAATAGGATACTCCTTCGTGCGAATGGCTATGTCGTTCGTACGAATGAGTTAAATGTAATCCGTCTGTTTTGACTGACTCATTCGTACGGATACATGTTGATTCGTACGAATGACAGTCTACATTCGTACGGACGATCATAAACAGAAACATATAAAACATTTGAATTTTAATTCTAACTGTTTTTGCTTCTCGATGTTTATGTTTCTGTTTACAGGAAAATGGCTGAATCTTCATCTCAAAGCACTGGTCTAATGGTTGGCACAAAGAACAACATGTGCGCTCACCTCGACGAGACGACATCGCATTCCGCGAAGTTTGCTGGGATAATTCAATTCTTGAAGCGTTCAAGAATCTTCAAGGCGATTTCTACCGAGAAAGTGCTCTACTTGACTCACATCTCTGATTTCTGGAGCAATGCCAAGGCGGTTCGTCAAGACGGCAAGGTTCAGATACATAGTAAAGTGCTCGGGAATGACATTATGGTTGACGAGCAAGTCATCAGAGAAGTCATTGGATTCGGGGATGAAGCGAGAATGCCCACGACTCTAAACGTGTACAAGGTTAGAGGGGCGATATTAAGAATGCATTATGATGGTGATATTAAGAAGGGGGTGATCACAAAGTCCGGTTTCAGTGTGCAATACAAGTATCTATGCCATGTAATACAGCACTGCTTGGGTCCCAGAAAGGCAGGACATGACGAGATGCGAGAGACACTTCAGAGCGCCTTTGTTGCACTGGCTCTGAATGCTCCTTTCAATTTTTCGGCAATGGTTTTGCAGTTCATGATAGAGAATCTGGAACTGAAGAACAAGCACAAGTATTTGATGTATGCCAGATTCGTGCAAATGATCATAGATGCAAAGATTCATGACTTGCAGAAGAATGAAGAAGATATCGTCAAGCTGGACGTTATGAGTGATAATACAATGGCGCGCATGCTTTCATACAAGGGAAAGCCAACACCCAAGGAGAGAAAGTTGATCGGACATCTGGCAAATCCTGAGTATGTCTGTCCGAAGAAACTGAAGTGGCGAAATGATGAAAGTGATTCTGAGAAAGAGGATATTGTTGTGCCTCAACAACCGGATTCTGACGATGATGTGATATCTACTACCTCTCCCACTACTGGTGCGTCATCAGCTCAGTTTGAGTTAGTAGATGAAGATGATGTTAGTGTAAGTGCTGAGGCGACTCCTTCCGTACCGAAACGGAAAGCTACAGCTACATCAATGAGGGATATAGTCAAATCGAGAGTCTCTAAACGTTTCAAGCATGTGAGACTTACAGATATTACTGCCAGCACAACCACTCCAGTTCCTCCGCCTGTGATCTCTCAGCCACAGCAAAGCATTCCAATCATGACACCTGCCACTACGATAACACCAACTGCTGGTGGATCGTCGTCGGGACAGATATCTGAGTCTGTTCAACTCCAGACTGTGAATTCTATGCTATTGGAGGTTCTGATGAAGCAGAAGACACAGGATGATGAGATCAAGAAAATGATTGAGCAGATGAAGCAAGGGGAAGCTGAGAGAGCAGAAATGGCTCGGAAGATCGCTGATCAAAACAAAATGCTTGAGGATCAGAAGAAGTTAATTGAGGAACAGAAGATGGAGTTGGCGACTTATAAAGAGAAGATCGATTATTTGGAGGAGGCCACAAATACTATTCAAGACTCGATGGAAGCTGGTGCGGATGGAGTATACAGAATCAAAGCACCGGCCGATGCATCTACTGAACCGGTTGGTGCAAATAGCGAACGCACGGAGTCTGGGGGAGCTGGTAAAGATCAACAGAGTGAATCCCAGTACGATATTACTCCCATTTCATTTAAAAAGTCCAATTTAACTCACATTTTGGATATGCAGGGGGTAATACAGTTCAGCATTGATCCCGATCTAGAAGAGGGAGAAATAATGCACAGCTTATCTAAAGAACAGATTGCAGAATTAATCGCGATGAATCCTGAAGATGCTACATCTGACGAATCTGCATCTGTTTCTGACTTAAATTATCCCGATTCTGATGCTGATGATGAAGAGATAGAGTTCGAGCATAATGTTGATTCAACTGAACCTATCTATCAGGCTAATGATTTCCGAGACGATGCGGTTTTTGATGTAGACGATGAAGATCTTACTCGGAAATTAAATAAAAATCCAGCAGCTAGTCAAGCGACGTTAGATCAAGAAGAATTGGATGCTAAGAAAGCTCAATGGCGTCAAGCAGTGAAAGATTGTATACGTCCACCTCGTCAAGATGCTCAACCTGCTTATACAAAATGTTACTCGTTAAAGGGAGCAAAGACTGAAGGTCCAATAATCAGTTGGGCGTACTTGGAGGATCTAAATGTCTATGCTGTGAAAAGAGAACGAGGAATAGACTACTTCAACCGAGTTCATGATTTGAAGACGTTGCCATATTTTGATATGATGCAACTGGCACGTCTTAAATTACTATACAGTGAAAAAGATGATAGAGCAAGATGGTTGGAGAAAACGCTCAGATTTGAATTCAGAAATAAGTGGAAGCTACTCAGGCCTCAGTATCCGAAGATTACAAGATCCAAAGATCGGAGAACAGGAAAATATGTGAAGCGTGTCACGTATCAAGCGCCAAAGGTGATGGAAAAGATTCCACTTCGCGAGATGAAGACCGGATTTTGGAGAAAATTCAAGTGGTGGTATTATGATTATAGAACCACTGAAGCTGTAATCGTGTTAGAGCACAGAGGTGTTTGGGAAGCTGTGCGAATTTTTGATCCGATGTGGATTAGAAATCTAACAGATGATGATATCTACGCTTTGTATCTGCAACCTATATTCTGCGACGTCAAAGATATGGATCAAGCGTCGCGTTTCAACAAGGTTGTACGTGTATGTTTTATTCACAGGATTCATGCATAAGAGGGCAGATCAAAGAAGTGTTTTGGGAAGCAGCAGATATTTTTGAAGACTGACGACATAGAATCTAGTTCCTAGGGGGAGTTTGTAGGTGCATTTATGTAGTTACTAGATTCGTATGAAATTAACGTTTATATCAGTCTTTATATTGTTTGGTTGAATATCTATATTGAATGTTTGATTAATTATAAGCTAGAACGTTTACGTTGTTATGAATTAATCAAATCTGTGTTTTTGAAATGTTTAAATGATATTCAAACTCGTTCGCACGGATAAGGATGATATCCGTGCGAATGAAGGATACGTTCGCACGAATAGGTTAAGTAAACTATAATGTTTATTGATATGGTGCATTCGTACGAACGAAAGATGGTTCGCACGAATAAGCGCTCGTTCGTACGGATAGGATTACATCCGTACGAATGAAATGTTGGGCCTATATATATATCAGCTTAGGGTTCAGCATTACGTAAGGTTTTTAGGTTTTTGTTCATTCGTGCCGAATTGCTGCTGCCGTGTTTTCTGGTATTCCAAAGTGTTAGTAAAGTCTAAACAATCATCCGAATAGTCTTCCTTAGGTCCGATCATATCAACAATCGTTGGTTAGATTCCGTTTCCGAAGGTTCCATATTCGCTAGATAATCGTTAGCCTATTTCCGCTAGGTTTTCTGATATAACGTTGACTATAAGATCCATACAACCCCAACATAATCAAACATATGTTTCATTATCTTCTATTGTTACCCTTATCTTGTTACGAAAAGCCATACTTAGGGGTATTGAATATTGTATATTTTAAAATGTAGAACGCAGAATTAAATGTTTGGGTAAAACTACGTTTTGGCTCATTTTCTAAAGAAAAACGCACTTATCTTTAAGCTAAAACCTTGGTGCATATTTTAAACAAACTTATTTCAAAACACAATTTTTAAATATACAATCTCAAACAACCCCTAATATCTATTAAATAAATTGTAACTCGCTTAGAGCATAGGCATAAACTATTAGGTATAAAATAACAATAGAATATCTAATATATTATTGGGCTTAATGCACCTAGTGATCGGTATATGTTTTTAAAGTTTTTTACTTGAATCACTTAATTATTTCTTTTTTGAGAGAATGTCATAAATCGTCCTTCTGGTTAGTCATTTTTTCAGTATTCGTCATTTTTGAAAAAATTTAGCACAAAGTGGTTTTTTTTTTTTTTTTAATTGATCATCTATCGTCCTTCCGTCCAAATCCGTTAAAATTGTGCCGTTAAACCCCCTCACGTGATAAACATGTGAGGGTAAATGAGTAATTAACCTCTTTATCCCTCTTTAGTATTCATCCCCAAATTCAATTCCAGATTTCCATCAATCAAAAAACACACATATGCACAAATCATATTCCCCAAATCGAACCCCTAATTCACCAATCTCTCTCACCATAAAAAAAACACACATTAATTAGAAACCAAAACATGACTGTCACCACCCGCACGCTCTTCATCTTTCGAGAACGGAGAATCACATGAATGATTCACTAAAACAGGGGAAACCGAATCACGACTTTCAGGGCTAAAAAAATTGACCTTTCTGACAGCTGTCGCGTTCTATGGGTTCTCCCTCACTTTTTCTCTTTCGAGAAACTTGTTCACATGGTTGTTGATTTACAATCTTGGGTGCTATAGCACGTTTATAACCATTTGGAAATACATACGATGGAATCTACTTTCTACGCACGTGAGAAACGTAAATCTCCATTTCCGGGCTCCAAAAGACGAACATATTTACCGAATGTCTACACTCGTCAACTGTCCTACGGATGTCAAACTGTTGACCTTCTCGAATTACTTCACCTTGTTTCCTCTGTAATTCCATGAAAAACGCACTGTGCGACCGTTGATTTAACGGATCAGCATATTCATGTGTATATGGATGGCACTGCAGCTTCCCCAACGTGTCACGCTCAATCTGTGAAAAAAGTAGTGTGTGTGTGTGTGTGTTTTTGATGGTGAGAGAGATTGGTGAATTAGGGGTTCGATTTGGGGAAATATGATTGATGAAAATCTAGAATTGAATTTGGGGATGAATACTAAAGAGGGATAAAGAGCTTAATTACTCATTTACCCTCACATGTTTATCACGTGAGGGGGTTTAACGGCACAATTTTAACGGATTTGGACGGAAGGACGATAGATGATAAATTCAAAAAAAAAAAAAACCACTTTGTGCTAAATGTTTTCAAAAAGGACGAATACTGAAAAAATGACTAACCACAAGGACGATTTATGACATTCTCTCTTGTTTTTTTTATATCATGTTCACTTCAGTTTTAAAAAAAATTTATAATCATTACTCTAGATCTAAAAAAGTTAAAAAGATCGGTATGATGAATTGTAACCGGTTAAAAACTAATTGAACCTTTTTTCTTTTAAAATATTTGATTTTTTTAACCAATTGTCAAGAGTGTATAACAAGTTTCTTCTTCGCTATTCTAACCTAAGAACTAGAGAAGCAATGACATGTTCTTTGATCATCTTATAAAGATGGAACGTTGTCTTATGGGCTACAGAAAATGAAGATTGAATGTGGATGATGAGTTTAATAACAATTAAATATGTGTTAATGGTAATTACTTTTGTTAGTTACATAACTTTTAATTTTGATTTTTAATAACCTTAATGTATCTAAGCATTAATTTGACATTCGTTAAAAAAAAAACTAATGATACATATGTGAAAAACATTTGCTTATTCAATAAAATTTTGAACACATGACTTGTCCATTATTGAATTGTTAATTTCAAAATAAATAAGAAAAACTGAAATGGTTTATTTCCAAATTTGCCTAGATATTGAATTATTAAAATAGAAGCAAATGGGGAAAATTCTTTTTGTCGACATTGAAATGTTGTACTCGTAGCTACAATACAAATTGTCACTAAGATTTACTACTACTTTAACGAAAACAAAGTTGAATAGATTTTTGGCACCTGATGCCTATAACCTTTTGTTTTTTGTTTGTATCGAAAATGGCATGCGGGACAAATGGAGGGCATATATAAATCAATAGGAACGGTAGTATTCTACCGACGGAAGATGATAAAATTTTATTTTGAAATATGTACTAGTATTCCTTGTATATATATAAATTTCAAATATCGTTGATGTATTTAATTGAGCATACATAATATCCGTATAAGTTATTAGGTTATATATTGATACGAATATGCAGCGGAACAATAATAAAAGATAGTATACTGATTGATTAAGGCCTATAAATCAACCAACGGTAACAATAAAGCAAAACCTATTACTTGATTACTCAATTCAATCCTAGATAATGCGATCTAAAACTGAATTATGATAACTCAATCAATACCTATTAATTTGTTATCAAATCAAAACAAAATAACTCGATCTAATAATGAAATAAATTGATAATTGAAGCATCAATATCAAAGAAAAAGGTTAAAACCTTAACAATATAATCAAAATCTGAGTTCTAAACATAAATATTCGTCCCTATTTATAGGGTAAACAAAAAGAAACCGAAAACATGAAAAAGGAAAGTAAAAATAGCAAAAAATCGTCTTTTTGGCCGACTTCAGATACGACGACGCAATTAGCGACGACTACCTCACAATGAACCAAAATAGATCATTTTGTCACTAAACTGTCCTCGTTGCGTCGCAGTCACTGGTCAGGAGAGTTTTGGCAGCTTGTTGTAATTCCGAATGCGTATTAGTTACCAAGCAAACTCCTTTAGCTATATATTGTTCTTTCGTAGGCTTCACTTCCAATCACCAATACCACGTCTTGAGCACCTGTACCCGCATCAGATATCATGTCACATGTTTTGAGGTTTTTAATTGTAGAGATCTTCAAGATCGAAGCTATAGAAAATCGAAAAACAATACAAACAAAGAGATAAAAACCTCCCACAACAAAAGCTATATTGGACTACTAGACAAGACGCATCCGCTCGGTTGCTAAGCCACCCATCCTAATTAATACCGCGAAGACAACCTAGAAAGATTCAAAATCCATAGCAGTGAGTAGCGTTTAAGATGTGGAAAAAGCTCAATAATTCTAGGCTTGAGATCATCACTTGCATGTACAAATTTCTATATTGAGATCAACAATCGCATGCACTACTGGAAAAAAGATCATCCTCAATATAATATAAAGAGCACATAGAAGATTTTTTCAAATTTTATATATATTATCGATTGAGATACAAAAAAAAGGAGAGACGATCTCTACTAAGGGAGGTCGTGGTTTTAGACGAACTAAATACAAATAATATCTCCTAATTAAGAACTCGTTATTTATATAGTATTAGGATTATTCACAATTATGAAGATGCGTCGTTTCTACATGATGGTTGGGATAAAAGACATTTTAGACATCTATGAATCCCGCAAGATCAAGTTTAGAAAGTCCTTCGAGCTTGTGGTGAACGAGCTTGTGGTGAACATGATTTGTTATTCTTGTAGCATACAAGTACTGAGTCAGTGATGTTTAATTTTTCGTTGGATAAATTGAACATCTATTTCAAGCTATTCGATCTCTATATGATCACATATGATTTCTCTTGTGCGATATAACTTTTTGCTAGTAGCTAATATAATTGCCGTTAAAGAATCATCTAATGTACTTTTCGACCCGTTGTTGTATCTTTACTAGGTGAAACTAAAAGTAGAAAACAATTTACCTATTACTGTACGTTGATTGCTAAATGATAAATCAACCCATATTGGAAATCTTAGTGTTCATTTTTTCGTCAACGCTTTAGAATTTTTAAAAGACAGTTAACAACTAGATATTTGAAATGACGAAAGTAACCCTAACATGCAAATTCAGTTACAATGCATCATCCATTTGGTTTGGAAAACTACACACATGTATTGGTTTTCTATTTTTAGTGTTGAAAATATAACAAAATAAAATAAAAAGAAGTTTACATGTTGCATGCTTTTCCTCAACTCACGCTTCAGCTTTCAAGCAACTAACAAACTACCCTTTCTCCTAGTCTTCCATTAAGCATGTTATCATGAACTACTCGACTTTGTGTTTCTTAAGTTGGATAAAAATTTGTCGATAAACAAAACATCATAAATAACGCTTATTGATACTCCTTCCGTCTTTATTTAAGTGTCCATATTTTTATTTTTATTATTTAAAATAAATGTCCATTTTTACTTTTAACTGATAAAAAGGTTTCTCTGGGTATATTTATGATACTTTATTGATGGACAATTTAATGATTACTTATTGCTAAAACTTTATACATTTTCAAAATGAATACTTAAATTGGAATGCAAGTTGATCATATGAATATACATAATAGCTTTGAAGTATTGTTTTTAATTAACAATATCACTTGTTGATATGATCTGATTCAGTGTTCTAGTCATGTAATAAATAACTTTAACATGAAGAGATATTAAGGTTCATAACATCTCGATAAAAATGCAATTAATATGATGAGCTTAGTGTAACGTATATGGTTTTGAGTTTAAATACGAATAAATTGATTAATATCTGTATTTACCATAAATTTATTACTCTTTATGTCCCAAAAAGTGTCTAAAACAAAAAACGATATCAAATGGTTGTAATTAATAAAAAAAATTACTGCATTATTACTTTACTTCTACATTAAATATATAAGTTACTTTTAGATTTTAAAATAGTTGAAACCTTTTAAGAACAATATGAAAGTTAGTACATTTTAACTTCTCATATATATTAAAAACAGACAAGAATTTTGAAATAAATATAAGACAAAAGATGGACAATTTCTTAACGGAAAAAATATATATATAAAATGTCTTAAGAGAAAATCAAGATTATAATTTATATGACTGAAATTATTTTATATACACAATCACGCACGTGAATATATTACATATTTTTATGTTCTTTAACCCACTAATGTAAAAACAAAAAAAGGTTTAATATTGTCACAGTATAACATATATTTTCTCAAATATTTGTTTTATGTCACTTACATTTTTTATGTTCGTTTGTAAGAATACAATAATCCAGATAAGATTATGAAAAATTATACATCATAAAAATTACATAATTTTAAAAAAGTACATTATATTATGACATGCACTTTAACTCTATAATAGTAAGAAATATAAGCATTACATTATTAAACGGACTTCAATATTCATTTAAATTTAACGTGTATGTTATGATTTTATTTTAAAAATTTTAAAGTGGAATTAATGTTTACAAAGATATTCAACTAAACTGACCCGTTCAGGAAGCCTGAAAATTAGTGAAAATTATAATTATAGCCCAAATTCATATTGAAAAGTTTATATTAATTTAAGGTAGTTAAAGTACAACTCAAAAAACATTTTTTCTTTCTTTTATTTAACAAAAAAAAGAAGAAAAAACATTATTTAAAATTCATGGTCTCCAATGGGACTTGTCCCTGGTTCATATGAAGATAATTGTTATAAGTTTACCTTAAAAATAAAGCACATATAGCTGTTGGTCTGCTTTCAAAGTTGCAAAACTGAAACAAACAATACATACCTGAATTACTTTACAAAACACTAACTATCGACCCATACACCAATGTTGTTTATTTGCGTATCCCATAAGTTTTTTTTTTGTTTTTTTTAATACAAACACCATCAATGCCCATCTTGTAGCACACGAAAATAAGGCTAAATTCCTGCGTAGATTTTTACTAAATCTTTTTATTTCTATATTTAGAAAACTTCCTTACCGAAAAAACCGTTATAAATACCCTAGTTTGCCATGATCAATTCATGCATTCAAATCTTTCATCAACAATGGCTAGTTACATCAAATCTGGTCATCTTTCATGGAGTGTTTTTGTTCTTTGTCTTGTTTTAAACATGTCTCTCTTTGGCGGTTTTTGTGAGGCTAGGGTTCGTAGGGGTAAAGGAGGCGGTTTTGTTAGAACCAAAGGAGTTAACTTTGTTCTCAATGGTTCACCGTTTCTATTCAATGGTTTTAATGCATATTGGATGATGAATGTAGCCACGGATCCGAGTGAGAGGCACAAAGTATCTGAAGTCCTACAAGACGCTGCCAATGCTGGTCTCTCGGTTTGTCGCACTTGGGCTTTTGCTGATGGTGGAGATAAAGCTTTGCAAATTTCACCAGGAGCCTATGATGAACGTGTATTTCAGGTACCTCTTAACACATATTCTAACTATCATTTCTTGGTCTGACAATACGGTGGTTTGTACACTTTACTAAAGGGAAATGTGGTTTCCATATATAGGGATTGGATTTTGTGGTGGCAGAAGCTAGAAAATATGGTCTTCGATTAATATTAAGTTTTGTTAACAATTATAAAGACTTTGGAGGGAGACCCCAATACGTTGAATGGGCAAGAAGATCAGGCGTGCAGATTAGTAGCGATGAGGATTTTTATACAAACCCGATAGTTAAAGGATATTACAAGAATCATATCCAAGTAATATCTTAATAATATTTTATATATATCATAAAATGTTATTATAGTTACTTATGTGTATAATTATGACTTCAGAGAGTTATAACAAGAGTGAACACAATCACTAAAATCGCATATCACGAAGACAGGACAATCATGGCTTGGGAACTCATGAACGAGCCCCGCTGCGAAGCTGATTACTCAGGACGAACAGTTAATGTGAGTGTTGTAAATATCTAATATAATCAACATAATCTTTTAATGATGATTATCTTGAACCTATAATTATGTTTTCCTTTAGGGTTGGGTTCAAGAAATGGCATCATTCGTGAAATCGTTAGATCGACATCATTTGTTGGAGATTGGCATGGAAGGGTTTTATGGAGACACGATGCCTGAACGAAAACAAATAAACCCTGGCTACCAAGTTGGGACTGATTTCATCAGCAATAATCTTGTTAGGGGAATCGACTTCGCCACGATACATGCATATCCTGACCAATGGTATATATATAAAGCACTACACGTAGTAATACTTTTGGATTAATGTTCTTTCTATAAATAGAATATAGGGTAAACATAACTTACCATTTTTCTACTTTATATACAGGCTATCTTCACAAAATGAAGATTCACAAATGGAATTTATGCAAAGATGGATGTCGAGTCATTACGAAGATTCAAGAAATGTCCTAAAGAAGCCATTAGTGGTAGCCGAATTTGGAAAGTCTAGTAAAGATCCAAATTATAACATTAACAAAAGAGATTCATACATTAATGCTGTTTATAGAAACATTTACATGGAGGCTAGAACTGGAGGGACTGTTGCTGGTGGTTTAGTTTGGCAAGTTATGGCCGAAGGAATGAGTTCCTACTGCGATGGATATGAGATTATCTTATCCGAAAACCCTTCCACTGATAACATCATTTCACAACAATCTCATGCCATGAGCATTTTATCACATTTGTTAAGAGCTGGACCTCAAAATGTGCCTGTAAACCATGCTCGTGGAGTCGAATTTGATCACGTTGGAGGGCCTGTGGCACATCATCGTCATGGTCGTCATGGTCATCATGGTCATCATGCTAATCATGTTCATAATCCAAAAGGATTAAGAAAGGCAGGGCCTTGAAAATGTGTAGAATTGAAGATGAATTAAAATCAAAAACCAATCTAACAGTTTAATGAAATTGTTATTTGATTTCTTTCTGTTTTAACGTGATTGTCACTAAATTCACTATTTACTGATTTAAATTCGGATGAAATGCTGCTCCACGAAGAAAAAGAAAAATAAAGTGCACGATACCTATTATTATTAATACTATAAAGCTTTGATAATCTGGGTCTAAAGTTCGATTTTCACCGACGTACTACATTCCCGCTAAATACATTATTTATCGACTTAAAATAAATTATTTAAAGAGTTAATTACATAAATCGTCCCTATGGTTTATCTAAAATTATGGATTTCGTCCCTAAGTTTAAAAAGTTGCATAAATTATCCAAGTTTAAAAATTAATTACGATTTTCGTCCTTAATTTCTAATTTGCACCCGTAATTGGGGAAAACCTTAGGGACGAAATCCGTAATTGAAGAAAAACCTTAGGGACGAAACCCGTAATTGGAGCAAATCTAAGGGACGATAAAGGTAATTAGTTTCTAAAAGTGGATGATTTATGCAACTTTTTACACTTAGGGACGAAATCCGTATTTTGAGATAAACCTTAGGGACGATTTATGTAATTAACCCATATTTAGAAAAAGAAAAAGAAAAAAAAACTTCTATGTGATGTACATTCATCTTTCTGTCATATTCTACAAATATATCAGTGAAAACAATGATTATCTAAACAAAGCTTGTGAGTATGTTTATTTGGGTAAAACTTTTAAATTTCGGCTTATGTAAGCGCTTTATGTATTTATGTAAATTTTAATAAGCTCATAAATCCATTTTTTTCGTCTTATTAGCTTATTAAGTTGAGTTTATAGTTTATTTAAAGTCATAAGCTCAACTTATAGGCCGAAAAAATTGGCCTATGAGCTTATGAAAATATTTATATAAGCTTATAAGCCGTTTAAATAAGCCAAAATAAACACCCCCATAATTTATATAAACAAGTTTAAGAAAACACGATAAGAAAAGCAATTAGAAAATTAAGAATTATGTATTTTGTTAGAAATGAAATCGAAACGGATATATGAGAAATAGGTGTGCCGGGCCTAAAGAATTCGATGACCCAAGCTAATGGGCGCAAAGCCGCAAACCATGACACATGTGTAGACCATGGGGTGGATAGAATGTTTTCAAATAAAAACAATCCATTAAGGACTCGTTTGGTTCATAAAATGTTTTTTATAAAGGAATTGAAATCTGTTAAAAGAATTAGAATTTGAGGAATTAAAATCGGAATTGATAAAAAGTTGTCCTGTTTGGTTGACAGAATTCAACGGAATTCAGTTTTAAATTTTTTCATATAACTTAGTTCGATTTGTAAGTCTTTTAATTTATTTAAATTTTTTAACATATGTCCGGTGAAAAACTTATAAGGAACTTATGGGAGCTTAATCTATTATCTTCGGTTGATCGATATTTTTGGGAAACTTATTTAAAATAAATACAAATTTCTAAAAAACAAGTTGTTTCAATTAGCTTTAAAAGTATTTTGAGATTATAATATGGTAAATTATAAGATTACCACTCATTAACTTTATCTTACTTAGTTATTATGTAGTATTTTACATATTTAAGCTAGAACTTCAACTGTATTGTCGAACACATTTACGAAAAAAGTTGACAGTTATATTAAAATGGTGAAAAGTTTTGTTTAAAAAAAGTTTTAATAAACTGGTTTGAATTCCATGAAATCATTAATTTTGAATTCCTTCCGAAACTGGAAGATATTTAGATTCCCTAACGGAAGAAATCTAATAGAATTTTGGCATATTCCAGTTCATTTGGATGTCCAACAAAACAGGATGCAACAGGAATTCAGAAAATTCTAGTTTCTTCTAATTCCATCAGATTTTGCGAACCAAACGGGATCTAGGTATCGATTAAATTAATCGTTTATTTCGTAAAATGTTTTTTAACAAATTAAAATTTATGAATGGAATTGGAATTTTAATTGATTAAAAGTTATCAAGTTTGGTAGAGAATACAACGAAATTTAGTTTTTAACTTTTGCATATTTCAATTTGATTTATAAATCTTTCGGATTAATTTGAATCTTGTAACGTATGTTTGATGAAGAATTTATAAAGGATTTACAAGAGCTTGAGCTTTTGAAAAAAGAAAGTACAAAAAAAACCGTCTTTGGTTGGTCGACATCTTTGATGAAACTAACTCAAAATACATATTTATAAAAAAAAAATTATTTCAAGTAGCTAGTTTTGAGATTATAATATGGAATAAGCGAGGGTGCAGTTACCTTGTCAAACACATATACAAAAATAAAAAGTAACATTTTCAACTCTAAATATCAAATAATTTAATTATTTGATTTTCTTTATCATTTTATAAACTATTTGATTTAAAGTTCTTTTTGGAAAAATTTATAAAATAATGTAAAAATATTTTAACGTGAAGTAAAAAAGAAAAGTTAATTTTTATTTATAGTAGTTGTATTAAAAGAGTATATATTTATAAATGACATATTTTATCTAACCTTTTGGTATTATAAAAATTATTTTGAAGATAATAGATATGACATTGATAACGATGAAGTAAAGAAAAATAAATGGTTATTATGTTAAATTGATAGAATTTGTTTGAAATACCTTTTAGTAACTTGTTTGAATACTTAGAAATTATGAATCTTGAATTATTTAAGAAACTGGATGGGATTTTGTACTCCACAACAAAAAAAATCTTATTGAAATTTAGTAGATTCTAATTCATTCTTTTGTCTAACTAAACAAGATAAACAACAATTTATAATTTAAATTATTTCCAGCTCCATTAGATTGAAAACCAAAAAAGAAACCAAAAAAGAGACTTTAAATAATTCTTAAACCGTAAGACTCTTTATTAATTACAGGTTTATGAAATTAAAATTGTGATAAAACAAGAGCACACTTTCCTTCTGTAAAATTCAAAATCCAAAACATAAAGATCAAAGGATTAGTATAAGTCTTTGTGTCATAATGAAACCAATGTTCGTCCATTTAACTGAGATAAAAAAACGATAGTTTAAATTCGGTTACGAGAGAAAATGTAAAATCACAAATTTTTATTATGGAGGAAAGGCGGTAAGAATCGCAAACAACTCATTAGACTAAACTTATCGTCTAGGTCGGTCTGTGAGACAGGTCTCACACCCCACTTATTTCCGAATTCCGACTATATAATGTTATCCTTAGACTCACATAAAGGGCTCGACACCTAAAAGCTTAGATAGAAACTCTTTAAAGTTCAAATAAATCACATTTAACTAAAAGATTGTTGATATAACTAAAATCATCGATTATTATCCAATTTTTCTCAAGATTTGTTTTCTGAATAATTCCTCTAATCCTCTATACAGGCAATAAACGTTAATCTATGAATGTGAGACATATTTTTGAGAAAATGGGACGAAATGAAAAATCACACGAACATGAAAATATACAAACAACCTAAATGATTTTTATATTTTCTTAGTTGCTACCTCTTCTGGTTTTAATTTCTAGATTAGTGATGACGATAAAATTTTGTTCAAGGTAATTCGATACGAAGATACACTACATTAGTATTTTTAAAAATACCAAAGCTATAATTAATTACCTATCCATATATAATCGTTATCATAAATAGTTTGGTTTAGTGATTTGACCCTGCATAGTTTGAGTGGTCTTACACGATAACAACCTATTTGTAACTTCATGACATTTTAGAACTTTTCTTGTAACTTTGGTGTAAGATCTCGACCAATGATAACACGCCCATCAATATTAATAAGTTTCAAACAAACATAACCTAAGTTTTATAGACTTATAGCTATATAGAAAATACTACGTATTATATTAGCACCATAGTTAGTAAGTCGTAGTGAGTATTCATTCCTATTTTGCTATATTAACCGTTTGTTATGTATATTCTTTATTACGTTACGAAATTAAAGACTTCAATAGTTAAGAACCATTTAAAGGAACACACTAAATCTTGTTTTTTCATGTGATGCAACATTTATAGAAAAAAATCGTTGCTATATGTTTTGTTTACGAGACTAGTGACATAAGGATAACCATAAACTTTCATTCTCAATGGTTTTTATTGAACTTGTTTTTTTTCACAAATGTTTCAATTTAACACTTGTGTAGACTTTCTACCGATTTATCAGGTATGGTTTAATCACATAACTAAATAACATTTTTACTAATTATTATTATAAGTTTGATAACCACAATCATATATGTTGTGGTTAATTAATCATTACATGTATCATTTTGTTATACATTGGACACAAAGGCTCTCTGCATTTATGGATATCATCTACTACAATCACTGAATACTAGTTTTTATTCATGTCCTTAAATTTTAGCCACAGCTATAGGTGCAACTTTAAAACCGGTTTTTTTTCGAACCGTTACAAAATCGAAACCGGTTTTTAGAGAAACCGGTTATATATAAATCGAAACCGGTTTTATTTAACCGAACCGGTTAAGACCGATTATGGTTTTTTGGAAATACCGGTTTTTTCGGTTTTTTAACCGGTTAAAACCGGTTTTTTTACATAACCGGTTAAAACCAGTTTTTTTTTAATATATCCGTTAGGGAGCGTTACTAGCCGTTAGATAGATCCGTTAGTGACCGTTTTCACTTTTTTGAGTTTTTTAACTATTTTTAGGCAACTTAGAGGTGCCAAAAAACTAAAAAAAAAAACGCTCATAACGGTCACTAACGGATCTATCTAATGGCTAGTAACGCTCCCTAACGGATATATTAAAAAAACCGGTTTTAACCGGTTATGTAAAAAAACCGGTTTTAACCGGTTAAAAAACCAGTATTTCCGAAAAACCATAACCAGTTTGGTTAAATAAAACCGATTTCGGTTTATATATAACCGGTTTCTCTAAAAACCGATTTCGGTTTTGGCAACAGTTCAAAAAAAACCGGTTTGAGAGTTGCACCTATACATGTGGGTAATTGCAATGCATATAGAAGCAACGAATAGAAATTGATGGTTGCCATGGGTCTACACTAGGGGGTCTTTATTTTAAATATTATCTATTAATGGTTGAACCATTGCAATGTGTTGATTATCTCTACAATAAAGATGAAATGATGGATATTATCACAATAGTGTAACTAGCAAGATGCGTATTAATGGCTGGTACTTTTATTCTTTGTTATGTATCTTCAATAATTTTCATTCATTATTCAAGCTCGTATCTACATTCTTTGTGAAGTCATTCTCCCTATTTCTCGACATCTCATCATTTGCGACTACAAACAATTGTCATTATCTAAAGACTACAATTGCATCACTTTATTTGTTTACTTTAGAATTTGATGGTAGTTATGGTGTATGTATTTCTAATTGGGTTTAGTTTATAACTTAATTTGCTTGATTCCCATTTCAGTTTTTGAATCCTATGATTGAATGGTTTATGTATTTTTCTTTCCTAGGCCAAAACATGTATAACTTTAAATGTGGATAAAAAGATGGTGTGTCCGTTCACCCGAGTAATACATAAATATAACACTAGTTACTATTTATTGAAGACAAAGACTTCAAAAAATAAGCACATTACACACTTTTTGTTTAAACATAGCTCCATACGAAAACTCAATACAACTATTTTAAATAAATCCATCCAGTTATCATCTCTAATCAAATATAAAACGTATTTACATGTCGAAGGAAAATACTTACACTCAAGAAAACAAAATGGTTGTGGCGATTTTTGTCTAAGGACAAGTTTTTATGGTCTCGTGTAATTTCCTCCATCCATGGTGATCAAGTCTCAAACGGGGATGCTTTATATTCTTCGTTAAGACCATTTTTAAGGAAGTTCACGTTATCAAATCTCAAGGAGTAGACCTGATTTCTCACTGTCGGATTCGTGTAGGTAATGGCTTTTGCACTAAGTTCTGGACGGATACTTGGATAGGCGATAATCCCCTTTACATATGTTTTCCCCGTATATATGCTTTGGATACCGCAAAAGATTGCTTTGTGGCTGAAAAACTTAATGGTTCTCTATCTGATTCTTTCCGGCGTTCCGTTAGAGGTGGTGTTGAAGAGTTCCAGCTAAGCTACTTATTGATACAGTTATCCTCTCTCCTTCCGAAGATAGATGGGTTTGGGACTTAAATAATGATGGTGATTTTTGTGTTAAAGACGTTCGTAGGCTGCTAGATGACTTCTTTCTTCCCTAATCTGATATGGCTACTCGATGGGTTAAGTGTATTCCTGCCAAAGTTAATGTGTTTTCTTGGAGGGTTTGGCTTGATCGTCTTCCTACTCGGGTGAATCTTATTCGAAGGTATATTCGGGTTTTGTCTCTCCTCTGTCCGGTTTGTCTCGATGACCATGAAGATGTCTCACATGTGATGTTTAAATGTTCCTTAGCCTCTGATATCTTTCGTCGTCTTTGCCGCTGGTGGGACTTGCCTTGGTTGCCGTTATCTTCTTATTTAGAATGGTTATCTTGGTTCAAGAACATCCGGTTGAATTCAAAGACTAAAGGCCTCCTGGAAGGCGTCTTTTACATTTCTTGGTGGAGTGTGTGGAATTATAGGAACCAGATCTTGTTTTCGGCCAAGACTCCTCGGAAAGAAGTTTTGTTTGATGACATCGTCAATCGTTCTTTTAATTGGTGTAGTTCGAGATGTAATAGCTCTTTTAGTTGGTCTAGTTGGCTTCAACATCCTAACTTGATTTCTTTGTAATTCTAGCTCCTTGCTAGTGTTTCTTAATAAAGTTGCCGTAAAAAAAAAAAAAAAAACAAAGAAAAAAATAGCCGGTCAAAAACCTATAATTATTTAAGTGATACTTGGCCATGACTTTGATCGTAAACATAATTTCAGATAAGATTGTACAATTATGTGATAAAAAAATGTTAGGCTTTTACGTCTAATTCACAAAGTAAGCAACTATATCAGCTTTACAAGTAATTGACTGGATTGCATACAAGTCACTAACAATCTTTTCACTTTTACGTTTTCTTTGGGGTTCTTAACTTCTACAAACGTGTAAGCAATTTGATATCTTCAACTTTGGATCGATTTAACTTTACTGTTATCTCAATAATTAATTTGTTAATCGCAACAGTAAGATATGTCGCGTGTGTTTAGAAAACAATAAAATTTGAGCAATTCTTAAATCAATTTTCTTAAACGATGTTAAATTTCTATAATACACATTAGTGAGAGTGTGTATTGGAATATCGTTTGCAAAACTCAAATAGTAAAAAAGAAAAGAATTACATGAAAAAAAAGATTACTTACATTTTGTTAAAAAAACATAAATTTGTAAAAGTAGGACGACGTATTTCAAAACGTCATTTTATGAACATAAATTTTGTCTTACAAGCGCAATCGCAAACACCCCATAAACAGATCTACAAATGTGTTAGCGTTGTCGCAGTTTTATAAATATTATTAACAATAATTTTGGGCACTAGTGTTTATAAGATATTTAGGGTATGTTTGGTAAAATTAGTTTTTAGTTAAAGCTAGTAGTTTGTAGTTGAGGCTTATATATAAAGCTATAAGTTGGAGCTTTTATTTTTGTAAATGTGTTTGGTAAAATAGCCGACGTTTGAGCTTAAAAATATTAAATGATAAAAAAACATAATAATATAATAAGACAAATTTTATGATAATTATTTACTCCCTTTGTCCCAAAATTATTGTCCTCAGACAAAAAACGCATGGTTTTAGAAAAAAATAATCATTACTGATTTTTCTTTCTTACTTTTTGCAAATTGACAATTTTACCCTTAGCTAATTAATTAATGCTTTTTATATAATATATAAAATAACTTTAAACGAGGGTAATACGGTAAAGTTATCAAAAAAATTTCATCTATTTTTAATAGTTGACAATTATTTTAGGACATTAAAAAAAAAAAATGCCGAACAAATAATATGAGACGAATATTATAATTTATAATATTATAATTCTATCTACTTTTTAAGCTATTTGATCTTTAGTTATTTACCATTGATGATGGCATGAAAAGATGTGCACATTGTTTGGTATGGTATCCCTTCTATTGAGATTTTATGGAGACATGGAAAAAGGAGAAACAAGAAGGTTCAAAAACTTGATCATAAAGTTTGGTAAATAATTATGATTATAATTATAAATTAATGGATACTTGAAAAGTTAAATCTCTAATCTAACTCAACACTCCATATATCATTTAATCTTTTCCTCCCAATAAGTATGGTGTTCATAATTCAATTGATCAAATGTATATATAAAACTTTATCGTTCAAGTTAAGTAAATTTGTACGAAAGAACTAAATCGAGCTTTATATATATCAACGAACAACAACCATAGTTAGAGTGTAGTCTAAGGAGCCATATATGCATGTAAACCTTGCTAACACGATTCACAGCAGAATTATGCATGCACTTTAAACAAAAATATGATTATGAATATCCAAATCCCAAAAAAGAAGCTAATGATATTGATGGTCAAAACTTTGCTATATATATAGGGTACTACTAAATAAACCAAAATTCTTTTTTTTTTTTAAATATTTTAAAATATAATTTTTTTTGTATTGGTTGTTGCTAAAATAAATGTGTATAAATTGACCCACTTTCTTGAAATATGAACTTTTTTTTTATGACATTTGGTATAATAAATGTGTCAAGTGGGTCCATCATTATATATCTTTTCTTTTTAATTTTAATTGATTATTTTTTGTTTTCATTTTCATTCAATCATCTAATTATATTATATATATCTTTTTTATTTAAGAAACTAATTTATTTATTCAATCATCCGATCCCGCAGCTGCTAACGGTGCATATCCTTCAATCAAAGACATA
The DNA here is from genome assembly GCA_910822075.1 of Senecio squalidus. NCBI lineage: Eukaryota > Viridiplantae > Streptophyta > Magnoliopsida > Asterales > Asteraceae > Senecio > Senecio squalidus. The sequence goes on from CAJVGC010000590.1 coordinate 19,238,904, forward strand.
TATAACGCGCAATACACAATTCGCAAGGCCTTACAAGTTGGGAAAAGTCCGATGCAGGTAAAACATTACTCATTTAATTCCTTTATAATTTAACATTTTTTGTTCATCCGACACTTTGGAGGACTTATAAAAGTGATATTGCATCTAGGTGGGAAGACCCCTATGTTAGTCGTCAAGAAGAGTTTTACGAGCATTATTATCGTATTCCTGAATTTATTGATCTATCGAAATGATAATGTAACGTTTTATCTATTGTAACTCTAGTTTTTTTATCAATGAATGTTTAAGTAATTGCTTACTATTTTATAAATGTATGTAGAATTAAATAAACCAAAAAATATAAAACTTATAACTTAATTTTTATAAATGTATGCATAATTGAATAAACCAAAAATATAAATTTCTAATATAAATAATTAAAAAAATACAATCATTGCATTAATGATGACTTAAAAAAGTAAAATGATTAATGATTACACAAATAATTATAAGTTTAGAAAAAAATAAAAGATAAAATAATTTTTTAATAAAAAGTGAAAAAAAACATCATGATTATAGCAATCATGGTAAATTTAGTAAAATAATTTGGTACATTTAGAACAAGCCTATATATATTTTGATTAAAAAAGATTGGCGCCGATATCTTAGCGCCATCTTAGGTAGTTAACTTTAAACAGCGACATCAGTGGCTCCCCTTTTTAAGCATGAATATGCTGTTTGTTATCACCCTACCCAACGCCCAACACCATCTTTTTAAGTCATGAAACGATCTTAAAAAAACTGTCTTACATTTAAGTTAATCACCGGCACCCCGCTAAACATATGAAGTACTATCCGTAAATGAATGAATGTTCGAACCGCTGCGGACTATACTTAATAAAGCCTATTAAAAAAGTTATAATCGTAACATATTTTAAAGGCTTTTGCTAACAATAGTTTGCTAGCAGTGGCGGATCTTGAGAAATATATTTGAAGGACAAACATATTTTATTTTTTGAAGTGTAGATGACAGAAAATATATAAAATATAAGTTTAACCTTACAAAAATTTTTAAAAATATCCGGATTTTCGGAGGAGCCAGGACCCCGTGCCCTAAAAAATTTTTAAAAATAATATTAGATTTTTGAAAAATAATTTGCCTAAACATATATAAATTTTTAATCCACCATAACATCTTCGTCAAAGTAGACCAAATGTGTTATTTCGTAAGGGATACGTGATTGACATGATTTATATAGTTTTAATCTATCATAACACAAACTTGAAGTATAAACATATAAAACTGACTTTATAAACATTTATTATATATTAAACAAATATTCATGTCGAAAATCTATCCGCAAAATGTTGCATGACTGCATTAAAAGAATATTAAGAAATATATAACATTCTCTGACGACTATCCCACTACTGACTGCCTTACGCTTTTTTATATTTCTACTTGTTCTAATATATAGTCTTTGTATAATCCCTTGGTACCAAATTCACAAATGGCACATGAATTCATTTTACCATAAGTATTTACTATAAAAACAACATTTTAGGAATTATCTTATACGTATAAAAACAACTTTTTTTAAATAAGGTTTTGTGTTGTTTAGTTTTATAACAAAGCGCTTTGGGTTAGTTCGGGTCGGGATTTTTTATTTTTTTTCTTTACGTTTTCTTTTAATGAGAGTTTAATTATTATTTTTTTCGTTTATGTTTTTTCTTGAAAAAGGTTTGTATTTGTTTTTAATTTTTATTGTTATGAGCCATACGATCCCGTCATGAAGGGCGGGCTTAAACCTCCCGCATATAACAATATAGATCGACAACATGTATCTTTTTGATCTAATATTTGTATTTAAACTTTTTAATATGCTCTTGTTGTCAAGTGACAACTACTTATTGTGTAGGTAAAGGGAACTTGTTACTTTTTAGATTTTCTGTCTTCATTAAGATCATTCTCATGATTTAAAATGTTTCGAATTGAATCTAATATTCTCATTTCATCACCTCCGATCCAAGGTTCTAGGATTCCTTCCGCAAAGAAGATATCCGGCAAAACTATAAAAGCAATAATAGAATATGCACACGTCTATAATAGACTAATAGACCGTAAAAGATATCTAGGTTAAGAACGTTATTCCGTACTAGGACATTTAAATCTTATAAAAGTTCATAAATTTGACATATCAATCACCATTGTAAATGCCCTTTCATGGATAAATCTTAAAGAGTTAATTACATAAATCGTCCCTATGGTTTATTCCAAATTACGAATTTCGTCCCTAAGTTTAAAATGTTGCATAAATCGTCCATTTTTTGAAACTAATTACGCTTTTCGTCCCTAATTTCTAACGGACATCCATTTTAGGGACGAAATGTGAAATTAGTTGGCTATAATTTTGACGGAAATTATTAACGGACATCCATTTTAGGGACGAAAAGGGTAATTAGTTTCTAAAAGTGGACGAATTATGCAACGTTTTAAACTTAGGGACGAAATCCGTAATTTTAGGTAAACCATAGGGACGATTTATGTAATTAACTCAATGTTAAAAGAAAAGTTCCGAACATGAGAACTCTCACTCGATTTTCGGTCAATATAGAAAACCAACTTAGTCATCCCTTGGTGGTTAACAAATTATTGCTCTATAACTAAAACTGATACCCAAAAAAAAATTAAAAAAAACTGATTAATACATAATTGTGTAACTGCCTTAGAAACGGTTATAGATTAACAATTTCTTAAAAGAAAAGCAAACTATAAACCCTAATTGAGTATGACCATAATAGAAGTAGTAAACATTACTTTGACATATAATAAACAATATAAAGCGTAATACTGAATAGTGATTAAAATCCCTATAAAGAGGCGTGCCCATTCCTTAAACAACAATCACACTAACTTCGTGTACTAAATATTTTTTGATATGGATTTCCTAAAGGGACTTTCCTTCTTCCATTTTTTCGTCTTGGCACTCTTGCTTTCGAGCAATGCGGTCCAAGCGAGTCCAAACTACGAGGACGCCCTTACGAAATCCATATTGTTTTTTCAAGGTCAGAGATCCGGGAGGCTGCCAACGTCACAGAAAATTTCTTGGAGGTCCGTTTCTGGCCTCTCTGATGGCTCCCAAGCACATGTATGTATTCGTAAAATAACAAAACTTGAGTTTTCGCTTTTTTGTACTAGACATGTCAAAAATGTGTGGGTGATTTTATTCATGTTTTGTCCCTTTTTTTAAAAACTCAACATTAAATACAATTACGAAACTGTATTAGTTCATTTAAGAGGTTGTAAATGTCCCGTAAATATAACCCGAATCATCTTTAGTTTGTACGTTAGAATGGCGAAGTAATACTAGTATATGACACTTGCAGGTGAATCTAGTTGGAGGGTATTATGATGCAGGAGACAATGTGAAATTTAACTTCCCGATGGCCTACACAACAACAATGTTAGCATGGAGTGCACTAGAGAACTCGAAGCCATTAGGCCCGGAACTAGAAAACGTGAGAGTAGCAATCAGGTGGGCGACTGATTACCTTATCAAGTGTGCTACTGCCACTCCTGGTGTACTTTATGTAGGCGTTGGAGACCCGAATGCAGACCACAAATGTTGGGAGAGGCCAGAGGATATGGATACAGCCCGAACTGTCTACTCTGTTTCAAAATCCAAACCAGGGTCGGATGTTGCTGCTGAAACAGCAGCCGCTTTAGCTGCGGCTTCACTAGTGTTTCGAAAAGTAGATAGCATATACGCGAGATTGTTGTTGAAAACAGCAAAGTCTGTGTTCCAATTCGCTGCACAGTACAGGGGTTCGTATAGTGACTCCCTTGGTCCAGCAGTTTGTCCCTTTTATTGTTCTTATTCGGGACATAAGGTATAGTTTATCATTTTTATAAATCCTTTTTTCGATATTATATAATTATGATTACACTTTGAAGATTAAAACTTCATATATCAGGATGAATTGTTGTGGGGAGCTGCATGGTTGCTAAGGGCTACAAAAGATAAATCCTACCGTAACTTTATTGACTCATTAGGCGCAAACGATGCAAGTGATATATTCAGCTGGGACAACAAGTTTCCTGGTGCTCGAGTTCTTCTTTCTCGGGTAACTAACTAACTAACTAACTATTCATAGTCAGTAATTTGACTTTATTATTTCGGCTATTCATTTTCGTTGTTTTTATTTTCTCATTAGTGGAGTTTGGTCGAAAATGATAAGTCATACGATTCATTCAAACAACAAGCTCAAGATTTCATGTGCAAAATTCTACCAAATTCGCCTTATTCCACTACCCAATATACTAAAGGTACTATACAAAAAACGCATAGGAAAAATCATAGTTATCATGTTAACTAACATTATCATGTTCTGTTGTTGCAGGGGGTCTAATGTTTAAACTACCTGATAATAATCTCCAATACGTAACATCGATTACCAACTTGCTCACCACATATGCCAAATACATGAAATCCGCAAAATCAACATTCAATTGTGGCAACATCATGGTGACCCCAAATACCCTAATCAACCTTGCAAGAAAACAGGTATCTAGCTTTCTTACTTAGTAGAATCATTTTTGCAATATTAATTATATAAAAGTATTTATCGATTTGTATGTACATTTTTGTTATTTCAGGTGGACTATATATTAGGAGACAATCCAATGAAGATGTCATACATGGTAGGATACGGAACAAACTTCCCTAGAAGAATTCATCACAGAGGGTCCTCATTACCCGCGAAATCATCTCACCCACAGTCATTTGGTTGTGACGGAGGTTTCCAACAGTTCTACTATACTTCAAACGCGAACCCCAACATACTAACTGGCGCAATAGTCGGTGGTCCAAACAACAATGATTTCTTCGCTGATGAACGAACTGATTATAGTCACTCGGAACCTGCTACATATGTTAATGCAGCTATAGTTGGACCTTTAGCATATTTATCTGGGAGATAAATGATTAATATCCCTACATTATACATTTATAACCTAATTAACATGTTGTATTAAAAATCAAGTATATGCCACCTAAAAATGTAGGTGATGAATACAAGTATTTATGTTGCACTAATTATGGTTTATGTTTATAAAAATAATTTAAATCATGTGTTATCTATATGTTTCCTTTTTGGAACTACTAATGATGAATTAAGGGACCTAAGCATGGTGTTTGACCCTGATTACTACAATTTAGCGAATGTTCGGGTCCACAGACGACATTAAAGCTTAAATAAGCATTGGTCGTAATCATGTTGTGCATAGTTAACTTGCAATCCATGAAGCAAATTCCCATTCAAGTAAATTTGATTTTCTATTATTTTTATTATGCGATAAAAGTTAATTAGGAAGATTATGATAATTCTTCTGCTAAGACGAAAGTTTCTAGAAAAGGATTGTGGTCTTTTGGGCATATAGATATAAAAAGAAATCAGTGTCTTATGTTTAATTAATGGGGCCGTTTTGTAACTAATGGGTGTTTGGTTTAGCTTATATAATGGGATTAAGAGTTTATCGAATTGCAATAGTGATTGCCATTGTCCCCTTCTATTTTGTTTTCATTACGATTAACTTTGTTTTAAGTGTAGTATCTTTTCCATGAAATTATAATCGATTCCTCAACGCAACTTTAACTTTGTTTTGGTCACGATACCCAAAATTGGATCATTGGCCAACCCAAATCCTAATTTTCTTTCGACTTTTTATGTGCAAATCATCTTTTTCCGTTTTATATATATAGTGGAACACGTATAAGGTATTTGATTTGAGGAATCAGAATGAAGGAATGCCAATTATAGTCCGTGAATATATCAGAGATTGTAGATTTACAAACTTATTCAGAGTAGTTCCTTTTTGCCAACAAAACTGACTAGTAACAGAAACTTAACAAATTCTAAAACGGATTTTCACTAAAAAGTCAGTTTTCTTATCAATAAAAACTAAGATAAATTATTAATTATTAAAAATAACCATAAAACTAAATATGGTAAAATAAAGATTTTGATGACTTTTCACTTCCTATTTTCCCGCCAAAACAAAATATACTCACTCATTTAAAAATTACCCCAAACCAAAAATAATCCCACATTCAAACTGTGTTTAAACTTTTCACCATCACGAGTCTATTGGGATGGCATTCTGGGGTATGTCATATTTTTTTCCTTTATAATTTTTCATTTTGTTTTAATTCTAATTTTAATTTTAATTATAATATTTGACAAAATTGAAAAAGGGGTTTATTTAAAGCCTAATCAACCTTACACTCTACACTATCATGGTGACGATGTTGTTTCAAACAGACTTCGTATTACCCAGGTAAATAATCCTAGATGTTTATTTGCTCTGTTAGCTTATTTTGTTGGGCTTATGACTTATTTAAGTTCATACGCAACTAAAATTGAGCTTATTTGATTTTCCAATATAAGCTAAAACAAACACCCAATACTCTAAGTAATGTGCTTCCAAACAGGCTACACTTGGAGATGCTACACGTAATTCACCGGCTAGAAGCATAGTGCGATGTTCGGTAGGAGATAAACCTGCAATAGCTATATGTTCATTGTCCGTAAAAGACTTGACTTGTTGTCAACTAGAACTTGAGTTTGAGGAATCCCATGATGTCGTTTTCACTGTCATGGGCCCACGAGGAGTTTATCTTGCTGGTTATTTGATGACTCCTGCTGCCACTTCTAATCTGTATTCAATGTGAGTTTCTTAATACTTTCGCTTGAATCTTGATAACTATTTTTATTTATTTATTAGTTATGTGTTAAGTTTCTTTACATGATCAATTAATTATTGGAAGACTCGTGTGTTAGCAGTGACCATAACAGGCAAGAAAAACCGATCATGGAGATAGCTGGTTGTGGTGATTATGATTTGCACACGGATGAAGTTGATCTTGATAAAACAGGTACGTTAAAGTGAAATTTAACGTATTATAGGTTTTATTTTTCATTTTGTAGTAATTAATGTACTTTGAGTTATTAGTTCCAGTTAAAGAATCAATCCATCCTCCAAACACAAACATTGAAGATTCTGATAAAAACATCGAAGACAGGAAACGTCTGGTAAAATATGTTAGAGACAAAAACAGAAAGAAAAAGTTCACCATAACTGTTGACCATAAAACAGGGTATGTTTTTCCATATTGTTACTCTCTGCGTGTGTTCATTGTAATCAAATATAACGAGTTAAAAATGTGTATGCTTGAATCTATAATTCCGTCTGAATCATGTAAGCAGAAAGGATGGCAATGAAGATTCAAGTTTTGGTGCCCATGATAAATACTTAAATCAGCAGCTTTGCAGTAGTAACAAAGATCAAGAGAAAACAATCGCTGTGAAATTGCATACTGTGTTTGGTAGACTTCTTGAAGAGAAAAGGTATAACTTTTTTGATATTATAATGTACCCATAAATGCACAAATTTTTCATCTCGGAAAGAACGTGGTTTTTAATATTTTTATTTTATGTTCTTTTGATAAATAAGTGACGCTATTGGGAAGAAGAAGAAAAAGAGAAGTAAGAGAAGTCGAAAAAGGAAACCAACTTCGTTGGTAGCTAATGATCTGTTAGATGAGAAGTTTGCTTCAGATTCAGGAATAACCGAAGAAAACAAGTGAGTTATAGAGTCTCCGTGCTGCCTTTTTACCCGTTCTATATGTAGTTCTAAAACTAAACTCGATGTGGGCAAATAACTTTTTGATTTTTTTTTACAGTTCTCGTGATGCTTGTGAAATAAGTCATGAAAATGTGAAGAAAAGGAAGAGGAAGCTTACAAGAAGTAAGGATTTAGTTAATGCTTAACGCTTGCTTTCATACCCCAATCTCGGGTTTCAGGATATGATGATGGATCAATCGTAATTCAGAGCCTTGGTTAGGAGAGTGAAAACTTAGCACGCGAGTAAATTTTTGTGTAAGCTTAGGTAGAATTATATGGCGATATGTGTGTATTTTAAGAAAACACCATTTGCCTTTTTCCTCTTTTTGTGATCAAGTGTGACTACACAGTTAATCATCTTTTCCGAAGTGAAATGAAACAATCATATTGATGGTGTTTTCTTCTTAATTTTCATGATCAAAAAATTCTGGGACATTAGAACAGCATTATAATTTCATTGTATTTGCTGTATTTTGGAGTACTACTGAATGATCATTATGTTGCGGGTATTACATGAGATGTCAAGATAGCTACTTTTCATAAAATTCACAAAGCCAAATCATATTTTAGTGCAATATTTCCCGTTACCGGGATTAATTTAGTGCAAATTTTTCCATTACCAATTTGCTATACTTGACATGGTAGAATAACAAGGTAGCTTCTGGGTTCTTAAGTAAATAATCGACCAAAATTTAATTAGAAGACTGATTACATTACACGGGAAAGAAACAACACCTAACCCATCTTAATTCTAAGCTAAACGATTCAGTCAAAATGAAAAATAAATTTTAAAATCCTCAACATCCTCGTCTTACAACTTAATTCTCTTTTAAGTTATGATAGTCTTGATATTTAAGCGACGTTAGATCAAATTGATGGGATTCTGAAGTAGTCTGGATCGAAATGATGCAATCTCACGTACCCATCTTCACCTCCACTTGAGAAACTATAACACATTCAAAACAAGATTAAATTAACGAGTAATACAGGTTGAGTTTATTTTACTGTTACAAAGCCAGAATAAAATTATATACCTTCTACCATCGGGATTGAACGCCAAAGCGTTTATGGGTCCAAAATGTCCTTTTACACCTCCAATCTCTTCTTGTAGAATCTATTAGTCACATATATATCAGAAATCATTAAAATTGTTCGAATAAACCCTTCAAAAACCACACCTAGATGTCTACTGCAACTTACCTTGTCGTAAAACTTGGCTTCAAATTTACCGGCACGGTGATCAGTTGTGGTGACGGAAGATGCATCCTGACCACCTCCAAGCACAACCTATAAATTATCATATATGTTCCAAGCAAACTATTAAATTAATGATCCGGCTAAAAATGTTTAGTTTAAAATTTGATTACTGGATTAAACTTACATGGTTAAGAAGTGGAGACATTGCAACAGCATTGACAGGTCGTTCAGTACCATATGTCTTAATCAATGTCAACGATCTACTATCCCAAAGCTAATAATTCGAAAAAATATCGACATATTTAGAAAATTGATTAAAGTTTAAAAAAAAATCATGGGTAGCAATTAATATAGCATATTAACATAGCGAAGTTCACCTTAGCTGACTTATCAAGTGAGCCCGTGAGAAAGTGTGAGGCATCAGTCGATTTGGCAAGTGATGTAACCGTCTTCTTGTGACCAACTTCCTTGTCATTTTCTTGTAGCAATTTTCCAGTCTACAAGTTTAAAATTTTCATAAGTTTAGACAAACAAAAGTTAAATACCACTCCGTAGTTGCTAAAAGATTTACACGTTAATTGTATAATCATACCTCGGTATCCCAAATTCTAATAACAGCATCTTCACCAGCACTAATGATAGTTTTGTTTAAAGGTCCCCAAACCGCTCTATTAATTCGTCCTAAAGGTCCCTTAAGTACAAGAACCGATTCACCAATCTCTGCAATACAACACTCATTAGATATACTTATACAATATTCAGCACAGAAACTACTAAAGGTTTCACTAAACAGAAAACTAACGGTCATCATGATCGGAAGCGATTCGTTTAACATGAATAGCAGAAGGCAGTCCCATAAACGGATCAGTAGTAATCACACAAAGCTTATCACCAACAGAAAAATCAACAGCTCTCGCAGGCGAATCGAAACCGAAAGTAAATAACAGTGTCCCACTTTGAACATCCCACAGCTTAGCAGACTGATCAGCACTACCCGTAATCAACCGTGTCGAATCCCCTAAACGTAATCAAAATCAATAACAAATTAACTAATAATATATATATATATATATATATATATATATATATATATATATATATATATATATATATATATATATATATATATATATATATATATATATATATATAATGATATAATATAGTGTAGATGAGAATAGGTTACTTGAAACATCGCAGCACCAAACGGCGCCGTTATGACCACGATAAGTGCCTAAACGTTCGCCGTTATCGGCAAACCACACAGTAGGAGTGTGGTCCTTAGCGCAGGAGAATAAAAGATCGCCGTCTCTGTTGTATTTGAGGAAAGTTAACGGCCTTTCGTGCCCTTTCATTAAGATTGGCCTCATCTTTGTTAATTAACCGGAAAATTAACGACAGATGATAACGATAACGATCGCCGGTGAAGTTTTCGGTTTGTTTGATCGATATTGCAAACACAAAACCCTAGATAGAAGGGTTTTAGTTGGGCCTTATTTATATTTTCAAGCCCATCCATGGACTCCTACTCGAACAATTCTACTTGTGAAAAGCTCGATTCGAACGAGACTTAAACGAGATCGAGTCACACTTAATTGTAACATAAGGTTCGTTTAATAAACATGCTAGAGCCTGAGTTTGATACACAAAACACGTGAGCCTATACGAGTTTAAATGATCCTTTTGCCATATAAGTATTTATATAAGATAATGGTGTGTTATTCTAAGTGGATACATGTAGTTTGAGGTAAGACTTCAAGATGAGACCTTCAATATTAAGGAACAACCTAGTATGTAGTTGTAGGCAGTGACAACTAGTATACCATGCCTCCATACTATAGCTGCTATGTATTTTCTTAACTTAAACCATGATAGATATGTAAGTAACAACTTAAAGTTGAAAGGTTCAAAAGCATATATAGGAAAAAGATTTTGCCTGTAGGAGGTATGGATATGTGGATTAAACATAACAGAAACCCTCATTTATCACCAAATGACAGGCAAAACCCAGGCATACCTAGTGTGAAAAGAAAGGCATAGTAGTGAGACACAGGATCACCTAGTTAGACCTCCTAGGGTTATGCATTGTCACAACTGTAAACAAATAGGTCACAATGTGAAAACATGTAAAAACCCAAAAGTCATTGTCATAAAGGTTCCAAAGAAGATTGGTAGACCACTTGTTGAGATTTTCAGTTAATCCAAGAGTCGGGACTAGTGAGTTAAGCAGTAGGGGTGGTTCAAGTAGTAAGGTTGGTTCAAGTGACATGGGTTTTAGAGGCGGGGGGTGGTAGGGGCAAGGGTGGTGCAAGTACTAGTAGAAGTGGACTAGTTGATGAGGATTTGTAGCAACCCGAAATTGTAAAAATGACTCCCTTTTACGTTGTTTTTTGGAAACATCAATTGCTTTTAGTGGCTTTTTCACTCCACGGTGACAATAAATATCACGTCTTACGGTTCTATCATTTTTCTTTTCGGACCGATCTTTACGAACAACAAAACCATGTTGCTTAGCATATTTTTCATAGAAAACAAATGCTTCCTCAAAAGTAGAAAAGATTTGGTCAATGAAAGGTTCAAAGTTTATTGTTAGGCGAGTAACTAATTCGTCATCTTCTTCATCGAAAGGATTATTCAAATCTAGCATAATGCTTCTGTAAAAAAAAATACGATATCAAAAAGTTAAGTTCATATTGGCTAACATGTTTTGTGTTATGTACCCATATACATTTAATATACATTATATAAAATTGTTTTCTCTTCTAAAACAGTGGCTATAAAGGCTACAAACAAACACTACGTAATAACAATAACTAATTATGCTTGCTCAAATGTAATTGCTAAACAAATATGCGTTGGGAAGATTTATGATACCTTGATTAACGAGAGTGAGAGAGGTTGAATTAGAGTGTGTCCCACAAAAGTGCCTTTTTATCTCAAAAACTAAAATACAAAATTTTATTTGATTGAATTTAATTTCATGAAACAATTTACATTGCTATGCATCTGGTTGGCGGGAATGTATGGGTTATAGACTTATAGGAGGGAGATAATTAATTTTTGACTGGTTATTTTTTTATTAATCGAAATTTATGAAAGAGGGAGAGAATTTGACAAAAAGAAACGTGAGAGTTATGGATAAGTTTGAATTTTTTTTTTTAAAGATTAAAACATTGCCGAAGGGGCTATATTTATCAAATCTCTTTTATTTATTTATTTATTATTAATATTGTAAAATTTGTTTCACAACAACAACAATAATACAGTGACAATTAACATCCAAAATGCAATTCGATACATAAAGTTTTTAAACCTCAAAGATCTAACTTGTGCTTCAGCTTCATTCAATTTTCCTTTATACATATCGCTTGATGAATCGGGATCCCACCAATGAAAATACGCACACTTTCGTTTGTACTTGTAAGTTGAACAACTTAAAAACCTTATACCTGGGTTGGTACTCGTTCTTGAAGTCCACATTCCACATACGTCACCACAATCACACAACACACGAACCCTAGGTGACCCATTTCTTTCAATCGGTCGTAGAGTTGCACTTGAAGATGATGATTTCGACATGCTTGATTGAAGACGACTGGATTTGGGAAAAAAATGAAATTAGTTTTCTTCGTTTTAGGTTTGGGGGAACATTTAGAAATGAATAAAAATGATGATATTAAACAAACAAATTAGGAAAAAAAAAAAAAAAACTAAATTGGTTATTAAATATAGGGTAACCGAATACCCACTAAATGACCCGAGATGAAAAAAATAAACCACTTTAAGTGATTAAATTGAGAAGAAAAAAAACTCCGATATCTCAATTGAAAACGAATATTTTTTTAAATGACTTTTATACATTTTGCCCTATTATAATTATTGGTACAAAATTATTTGAAATAATATTTTATACTTTTTATATATTTATGTCCACAAATTAATAGAAAAAGCAATTATATATACAAAAAGTAAAAGTGTAAACAATAATAATCTTCTTTATTCAACATAATTTTTACGAATTGAGTTCAAAACTTACTTAAAAAAAAAAGAAGCCGAGCTTGAACTCTATAAAATAAAAACGAGCTCGGGTTCGACTTGTGTACAAATAAATAATTTTTTTTTTATCATAAATTTCCCTTTTTTAATTTGTATGATCACAATTTTAATTTTCTATTTTTAGTTAAAACCTTTTTTTTACATCAGACCTTTGTTGGCCTATCAACAACAAACTTCAAATCAAAAATAGTAGCAGGTGCAGATCGTCTGCTACAATGGCAACACCGGCGTTTAAATGGAGAAGACGACGTGTCGGTGGCGGTAGTACACCGTCTCCCAGCCGGAGTATCAGAATATTCTTATCCAGAAAGTCCGTCTTCCGATACCTTCTTTTAACTCTAGCGATCATCGCCATCATTCCTCCGGTTTACTTTCACTTCCGTCTTCGTCATTTTCATCAGGTATAGTATATCAATTTGATATCATCTATTTATAAGGTATAGTTGCCCTAATAAGTATTAGTCCTATTGTTAATATGTTTGCGATCGGATCAGGCTTTTGAAATATGCTAAACTATAATGTAGTACCGCACTCCAAGATGTTTATAACTCATTGCTAGTGTGTTGTGCTTTATTCATTTGCAATTTGTGGAATTGCAAGTGTGTGTTATTTTGGTAGAGGTTAAATATCTCATAACTCGGTTGTTTGTTTTTATCTTTGCAGATGGAGTTAAAAAAGTGCAGTTGGTTAAATAATCCTCCTCTTGTGTGTGCTCATGGCGGTGATGCTTCCAAGGCCTTTCCTAATACAGTATGTATCTCGTTTTAGTGAATCACTAAATGTAAAACATATTTCAACACGGCTATTACCGTACGGTAAAACCAGAAGTCATGATATGAATAGGAGAATGGTGTACGTATAACCGCTATTTTGGTGTACATTATAGGGTGATAACCGTTAATGACCACAATGTGGTGGGATTTGGGATATGATAAAATGTTCTTTACATTTTAAATAATTTATTACTGTTTCTCTTTGTATTTGCCTTGTCTCAGTGCTTTTCCATTTGTTTCTCACTTAACAGATGGATGCTTATCATATGGCTCTTCGTTCTCAAGTGGACTGCATCGAGATTGACGTTTCTCGGTCTGCTGATGGCGTTTTGTTTGCTCTTCATGACAGGTAAAATATGGTGGTCCTTTTCTGTAAAGTTTATACGATACCATATATAATTCTTTCCATGCATTGAGATCTATTGTTCTAAATGGACAGAGTATGAATTAGTTTGATCTATTAGTAGAGTTGATTCTGATATGAAACAGGCAGGGATTTGCAGCGATTATCTGGGAACAGTTCTTCCAAGGTTGGATACATGAGTGCCAAGGAGGTGGGCGTTTTTTGCCTCATATGTTATATGCTACTGATATACCATGTTCCATCTAAAAATCTACTGTTATTTTACTTGCCATATTGCAAAAGAATAAAAACCAAATTGTTTGAATTTTCTTACTCATTTCTTTATTCAAGTAAAATTTTTGAAAGTTTAGCGTTGAATGAGAGTATATTTAGATTGTTACTGTAGATAAAAGAGCTGGATGCTTTTCATGAAGTTACCATTCCCACAATGGAAGATGCACTCAAGGTAAACTCGCATCCATGATTATGAGTCCATTTTTTATTCTGAAAATAAGATGGAACATTTTTTAGATAAATATATTATTCGCTTAATGTGGTGTGTTCTATAGTTGATTTCAAGTTCCGTTCAGAAGGTGGTTGTTGATGCCAAAGTTGGGCCTCCATCATACGAAAAGGGATTTGCACATGATATTCTTTCTATTGTGAGTCTTCATATCTTTGCAAATTATGAAAAACAAATTTGTGAACATAAAGTTCGCCATACGAGTTCTGTTTTATCTTACGAGCGTAGAATAATTACAGGTCAAGAGGACACAATGTAAGAACTGCGTTGTATGGGCTAAAAGTGACAATCTAGTGAGGGATGTGATTAAGAAGTCACCAGATATGACAGTATGATCCTATGTATCCTATGACTTAATAGCTTCTGTGTGTTTTAGGCAATTTTTTAATTGTTCTAAATCGTTATATCTGGTTTGTTGTGGTTTTGTAGGTAGGCTACATTGTTATGATGGATTTTTCTACAGGAGTACGAACAAATTTATTAAGGATGAGAGATGCTGAAGTTGTTGGCATTTACCATGGTCTAGTTGACTCGTCAACTGTCAAAATTCTGCACAGGTAGTATTTTTTACACATTTGACCACTTAAACATTTTCATGTGGAGTCCAATCATCTATGAAAAATGGCTATGAGAACCACATAATTAACCAACTTGTGTAATGATACAATTGACAGGAGGAAAAAGAAGATTTATGCGTGGACTGTTGATGATGAACCTGCGATGCATAAAATTTTAAACGAAAATGTGGATGCCATCATCACCAGTGATCCGACTTTGCTTCAAAATTCCATGCGCGATATCAGAAAAAAATGTCTTGTTGATGGTTACTCTATTGGGTCATAACTTATCACCAAACTAGATATACTCGTCAATTGTTAATCTAGATTTACTCATGTACTACCTTTTGATATTGGGCATCGCTTATAAAGTACACATTTTTTCTATGATCTTAAAACTATTTGTCTTTTTATTTTCTATATCTATTATATCCGCTAAAAACATCATAACTTTAAAATTGTAATACTTTTGAATTTGAATTTGAATAACCTTTTTATCCTTTAAATATCCATTGAAACCAACAACTTGTATATGCTATTTGCTATTTTGCTTATAAATCACGAAACATGTAACATTTTTGAATACCTTCGAACATTCCCTAGTATATATATAGAGTAAATTACACCGTTGGTCCCCATGTTTGTATCCAAATCACTAGTTTGAGGCTTTTTTTGAAATAATTACACCAAACGTCCCCAATGTTGCAATTCTGTTACGCCGATGATCCATTTTCAACAATTCTCAATTGAAAAGACTAAAATGCCCTTTTCTTATAATTTCTTTTATATTTTAATTAATTTTTATTTCTTTATGTTTTTTAATTTTAATTTTAAATTATAATTTGTTGTTCTTGATTTCTCCAAGATTTCAAGTCAGGCAAACACTCTCTGATTTGTTGTTCTTGATTTCTCCAAGACAATCCTGAATATTACAAAAAAATTAGTCAAGTGTATGGTTAATGCAGATAAAGAAACATCGAAATGGAAGTACCAATTATATTGTACCTGTGAAAGATGCAAAACCTTTCCATCGGTAAGGTCAACCTCATATGACTCGCCACTTTTAACTTCAACACCTGCAACATAAAATAATCTATGAATTTGCAACAATAATACGGTGTTTTCAATGATACACATTAAAATAAGGGAACTGCATTAGAGGTCTTTCAAAATCAGCACCTTGTTTTATTTTAGCTTATATACAGAAGTACGAGCTAATTTTCATTTTAAAGTAAACTTGAAATCTTTTGTTGGTGTAATTTGTTCAGGCAATGGTGTCAAGGTTAGCTGACAATGGAGAAAAGATACGAAAACAGATTATTGAGTTGAATTTGGACCTTCCCCCTCCCTCCACCACCTCCGACGACCTTCCCCCTCCTTCCACCGCCAACTCAACCACAACCACTTATATCATAAATAGATTCAACCCAAACTAAAATCGAAACCCTAATTAACCGGAAAATCCAACTCGGACTCTTTAACACAATCAACTTGTAAATTAAAACCAAATCACAAATGAAAACCTCTAAATCGAAACCCAGTCAGCGTTTGAGAGAAGTCATGTAGTATGAATTTGGGATGACAGATATGGTGGATTTTGGTGAAATTCAATTAGAAATGTAGAAGATAAAGAGAAATGGAGAAAAGAAAGAGGAGAGAGAGAATATTGTAGAAGAGAAAGAGGAGAGATAATTTTTTTTTTTTTTTTTATTATAATAAATGTAAAAGAAAATGTAAAAAGAAAATAAAAGTTGTTATAAAGGGTATTTTAGTCTTTTCAATTGAAAATTGTTGAAAATGGATCACCGACGTAACAGAATTGCAACATTGGGGACGTTTGGTGTAATTATTTCAAAAAAAGCCTCAAACTAGTGATTTGGGTACAAACATAGGGACCAACAGTGTAATTTACTCATATATATATATATATTAACTAGAGAACTTGGAAATATTAATGATAATTGGGAAGAAAATTCTTAAAAACCTAAGAATTTATCTAGAAAATTCATGGAGTTCAAACTCTATAAATAGTAAAATCATCTTTACTTATAACTAATCTAATAAATTAAAGTATGAGAAAAGTGAATATGAGGCTGTTACACATTTAAGTTTATATGCAAAACCAATACAAATCACGTTATTTTGTTGAAATTTTTCAAATTTATATAATTTTAATCATGTTTAACAAAATCACTTTACTAATTTTTATCTATTTACATCTTTTTCTTGTTAAATCTCGTCTTTCTACGATAAAAGTTTTTGCCTTATCACTAGTGATCTATGGAAAAGATATTTAATAACTTGTTAATAATAAACAACGTCCCATGCATTTTGGGGATCATATCCTCTTGATGAATATAAGACAAATCAAGCGTTTAATAAAAATATAAACAACAAAACGACATAGTTTTTGATGAGTTTCAAATGTAAGATTACATTTATAACAACTCCATATTCATTTCCCCCTTAAATTATTTGTCATTTCAAAATTTAAATGTAATTAATGACTAGGGAGTACATAATTAGAAATATTAAGAAGATATGATAGGCGGGTGTGTTTAGTTTAAGGTTTTTGGAATAGGGAATGAGAATGAAAACGATATATGATATTTATTTCAAATGAATGAATCTAAACGAGGTTTTATTTGGCCACATTTTGTTGCGGGGATAACTGTTAAAGGCCAAACAGGTCGAATATAATAATCGATTGAATATAATAATCGAAAATGTAATAACAGAGGGGGCATTATTTTATAAAACTTAAAAATAATAGATGATAGTTTATTTTAAAGGAATGAATTTAAATAAGGTTTTATTTGTCCACGGTTCGTTGGGATAAAGGCTAAATGGACCTAATATAATAATCAACCAAATATAATAATTAAATTCTAATTAATGAAATTTAAGGGGTGAAAATATAAATAATTAAAGTGAAAAATTTCAAACATAAATATTACTAGTATATTATATGTACAGTGTACTTTTTATTAGAAAACTTAATTTAAGAATTGCTTATATAAAGTAATGTAATGTAATAATGGGACAGACACTACTCATTAAAAATTTATGGGCTGTTTGATATCACCATGGACCAAGGAATCAGACTCAGATCACGGACTCGGTCTGTGGTCTGCGCGTTTGATAAGGTAAAGTTGTCACGGACTCGGTCCGTATCACGGACCCATATCAAAGATTCAATCTGCAATGAAAAACCGTAGACTACATTTTATCAAAAAAAAAATCCAAGCCGCTGGCCCTACAAGCTGAAGTCTCCACCACCGCTGCTCCTCCACCGCTGCCGCTCCTCCACCGCCACCGCCACCGCCACTCCTCCTTCTTAAACAATTACGCAACAACTCCCAACTTTTATGTCCACCAGCAGACTAAAGAAAATCCCCATATAAAAACCATTAGATATGAACATGGCACAATAAAGGTGTGAAGAGTAGATATTGAGCAAATGTATTCTAAATCTTATATATCCCATACTATTTGCAACCATTTAACGTTTAGATCACTCCCTACTAAACCAATGAAAATAGAAATCAAATTTTGTCTACCAACTAATCTCTAACTCTGAGTGTATGAATAACTCTATCTAGTTATATAAAGAAAAATGGAAACTCTTTGAACCCTTTTGTAAGACATTTGGATTTGTTTAATTTGGATTTTGTAAGATATTTGGATTTATGTTTAATTTGAATTTAGGGTTAATTTTGATTTTGTACGTCATTCAATATAAAAATAAACAGAATGGTAAAATAGTAATTTCTCCCAGTCAGCATAGCCAGTCCGAGGCATAATCAAACACAACAAACTCAGTCTGCACCTAACTCAGTCAGAGCTCCAACTCAGTCTGCACTAACTCAGTCTGCAGCTATCAAACAACCCCTAGGTGTTGTTTGCTTAATGGGTTTTTAGGCTATGGCATGGGTTTATAATCTCTTATATTGTTTGGTTTGTGCACTAAAGTATGAGAAAGGGTATAATACCCATGAAAAAAAAACCCATGGGTTTTGATAATATTTGATGTGGGTATATCAGTCTGTCTCTATCTCTCTCCTTGATTATAATTTAAAATGATTTTATTTACTTTAATTTATATAAAATAAATATATTTCTTAAATATATTTGAAACTAAGTTTTTTACAATCACTTTTAAATCTATATCCATTACAAAACCTGTTTATCAACCAAACACACCCTTAATTTAAGAATTGATTATATAGAGTAATACTTGGAAATGGGGAATGAAAATTAAATGATAGAGAATTTTCAATCCCATTAAGAAATAATAACCAAACTTTATTCCCAAAAAACGATTTTGTAAATCCCCACTTTTTTGCTGTCTTATTTCCAAGTTATGATGTTTGAATGTTTTTTATCACAATAGAAAAATGGCGGACATGTTTATTGAGGAGTAAAAATTACACCATAATAATAATAATAATAATAATACTAAATAGAAATCCTTATTAATTTGAAATTTATAAATGTCATGTTTAGATGCTTACCTTTTTATAAATAAATATATATTGTAAATCCAATTCTAACTAATTTGAAATTTATAAATGTTATGTTTAGATGCTATTTTGTGCTGCTTAGTTGATTTTCTATATATATTTTCTCTACTAGTTCCTATTTGATTCAAACAAGTTTCAAATTTAAGCAATAATTTCCTTTCGAAGATTTTTTAGATGGAAATATATTTAGAAAAAATAAGAGGAGAGACAATGTTATGTATATATATAAGCATATGTTTTGTATGTCAAAATGCCACAACTAAAACACAATGTGTTTCTCATACCAAATCTGCACTTACGGTTTTTTTTAAAGAAAATAAAATTAGGAAAAGTTAAGAGGATAGACAATGTTATGTAATCACATAAATAGGCAGATGTTTTGTATGTCAAAATGTCAAACAAAACACAATGTGTTTTCCATGCCAAATCCTCATTTAATGTGTCTTTAGCGTATAGCTTTTCGGAGTTTTTAAAAGCTAAAGCCTTTTGTTTTAAAAAAGATGAACCCCTTCAATAGTTCGAACGATAGAATGATAGAGTTTTCTTATTAAGAAAAAAAAAAAACTCCCAATTAAAAAAATTCAGTATAAAGCTACTTGAAATAGCTTCCAGAAAAAGAAAAGCTTAAAATTCAATTTGTATCTCTAGCTTTCAACTCGTATATTCAGGCATCCAACTCAAACTGCTTGTACAAAACATATCCACAATCAAGCTGATTATGCTAAAAGCCACATACAATTAAACGTATAAGGTGCAGATGAACTGATGAAGTGTATTTGTAGGAAATCTTTTGTATCAAAAAAATTAGAAAATTATGTATTTGTGGTTTAAGAACGTAAGAATTTGTAGTGAATGTCTCATGTTCAAAACTCCCAAATTGCTGCCAAAATACTTCAAAACTCCGTATATGACTATATGTGTTAGGACAATTTGCAGATTCCTACGACCTCTTTTGATAATTGTATGTTTCCCACACACAGGACTTGGTCTGACAGGTCATTAAAACAAACATTTCTTGTATCTGATTATTGATTCGTATGGATCCATTTCATTAAACGCAGTTTTTGTTTGCATTTTCTGATGCCATGATAAATTTTAAATTTATTACTACTATAAACCTAATGTGTACATGTGAGTGATAAACGGAAAAAAATTAGCATGCTATTGTTGTTTACAGTTTACTGGCATAGAGGGTAACCCTTCTGTCCATATTGCTGGGAAAACATAACCTCGAAGGGATGACTATATATTTATAAACCGTAAATACTACCGTATAAATGTTACATAATATAAAGGGCCAATGCCGGACTATACAATAACAAGACCTAGTCCATTATACTAATTATATTATTATCCAAGATAGTCAAGTGAGATTCTCAAACACTCAGACCGGAGTAACACCAACGTAAAAACTTGAAAGAATACATATGAGGGTAGTCAAAATGTTTTTGACGACTTATTCTCATAAGGACTGAAAGCATATACTAAAAAGTCTCAATCACTTGACCACGGCTAATCCAAACTTTCACAAGTTTATGTGATTGTCACAATCAATGAAATGTACAAATAGTGAACTCAGATAACTAAGTAGATAATAGCAACTAGGTTCTCAAATATCAACATGCTGGATGAGTAACCCTCAATCTAAGCTCGTGATTTAATCTAATAGACTTGGATCAAACGAAACAAAACCAAAACTACATGTACCACCTACACATTTCGTACTACAGTTAAAGATAGTGGTTTATCATGTCTTTTTTCATAGAAGACATGTATCGTGACCAAAAAACAAAAAACAAAAAACAAAACGGGATACTATCTAATCTATAGGAAAAGCAACTTGGGTAAGAATCAATCACAAAACCTCCATTTAGTATCTTTCAATTTTAGATCCACAAGATAATGTACATTAAATAGATTTTCAATAAATGTACAAAAATGTTTAAACCACAAATCTGTTATGAACAATAATCAGAAGCCAATACCTTAGAGCGTTCGAATCTCAAATCTTGGAATCACGTGCGGCCTTCATATACTATCACGAAACTCAAAAAAGTTAAGACATGTATTTCGACCCATTCAGTAAGAAACGAATTCTTAACGAAGACACTGAGTACCATGACACACCACTAGCCAAACAATAAATAGTATCAAACAAACAGCAACATCAACTGCAAGCACAATACGAACCTGACGACACCATTTATTCCGTACAGTTTGATTACTCGATCTAGTCATAGAACTTACATCTTTACTCAACGAAATACCAGTCACAGAACCACCTTGATTATTAGCATCCAAACTCGAAGAATCCACCTTACTTCCTCCTTTATCCCCAGACTTCCTATGTTCCTCCACCGCCCCATTCTCTCTAACAGAAATCACATGATCTCTCGTTTTCCTCTTCTCATGTTTACTAGCCTTCCCCAACAAAGGTGCCTTTGTCGAACCCCCAACATCATTCATCCCACTATTATCATTACTAGTAGGCGAAGGCGACAACCCATCATTATAATTCGCCAACATAGCACCTTCAACAACCACAACTTCCAACGACACAATCAAACGTCGTACAACAGGCATCAACTTATCTTGCAGAACAACCGAATTCAACACTTTCGACCCTTTCTTCGTAACCTTCTTAAACTCATCTCTAAAATTCCCCAAAAACTCTAGATTCTTACGGTTACCGACATTCTCATCAACGATAGCGAAATAAACAAACTTATCATCCATTAAAAACCCAAAAGTTTTGCCAGACATAGTTTGAAAATACCATTTATGATGAGGGGGGGATTTTTGTAAACATAAAGCAGCTAAATTATCAATTTCTTGATCTACTCCATTATTATAAGCATATAAAACTTTTCCATGATTCCATATACAACAATAGTAAACTGTCTTACGAATCGAACCCATTTAACTTATAAATCTAGTTATACACAAAACCCTAATAAAAAGCAAAATATAGATATATAGATATAGATATATAGATATAGAGATATAACCAGATCTGGGAACAGAGAGGGTGATGTTGAAAATGGAAAGTCAAAGGGGGAAGAACAAGAACAGCTGTTTGAAGAAGAAGAGATGAATTTTGACCGGATCAGGAGTGGACCCCTTGTTTAACTTTACAACATATACCTATTTGTCGTCCACTATCTAATCTTAATTCAACTTTTTCAAATCATAGTATTATACTATATCATATGATGATGTTGATTAACCAAATCGTGTCGATTATGTATAGGATCTTTGTAAAACTATGACGAAATTATATCTTTATACTTATTTAAGGAATTAGAATATTGTAAAATCTCGATCATATTTGATCTTATTTAACTTAATTTGTACTAACCAGTGTACAATATGTGTCGAAGAGTTTAACACTTTTGGGAAGTCAAGACTCGAATCTGATCTTTATGGAGCCGTGTTGCTTAAAGATGATGGCTCGGAGCTCAAGAGATTCAAGATACGTCGATTGCATACTTGAAGACTATAAGAGATACTTCGTTTAAAGTTAAAGACAACTCTCGATCTCACGACATCATAATTTTCGTCGAAAGTACAAGCTACATCCAAGGGGGAGTTTGTTAGAGCATATTTGTCGTTGTTTGTAGTTTGTACTCAGTTTAGAAATATGTCGTGAAGTATAGAATGTATACAGATCGAGTTATAAAGTGTTGCGAGTCTATTTATGGCTGTTACGATCAGTGTTGCGCTGCGTAACACCACTTCTGCTGTTTCGGTTGCGTAACAAGTTAGGGTTTTATGATGCCTATTAATATCTCAACTACCAGCCATAAATGCAGCCGTTCTAGAAAGAGAAAAAAGTTGTTACACAACCATTGAGAGAGACTTGCGCAACAGCCAACCGAGCGGTCTAAAGTATTTGTAATCGATTGTATTTGATATTATTCGTATTGTAAACCTTTACGTTAGCCTAATAATATCAATCATTCGGTTAAATATATATATATATATATATATATATATATATATATATATATATATATATATATATATATATATATATATATATATATATATATATAGGGGAGGGTTCTTGTAAAAAGTCCAAAATTTGTAAAAAGTGTAGGAAGTAAGGAGGGAGTGACATTTGGCAACTTTGAGAAGAAAAAAAAAAATTCTTTTTTTAAATAAAAAAAGATATTTTTGATAAAAAAAATATTAAAAAAAAATCGAATTTTTTTTTTGGCTCGAAAATTTGTTTTTATAAAAAAAAGAAAAAAGTCGAAATTTTTTTTTTCGGGATTTTTTTTTTTTTTTTGCTCGAAAAAGGTTATGTACAAAAAAAATATGATGCAAATTTACCTATGATGAACATTTATGTGTGCATCATAGATGAATATGATAGTTTTTTTTGTGTGCATCATAATTGAATATCATAGCTTTTTGTGTGAATCATAGTTGAATATCATAATTTTTTTGTGTGCATCATTAATGTGCATCATATTTTTTTTGCATCATTAATGTGCATCATATTTTCTGTGTGCATCATATGGCGTGGCGAACGACATGACATTCTTATTTGACAAATTTTAGTACATCTTGTGATTTGGCATAACTTTTTCGTGTGCATTACGTTAAAAGTTATGTCCGGAATGATGACATTATCTACAAAAAAGTTCGATTTTTTTTTTCCAAAAATATTTTTTTTTTTCGAATTTCTTTCTTTTTTTTTTTTAATAAAAAAATATTTTTTTTTTATTAAAAAAAATTAATTTTATTAAATATTATCTAAGTTGCCACATGTCATTCTCACATTGCTTCCTACACTTTTTACAAATTTAGAACTTTTTATTTGATCCTACTCCTATATATATATATATATATATATATATATATATATATATATATATATATATATATATATATATATATATATATATATATATATATATATATATATATATATATCGAGGGCGATCGACATGATATCTTAGACCGGTGCCAACGGAGGCAACTGACGCTCGTCAGTTCTCCGTTGGTTAGTGTCACCATAGACGCCAAACTAGTCAGTTGAGTTATTAGTTGGTTTATTTCGGTTTTTCAACAAGCCAAAAGACGTGTTTGTAGGGTCCAACGAATTATAAACCAATTTGGGTGTGTGTGTGTGTGTGTTTGTGTGTGTGCGTGCGTGTGAGGGTGTGTGTTAAATAAATAATGTTTAGGTCCAAATTATTAAGTGACATGTTATTGTTAGCAGTAAGTTAGTTAATTTGGTGTCTGTAGATATGTGATTGAGTTGACAAAAACTGACATTGTAAGTTAAAAGACTATTTGAAGAATTAATACTATGATAGAGGCACATAATAAAACGGTTTATCTTTCGTAAGGAAATTGACAATCACGAACGTGCTCACATACAAAGACAATGAGTATGTACACATGAATACACTTACATATACTTTCAATTTTTTGTAAATGGTCTCTCTATCCTCAAATAAATAAAATTGTCTACATCTTACCTTTTCATCTTTGCCCAATATTGTTGTTGTTTTACGAATGGATATTTTTTTTGACCGAATTCAGTATGAAAGATGTACAATTAATATTTAAGTACTTTGAAATTTTCATTTTAACTATGTCATCACAGATCATATGAGAAATTATACCATTGTTTTTGTTGAAAGAATAAATCTTCACCAAAATTAACTTAAATATCTTGGTAACATTTCGGAGGTGCTGAAAATTTATTATAAGGAATGTTAAAATTTTAACCAAACAATTGTACGCTATGACAAAGATGCTAACCGTTCAAATTATACTACTTTTAACAGCATGATATCGGACGAAGATGCTAACCGTTCAAATTATACTACTTTTAACAGCATGATATCGGACGAATGAAGAACAAGACTTGACCCATCAACGTCAATATTCAACTTATTATATATGCTACCGTTAAACATCCCCTGTATAAAATATTACCGGAAATTAATCAAAGATGACAAAAAAGAACTAGTCAAAGACGGCCATGACTCGGAGTCAAGTGGGAGCCCTCCCGATCTTGGTGATATTATCGATGTACCCAAAAACACAAATTATTAAGAGCTTCATTTTTCTATTTTAACTAATTCCATTTTAATTCTGATAAAATTATTATTTTATTAGTAGATCACACATTACAAGTTCATAAATATTTGGGTTTTTCTGTCTAGTTACTAGTTGCTGAAGTAAATACGGGTTCTGGTTAATTTAAGTAGAAATTGTGATCAACAACCCTTAAAATAATGCAAGGGGTAACATAAAGTTCTCAAAAGCGTTCAATAACGATTGCTTCAACCTCATCAAAGAAGTACACAAAACTGGGGTTAAAGCATAACCTGCTACAGCAGGGTGTTTACCTACAAGTCACTACGAAATCTTGGTGAGACTACAACTCCTCGTGATAAAGATGAAGCCCGAGACCAAAACGGGCACAAGCTCGACGAAATGCCATGGCTTCTGCCTTCTGCACTGGATCACCTATTCCTCCGACCTCATCAACAGATGCAGTTCCAGTTGACTCCCTAAATATCTGTTCATATATTAAGAAACAATTAAGTTTCCATTCCGAATTAGCCTTTTTGCAGTATAGCATATCATTACTACATGCTTGAAACTTTTATATTCGACCATGAGGTTCTTTATTTTATACTTAATAGGAGACATTTTATAAAATCAGCCAATAATTACTCATTTTAATTAAACTATGCACCAAGAAAACATTGCTTTAAAATTATACTTTGAGCTACTTTTAACTCATTTGACCCGTCCCCTCTAGCTAAAAAAAATAGTTGACCCGTTTGACCTGTTTAATATAAAATCCAGCCCAAATTGACCCATTCATAAGTAACTGGTTCAAAAATTCCACATCCGTTGTGCACCATAACGATTAACGAGGAAATGCTTAAAGTGCATGCTTACCAATAGCAAGATTTAAACAAAGTGAAAAGTTAAAGCTATACCTCGGCATCATTCCCATAGATTGTTACCCGATAAGTAACAGTAACAGATTTTCCATCAGCCGAATAGACAATATTTCGAACTTCCCCAGACCATTCTACAAATAGGTGAAGAAGAAGCAAATTATATAACCAAAAGGGAAAATACAATAAACGGGAATTCAAGGTATTTAACATACCTGGAGCATGCAAATTCATAATCCTATTCACTATATGCCTGACAATAACAAAAACGAAACATCATATTAGTCCCTTATCAAAATACAATATCATTAAACATGTGTAGTCCGAATAGTTTAGTAGAAGCCTCTCAATCTCGATTACCTACCATTTTGTTATGCATCCGCTTATGTGTCAAAAACCACAAGCACTCTACATAGTACATACAGACTCAAAAATTTAATCAATCAAAATTTTTCGATATGCGTTTATAAAGTGAAGATCATCAAGTAAAAATGGAAGTCATTGAAGTAAAAAGTCACGAATTCATTATATGTTTAGCCAAACATAAATAAAACTATTATACATATATTCAAACACACCGGGGTGTTTGTTTCAGCTTATATAACGGGCTTATAGCTTATGTGTGGTTTTCTACTTATATTAAATAAGCTCATTATATAAGCCAAAATAAGCAAATAGATAAACAAACAAACCATGGAATGTATTTGATAGAGAAGCCATCGGGTTCAGTTCGAGCTCGAATCAATGAATCCGGGATCTTCTTGTTCAGTTCTTTCAGTATTTCCGATATCGGACGGCTAATCAAAACGTCGTCGTCTTGAGGTGGAGGTGGAGATGGTATTTCATACGCGTTGATTTCTTCTTTTTTCACTCTTTTAGTTGAATACAATTGACTTATCAAAGCTTTTTTTACTCCAGTGAGCTCCGGCGATCTTAACCGGAAGGCTGCCGTTAGCGATCTGGTTGACACTGATTTCATCAGACAAAACGCCATTGTTGTGGGAATTGAAAACCCCTTTTACTGGTTTCCAAGGGTTTTCCACAACAATATATGTGTGAGACAAAGCTTCAATTTTCGGCGGGTGTTTGTTTGGGTCACATTTCGGTTTATATTTTATAAACCGTATTTTTGACTTATAACTGTTTATGAATTTATTACTATTTAATAAGACATAATAAACAATAATAAACCAATAAATTGTTACATAATTCAGAAGTCGAAATGATAATAAACTACAAGCCGCTTATATAAGTTCAAACAAATACCCCTTAATAACCCTTCACTTTAAACTATATCTATTTATTTAGGATTTTGGGATTACGTATTTTAGATCCGTATGTAAAACATATCTCGTTTAATTCCAAATAAAAATTGGTTTTTAGAAAGTTAATTTTTGGATTTTTATTGGAGTAAAAAAGGTGGTAAGAGCCTACGAGACGATACCAACTTAATACAAACGATTTGGTATTTATATCATCTTTTTTAAAAATTGATATTTGATACATTAATACATTTTATATTCGGCACTATACTTGATCAAAATACTAATTGTTATCAAACAACACACTTCGATACAATAACCGATATCATCAATATACCTAGAAAATATCATGTACAAATCGGTTTAATATCGGTCCATTAGTCCAAGTTTTATTATGGTAATTTCTAATATGAAAACATGATTTTCTTTATTATTGCGTTTAGAAAACGCAAATACGTTGTCTATAGTGTTTGGCAATCAAAACGTGGTTAACTATTTACCAAGAAGCAACTTTGATTTCTTGAAATTATGTTTATACTTTCGGTTAAAGGTACTCGATAGATGGCAAAAAACAAGCACACTTTCAAGCAAAGCAGCAACTCCTTTGCTTGTACTTTATTTAGCAACATCACATTTTTTTACAACCTTTTTATGTTAAATATCTCAACATAAGTAATAATGTAAAATACATGACATAAAATTTCTTTTAAAAAACAAACCGAAACATGATCACAACCTCAACTGTGCCAGTTGTTGAACGTTGATTGGAAAGCTATCCGTAGTGGATCCAGAGTATGCCCTCTGAGCAAGAACAGCATTTGCAGCTTGAGTTGGATGGAAAGCATCCCAAAACACATATTGGTCGCGGTTCAAGCATGGCGTTGCTAGCGGAAGGCACGTTATTTGTCCTTGGTTCATCCCTATTCCACAACATGCTCTATCTCTCACTGTAAACCCTGTGGTAGAACAAATTTTTTTCAATAAATCGTGATACAAAACTCAAAATGGATCAATAACTAGAC
The DNA here is from genome assembly GCA_910822075.1 of Senecio squalidus. Taxonomy (NCBI): domain Eukaryota; kingdom Viridiplantae; phylum Streptophyta; class Magnoliopsida; order Asterales; family Asteraceae; genus Senecio; species Senecio squalidus. The sequence continues at coordinate 19,267,758 of CAJVGC010000590.1, forward strand.
GTTACAAACTTTATCACTTAAACTCGTGGTTTGAGTTCAAGGTGCATACCGTATCTAGCAGGATTATTTAAAATGTCACCAAAAACACCATACGTGTTTCCATAGACAAACATGGCTCCAGGGTGCGACCCACCATTGAACTGAGCAACAAGATTTCTAAGGCCCTCATTAAATGGTCCTACCATCTGGTTCACCGAGTCCACACACCTCCCTTGAGGGGCTTGACCAGTGGCTAACTGGTTAGGAATGCACCCAAGTGGTCCAACACCTGGTAGAAAGAATTTCCGTAGTCCTACACTATAGAGCGCCTATTTACACATCAAGCAATAACATTCATAAACGGTTAAAAATTTATAAATCTGAAAATGTAACATAGAAGGTAGTGGAAAAGATAAACGACAACACCTGAAGTTGACGGGAATAATGGTTGAGAAGGAGACTGGCAAATGCTTCAGGAGTGTAGGTGTTTCTTGATGGGTAGATGTTTGGCATAAGGTAGTTGTTGATGTAATCGTTGCTTCCGAAAACCATGACTACTATGGAATTTGCGAGAAGTTGAGTGAGGTCTGCGGGGGTCATCATGGTCCTTAATTGGCCTAACGTCGTCTCAAAATTCACAACTTGCTGGTTCAAGCTGACTCGATCCCCCTGCAATCGGAAAATTACTAAAAATGACAAACTAGACATTTTTTTACCTTTCTATTCAAACTTGTTGCTTTTACATTATTTTCACCAAAAACTTAATTAGCAACAATATGGTCCATTGCGTGCTATCTGATGTATTCTTCATTTCATCTTTTGTTTTCAAGTATTCTTCTAATAGATCATAACTACTTATCTTATCAAACTAAAAGTTAACGGGTTAACTTCGTAAAGCGAAACTTCTGAACTTACATAGTGTTGACCACTTTCATCAAGGATACCACCAGCAGCAGAAGCATAATTAACACCTCCAAGGAGCCTATTTCCAGCAGTCCTAGGATCCGCAAAAGGAGGTGGAGCGGGTATTTTCATCCAATCTCCTGCACATTCCGTCCTAGTTAGCTTAATTCTTCATTTGGGTATGAAAAATAAAGTCATTCATGCTATTAACATGTTAAAATTATTTAACTTAGAAGAATAAAAGAAGTTAATAGGGGTACCGAGTATGTCGCTGAAAGTTCTTGCATTACTAAATCTACCAGAAGGACCACGATAGTAATCGATACCATAAGGATAATAATCAGCTCTAGCGATAGACCTAAGGAAGTTGTTATTCCCACTATCCACCAATGAGTCTCCCATCACCCATATCGCCGGAGCCTCTTTTTGTCCTACAACACCTTTCAACCACCATACCGCTATCACAAACGCCATAAACCCCCACTTATATCCGTCCATCTTTACCATTGTTTTTAAACGTTTAAACAAATATTTTAACGTGGGATGAAGAAGGTGTTTGCATGGCTATATATAGACATTTTTTCGATCATAGGTTAGATATGGTGAAGATTATCTGTTTGTAACGGATAAAAAAGACTCAAATTTAGCTGGTTTATGGTCGTAAAGTACTCCTTTTTCGAGGCTTTTGAGACTTTTGACTTCTTTTTGGGCTCATAGTTTGGCTCTATATGTCGATCATGATGTTTATCATTGTATGTAGCCAAACTCATGTGATGAGTTCTAGCTAGGGGTGGCATTTTATGGGTCGGGTTTGATTTGATCACCTTTCTTACATGAGCGAGACATATTTTTTTCTTGAACGGCAAAGAAAATGATACGTAAATTTTTAGAAGTCGGATTTCTTGACTAAATGGCACCCATAAAGATTAAACTTTTCTTAATTTAGAAAACAACTTTCTGTTACAACAAATCACCCCTAGCTCTATTCTCGTTTTGCTTTCATCATTGATATCAGGTTGTCTTGTCCTTTTGAATGCACAAAATACGCCAACGATATGTATAATTTCCAAATCACAAATAATGTTAGTTTTAACGTAAGTTTAAATGTTATAGAATGATAAGTTAAGCAACATGAATAATCTTAACTTAATTTTTGATAAATCTGATTTTTATGCTACATGCATTTAAAAAAAATAATTAAACACACATCCTATATAGTTACCGAGTAGTGAACATTTGAGATTATTCAAATAAGACTCGTTAGGTGTTTTTGCCTTTCAGAAGAAGAAGATGAAACGTGCATCAGCCTAGTATGCGCAATTTACCCTTGGCATTATCAAAATAATAATTTAAACTTTCGAAATGTTGCCTTTTCATTTTTAGTGTAGTAGTATAGCTAGTTGAGTTAAACTTTCGAAATATTGCCTATCGAATCTATTGATGTTTCCCCTCAATAATCCATAAGGTGTAGTTTTACGAAGAAGGGTGAAGTGTTCTTGTCCGAATGAAAGGATGCAAGCATTAAGTGTCAACACTTACGACTACTAGCCTTTGGGGTTGAAATGTGTAATTTACAGGTACCTCATGATCAAGATATATAAATTTTATTTATTTTTATTTTTGTTTCTAATAAAATTTACTACTCCTTCTGTCCCAGAAAAGTGTCCATTATTCTATTTATATTTGTCCCAAAACTATTGTTTTGTTTCTAATTGTAAATGATTAAAATGTGGTAAATCCTATTTTGCCCTCAAATATTTTCAATTTTTCATAACCTAAAAGTAACCGACGTCTTTAATGCATGGTCAGAATAAGTATTCTATTGAAAAAACACTTCATTAACTGCACATATCTTATTTCGACCGTTTTTTGTTTCGAAACACTTTTTAGGGACGGAGGGAGTAGTAAATTTTGTTTATTTTGGATACCTCACGTTATTTCTTGGAAAGTTACTCATAAATGTGACTTAACAGTTTGTTACTATTTGATTAAAAAAATTTGATTTGTTTTGGGCTTGTTATAAAATCCAAAATCAAATGAAAGTTTCGGCCAATAATATATTAATTTTGTTTGGGCTACTTTTATATACGAAGCCGAATAGTACTATGCAACCCAAACCGGATGTAACCAAGTAATTAAAAATTAAAAATTAAAAATAGCCTATAGATTAAGATAAAAAGTTACATGTGTCCCCTCAAAAAAGTTCTGTATTTTGTATTTAATCGGATTTCAATATAATTGACTATAACCTCTTATAAATATAATGTTAAAAATCTGTTTAAAAATCATTCAAAATCTATCGGTCGATATATGAAAGACTGCATAATTGTTCATATCTTATCTTAACCACTAATAATATACAAGTTATATGACTTGTATGTTATTGATTTTTAAGGTTGAATTTGATGGAGTGCAAGATATGACGGCGCAGAGGGCTCTTGAAAATTTTGAGGCCCCAAAATATCGAGAAAGAATATAATTTTGTATATATATTTTACTTCGATATAAAATAGTAACAAATTTCTTTATTTAGTATTGATATTTTCTCTATTTTCTTTTAATTATATATATTTTATTTTTATATATATAAAGATTGTTTATGAATTATGATGGATTATGATCTATTGATATTTTCTTTTTTTATTTTAATTATATATAGTTTGTTTTTATATTTTATATGGCAAATTTTATACATCTACGTAACTTTTGTAATAATGTTTAATAGATAATTTTTAAATAATCATTCGTTTGGATATTGAGACTAGTTGGTTATATATCAAGATTGGTAAATATATTGCTTTAAGGTGAAATACACCTTCATTTCACCGTATAGCTAGACTTTTCATTAACACCATATTATAAAGAGTTAATTACCTAAGTAGTCCCTGTAGTTTATCAGGTATAATGGATTTGGTTCTTAGAGTTTTTTTTTTCGAATCATGTCTCTGTGGTTTGAATTTGTTACAAATCCAGTCCCTCGTTGACTTATGACCAAAATACCCTTAATTTTTATTTACTTTTTTTAAGTTTATTATAGTTAATTAATCTAAACAAAAAATAAATTTTATTGTAAATTAGACAAACTAAAGGTATTAAAACTAATTACTATAATAAAAAAAACAAGTATTAAAAGCTCAATTAAAAACCTAATTAAACTGAAATAATCTACTAATTGATTTTTAATAAACTACACAACACTATTAACGCCTCCAAGCCTACAACACCTTCACAACCCATACATAGTGGCCGACCATAGCCGACAAAGTTGTCGGATTAGAAGAAGACGAAGTGACAGTGGAATTGCAACTTTTTCTTGATTTTTTTATGATATAAATTATAAAATAATAATTAAAACTGAAAAAAAGAAAGAAATTAAGGATATTTCGGTAATTTGAAATCAACAAGGGATTGGATCCGTAACAAATTCAAATCAAAGGGACGAGATCTGCAAAAAAAAAAAACCCTAGAGACCAAACGAGTTATACCCGATAAATCACATGAACCATTTAAATAATGGGAGATTTACATCTACGTCCTTACAAAACTTCAATATTACGTCAATGACATTGTTAAAATCAAAATTACGTTAATAACCTTCCAAAACATGAAAAATTCTCATATATATCCAAAATAATAAATTAATAATATTTTAAATGATTTTATTTTTTTAATTATTCATCTAAATATTAATTAAACTTTTTACTCAAGTATTTTAGGTTTAATCCAACATTAACCAATGTATCTCAATTTCATATACTCGCAATATAGATTAAAAAAAGATTAATTTCTATAATTTTGAACATTAACCGGAATAAAAAGGTTTCAAAACTTCCTCGTCTTGATTGATTAATGTTTTGTAACATATGTTTAAAACAATATATTCATTAAATTTAATCTATTCAGTTCATTTGGTATTTGATTCTTCGTTGACATATTTGTTTAAATAAGCATTTGGATTAGTTTTATTGATTTATTCAATAATTTAAAATATTAAAACATTTAATTAATATTTAGATGAATAGTTTAAATGTTAAAATCATTTAAATATTATTAATTTATTATTTTGGATATATATGAGAATTTTCATATTTTGGAAGGATATTAACGAAATTTTGATTTTTACAAAGATATTGACGTAATATTGAAGTTTTGAAAGGACGTAGATGTAAATCTCCCTAAAATAATTAACTCTATTATAAATTAAATATTAAGGGGGTGCTTGGTTAGGGGTAATGGGGGTAATGAGGGGTAATGATAATGATTGATGGAAGTTGGTTTGTTGTATTGTAGTTAATCATTGCACAATAATAGGTAATACTCCATTATATTCCAAATCGGGGTTATTCATTAACCACCCATTGCATTCCATAATATTTCATTTCCTATTAACTACTCATTGAACCAAGCAGACCAAATTATAATACCAATTATAAGAATTAACGTTCTTAAAATTTTAGAAAAATATTGATAGTCATGAAATTACAATACCAATTATAAGAATTAACGTTCTTAAAATTTTCTTAAATGAATTAAGGATGTTATTTAGGTTGGGTTTCGGGTTAGGTTAAACGAGTTTTACACTTTGAAAAGAAAAAAGATGGACCAAAACCAATACTAGAAAGATACTTTGGAATAGTTAGGCTTGGTTAATACATCGGGTTTGCTTTTCGATCCCACTAATAATATTCTTAAGATAGCCGATCAAGAGAGCAGATAGACTTAGTGAGCAATGGTCTTATTGGCTTGTTGATTTGTCACTGTGGCAATAGAAGTCCTTTGAACTTAGAAGCAAAGAAAGGAATATAAAAATACAAAAGAAAGAGACTTTAGAGCTAATTGCTTTTAACATAAGGATGCTTTAGTCACATTCCCTGTAGGAATCAAGTATAGAAATTACTGGTTAAAACTTGCTAAAATTGCCGATAAATGAATGTTTGTTTATATTCTGGATAATTCTATATTTGACTATTTACTAGGGTTGTTCTCGAGAATTTATCTGGTATGTCTAACCATCTAAACTAATAATATTTTATGTCAGAAAAACTCATTATTTAGTATATATTTTAATATATGATATAAAAATTTCAAAATTTTCCAGTACGATCTCTCCTTCCGCACCCTTTTGGGACGGACCTGCTTCTAATATTAGGAATGTGATTAAAGTATCTTACTATTAAGTATCCATGTATACTAAACAAGTAAACATGATGTTTTTATGCATCGAGTATGATGAGTTAATATCAGCAAAATTAAGATGAAATCTATTTGATTGTAGTGAAAAACATAACAAAATCAGGGTGAAATCCATTTGAATGTAGTGAATAACATTCTCAAGTATCTACAAGGGACCAAGTATCTTGGTTAGAGTGAATTAGAACAAATTATCAAAATAATCACCTATCACTTACACTTTACAAAAATAATCACTTAATTCGTGACAGATTTCTCGCGATATTTTTTTCGTCCAAAAGTACACATATTTTAATCAAACCAATAAAAATTCGACACGTTGTCGCGACACTATTCATTTCTCGCGTCAATATTCATTTTCGCGACGACGTGTCTGATTTTTATTGGTCCGATTTTGTTTTATGTATTTCTCGTGACGATAAAGTGTCGCGAGAAATTCGAATTAAATGATTATTTTTATAAAATATAAGTGATAGGTGATTAATCGTTTAATATTAACTTTTATTCAAAATTGGATTAAATGTTTGAAAGGAAATTAGTAAGAATACCATAAGTAGTTAATAGTAGCAAAATCAAATCAGAACTTCCAAATAATATTTAATAATAGTTTTTCGATGATAAAGTTGTCGACTAGAATAAATATCCTCTTTCCAGATCAACAAACCATTATAAAATAAAAATCAATCATTAATTATCATATATAAATAAACTTTATATTAACCTTGTCGACATGATATTTCAATACTAACTTCCAAAAATGAGTATATTTTCTCAACAAGACACGTGGCTTACTCAACCGCCATCAATAATTGAGATCTATAAATCATTGCAACTGCAACACACATAAAATAAAACATAACTAAAACAATTTCATTTCATTGAGAAATTAAAAAGTTTGAAGTAATCCAAGATGTCTACTGCAACTTTCGTCGATATCATACTTGCAATTATCCTCCCTCCACTTGGTGTTTTCCTTAGATTTGGCTGCAATGTAATTAACTTTTTTCGTACCGGTTTTATTTTATATACCGTTAGGGTACAAGCATTTTGGTTAATTAACGATTTATGTTTGTTGATTGTAGGCTGAGTTTTGGATATGTGTGTTGTTGACTTTATTTGGATGGCTACCGGGCATTATCTATGCCATTTATGTCCTCACCAAGTGATTCTTCTTAATTTTGGTAAAAATACAACTCTTAAACTATTTTTATTTATTTATTTATAGCTTCATACACCTTTGAATCTTTGATTATGATATTGTAAGGCTTCATTTAGAAATCAAAATATTGGTTAGAAATGTTAGAAAATTCTAGAGTAATTATTCATTTTCGATTTCTCTCTATTCTAAAATTACGTTTTCCCAATTTTTATAACCATGTCGGTCCGAAGCATATACAGGGTGTACGACCGCATAAAAACCCCTAGATAGGAAGTCCCACTTTTTCCGAATACTATATGTGTGATGTCGATATTCGACAAGATTGAAATACTTTGTTACAAAGCTTATCCTTTGAGACATGATATGCTTAAAATGTAGTGTATTTCTTTTGTTTTATATTGAATATAGTATGGGTAATAAGATGTTTGCACGTGGAATAGTAAAATGTATTTTTAAATGTATTAAGAATTAGACAATTATTGAAGCATAGATGGTAATAGAACCAAAACAAAGCATCTTCTAACGATTTTTTAATTATTTTTTGACAGGTGGGTGACTGTGTGTGTTTGTAATAAGGATAAAACATGATATGTTTGGTCTGGTTTTATTTTATTTTACTTTGTTTCTATATGATGTACGTACGTATTAGTTATTATGTTTGGGTGTTCAAAATTCTTTTTATTTCAAAAATTATTTTGGTTTTCGATTGAATGGAGACGTTGTAAACTTGTAATGTTGTGATTTATGTTTCTGCAATTTAGATTCATTTTATGTGATCACTTGATAACGATATAGTGATATAGTGTATTCTTTACACTCTTACACTATGCTACAAAAAATCTAATACACGCCACATGGTAGAACATGGTCTTATTGAAAAAGGGAGTTCTATTAGAACATTCGTAATGTATTACATCCCTAAAGATGTAAAATAATTTAACATCTTCAACGATGAAAAGATTAAAATATATAAAAATATATTACATGTATGAAAGGAGTAGTTTTGCCCAAGTGAAAATGACCCACATGTAGAGCAAATTTAACCAATTTGTTGTACCTTTTCATTATTTAATTCTTTCTTTATTAAAAAAGTAGGTGTAACACTACATACACAACTTAATACAAAAACACATGGCATAATCTCCATATTTGTAAAAATATGATCATGTGACTATGGACCTCACCATTTACCATTCCACCCTACATACCGGATCTATTTGACTCATAGGATGTTTTTGAGGGAATTATAATATGTTAAAAGAATTAAAATTTAAAGAAATTGTAACTGAAATTAACTATGTTTGGTTGACAGAATAGAATTGAATTCGACATTTATTTTTTCTATAATAATAATAATAATAATAATAAAAATTATTATTATTATGATAATAATAATAATTATTATTATTATCATTATTCTTATATATAATAATAATTTCTTATTATAATAATAATAATAATAATTATTATTATTATTATTATATTATCATTTTATTTATTATTATCATTATTATTATTATTTATTTATTTTTAGAGTTAATTACATAATTGGTCCCTGTGTTTGTTCCAATTTAACGGGTTCAGTCCCTGGGTCACAAATCGTTCGGGTCCAGTCCCTGGGGCATATGTTTGGCTACAAAAATAGTCCCTCGTTGACCTACAATGACTAAAATACCCTTAAATTATTTAAAATACATTTCTTTTTATATTTTTGTTTAAAAGTTATCTCTAATAAATCCAACCTCCCACCCCCATCCAACCTCCCACCCCCATTTCCCATCCCAACCTAACCGACCCCCAAAAATTGAATAATCCATTACCAGTTTCCCCTTTTCCCCAATCATAAATCAAACCCAAATTGAAGTCGATGGTCAAATTGAAGGTATGTTTCAAGTGCCAATAAGAAAACGTATCCTAGTGGGAAGAAACAAAGAGGCGAATTTAGGTCGGTTCACATAAACGATTATGTTACTGACAATGTTTCTGTTGGCGGGTTTGTTAGGAAAGGTCAAATCTTTGACCACGATCGGAATGAAACAGTGGATCTAAGGTTATTAGGTTGTAACTTGGGATCCGAAAAGCGTAAAATAAAAGACGAGTTGATTTACATCGATGATCAAAGGAAATGGATGGACCAGATTCCGGTTGAAAACGTAACAACCGAATTAACAGTTTCCGATAAAACGGAAGAAGATGCAGAGATGGAAATTAAAAACCAGAAAAAACCATTTCCTTTAATCATTCCAACGATGATGAGTTGTCGCAGATTGCTTCCGATTCGGTTCATTATAACCCCTCGGATTTATCAAACCACCACTTTTGAAACCCCCATCATCCTCCTCCGGCAACCTCCACTTTGAAGATCTACATTTTAAATCGTATATTATATTCTCTCCATTATAGATCTGTTCGGTTTAATTTTGGATCTTCGATTTTCATGTTTTCAAATTCAGAATATGGATTTATAAATATGTGAATTTGATTCAAAAATTGATTTGGTGGCAAGACGATGGCTGGCAATGGTGGTCGGTTGAGTGTTTCAGTGTTGTTTATTTTGGGTAATGTAAAAAGGTTTAGATATGGTTTTATTTTATAAAAGAATAGTGACTTAAGGGTATTTTAGTCAGTTTAGGTCAACGAGGGACTATTTTTGTAGCCAAACATATGTCCCAGGGACTGGACCCGAACGACTTGTGACCCAAGGACTGAACCCGTTAAATTGGAACAAACACAGGGACCAATTATGTAATTAACTCTTATTTTTATTACTATTATTATTATTATTACATTTAATATTTACTTATTTTATTTCATTATTTCTTATTTATTATTATTAATATTGTTATTACAATTATAATAAATAAATAAATAAATTCATTATTATTATTATTATTAGTATTATTATTAATAGAGTTAATTACATAATTGGTCCCTGTGTTTGTTCCAAAACAACGGGTCCAGTCCCTGGGTCGCAATTCCTTCGGACCCAGTCCCTGGACCCTATCTTTGGTTGCACGTTTGGTCCCTCCCACTAACAGTCGTTAAAAAATCCCGTTAAATACATCACATGCCTGGCACGTGATGGGTAATAAGGTAATTTCGCCATCCTTTCCCCTTTATACAGCCTCTTCTTCCCCACCTTAAATCCAAATCAACGCTAATTAAATCCAAATTATACAGCCTCATTTTCCCCTTTATACACACATTCATTTCACCTAATACAATGTTAAATTTTAATTGATTGTGAAAATTGGGGATTTTTGAAACCCTAATTGGAAAGTGAAATTGATGAGTTATTGAGATGAGATTAGATTTACCGATTGATGGTGGTGATTGGTTTGGTATTGCCGGAGATGGGGAATACCAAAAGAAAAATGGATGGAAATACAAAAGAAACATCGAATATACGAACTTGGTTCATTGCCACCATTCTTACTAGTATTCGCCGGAGATGTCGAAAGGGTGGAGGACCGGTGGAACCAACATGGTCTCGGCGGTGATAACCTCGAAGGGTTATGTCGGAATCTTCATCCGGGTCCAGTCAGTTTACTTCATTGGAGTGGAAAAGGAAAGCCATGGTTAAGATTAAATTCCAAGCGCCCATGTCCACTTGATCAACTATGGGCCCCTTATGATCTCTTTAAACATGCACTGTTGATTTATGATATCTTAACTTGAAATCTTGTTTTACTTTTATTTTTTTTAACCGAAAGTAAATGATGAAAGTGGTGAAGCTGGTAAAAAGATGAATAAAAAGTGACGTGTGAAAGGTGGTTTTGGTAATTGTGCATGATTTTATGGAGATTTTGTCGGTAGAGTTGCCGGAGGGTGGTGGTGGTGGGTAGGTGTATAGTAATTGCTATTTATTGGGGTTTGGGGGAAAAGAAAAGGGAAATTACCTTATTACCCATCACGTGCCAGACATGTGATGTATTTAACGGGATTTTTTAACGACTGTTAGTGGGAGGGACCAAACGTGCAACCAAAGATAGGGTCCAGGGACTGGGTCAGAAGGAATTGCGACCCAGGGACTGGACCCGTTGTTTTGGAACAAACACAGGGACCAATTATGTAATTAACTCTTATTAATAATAATAGATTTTTGGTAAAATAATAAATTCCATTCAAAAACTAAAGGAATGTTAAAATGTGTTACGGAGAGAATTTGAAGGAATGCTTGAAATTTCAATTCTTTCTAAGTGACGAGCAAAACACAATTTGGAATGGAATTCAGATTCCAATTCCACTAGAATCTTTCAAAAACTTTGAGCCAAACGGGCCCTTAGGACCTAGTGTTTTCCGACATAAGCTAGACGTTAGAATTTATATGGTCCGCCGATGGTAGATATATAGATGTGTATTCAAATCTTGCAATAACAAAAAGTGGGTTAGAATGGGCTTAAATAGATTTGTGTTATATATAAACGGATCACATGCTTAACCTATTTATGGTCACTCACTCGTTTTAAACAATTTATTTATTTATTTATTGAACTACATAGAAAGTAGAGTTAATTACATAATTGGTCCCTGAGCTTGTTCCAATTTAACGGGTTCAGTCCCTGGGTCGAAAATCATTCGGGTTCAGTCACTGGGTCATCAATTTGGCTACAAGAATAGTCATTTTCTCACTTAAAATGACTAAAATACCCTTAATAAATTATTGAATAAAAAACTAAGAGTTAATTACATAATTGGTCCCTGTGTTTGTTCTAAAACAACGGGTCCAGTCCCTGGGTCACAATTCGTTCGGGTCTAGTCCCTGGAGCCTATCTTTGGTTGCTCGTTTGGTCCCTCTTCCTAACGTTCGTTTATTTTGGTCGTTAAGTAAGTCATGTGCTTCTCACGTGAGGGGTATATAGACATTTTCTATTTTACAGGGATCAATTATGTACCTTACGAATATCATATTTTAATTTATTATTACTCTTTCTTTTATAAATCTATAAGCAAACAAAACCTAATCCAAAATTACTCAAATTCTCCATTGATACCGATGATGTCACTGACAAACTACAAGAATCATCAGTATCTCTTATTTTGCTAACTTCAATTATCGGTTTTATTTCTTCTTTTTTGAAACTTTCATTATTCTGAGTTGATGATTCGGAGGCTAATAGACCTGAGCTATGTTTGACTCTGATTCTGCGACGTCGTTTTGAGTTTAGATTACGACGAATGCATATGAAGATTAGTAAGAGGATAAGTGTTGCTACAATTACTGTCTTTATTTTCTTATATAAAACTATCCTAGAAATCTGATCTGCAACGGCAGCGGCGACGGCGGGATTGTCTCCCGAGAATGTTGACTCCGATTCGAGATCTGAGAGATCGAAATCGATTAATGCTAATAAAGAATGTGTTAGGGCTAAGAAGTTGTTGGATGAGATGATAACGAAAGGTGTTGAGCCGGATTCTGCTAGTTATAATGCTATTATATTTGGGTTTTGTAAGGTTGGGGATTTTGATTATGCGAAAACGGTTCTTGAGATCAATGGGTTGGTTAAAGATTCAAAAGCAGATGAAGCAAAGGAAATTGTCGGGAATTTCAAGAAACAACTTAGAGGGTCTGCTTTAGAATCATGGGGAAAGATTGAAGCTGAGCTTTCTATATAAACGGAATGTGGTGGCGGTGGTTTGTGGTGGCGGTGGGAGAGAGATTAGGTTTTGTTTGCTTATGAATTTATAAAACAAAAAGAAATAATAAATTAAAATGTAATATTCGTAAGATACATAATTGATCCCTGTAAAATAGAGAATGTCTATATACCCCTCACGTGAGAAGCACATGACTTACTTAACGACCAAAATAAACGAACGTTAGGAAGAGGGACCAAACGTGCAACCAAAGATAGGCTCCAGGGACTGGACCCGAACGAATTGTGACCCAGGGACTGGACCCGTTGTTTTGGAACAAACACAGGGACCAATTATGTAATTAACTCAAAAACTAATTATTCCAATCCAATTAAAAAAAAAACCTACAAATCAATACCCAATTTCATCAAACCAAAACCAAAAATCAATTGATTTTTTACCCAACACAACCCAAACCAAAAATCAATCCCCAATTTCATCAAATTCAAACCCTAAATTTTTAATTTTTATTCAATAATCATTAGTAGCAGTAGAACTGCCATTAGAAGAAACTCGTTGAAACTTTGACACTTGTCTTTGAATTTCATCAACCTCCATACCAAGCTTTCATACCTTTCTTCACCCAAATTACCAAATATCTTATCTATTAGTATTCTACATAGAGAAAATTTTTCTAGAGATAGAAAATATCAAAAAGAAATAAAATATATAGAGAGAGAAAGTTTAACTGTGTGTGTGGGTACACTGTCCTTTGTATTGATGACTACTTTGGTTTTTGTAGTCAAGTAAACAGGTATATATATATATATACTAGTCTAGTACCCGCGCGATGCGGCGGCGGCGATGAAGTTGATTTCGTAAAATGGTTTTGCGGCTATAGTTTTCAGTAGTTTTTAATCCGTCTCGTGATCCATATGTTAAGTATAACACTTTCGGTTGTTTTTCAGTCGTCATGTGATATGAATATAGAAACATATATAATATAAAATTGTATTGGATTTATATTGAAAATGTAAAAAATAAATTTACAAAATCGAAACAAAAGAATAGCATATATTAATGGTTATCTTGGATGCACTAACTTAGTTAGTTATATTTGGGTAATTTTAAAGTTATCTGGTGAGTAACCTCAATAAACTCTGTATTTTTAATAAGTTTAAATTGTGTCATATAACTAAAAGTGTGTGTTTTCCATAAAAAAATTTAGTTTCTCTCAACAAAAAACTCTTATAACATAAGTTACGTGTAATAAATTATAGGCATCAAAGTTTGTATGCTCATGTTTCGAAGCCCATATCGACACATTGTAGGACGTAAAGGACTGGTATACGTTAAGTATTTATGACCATGTAATTTAGAACCATCGAACTTACATAACTAATTGGTTTTTGTTTCAGGTGCAAAAACGTATGTATAGTTTACAGTTTGGTAAAAACATGACGTAATGTCCCCATAATTTTTTTTAACTACAATAGACTCTATTTATAAATACTTCGTAAAAACTGTCGCTTAGCCGTTGAAACTAACAATTACAATCGTCTATTTTACCATTGTGTATAATTTTCAATTTTTGGCATTTTATAATTGTTAACTTATGATTGGTTTACATTTAATTAATCTTTAAAATATATGTATCATAATCTTATTTTAACAACCTAAACATACATTTGAACCATCACATATATAGTTCAATACTAACTCTTATGTTATGATTAATACTATAGTTTTAGCAAAAGCATGTTTTGCCGGAAAATTAAGGACTCTTTTTACTTTTATATTTTTCTTAAAACAATTACCTATGATAATGGCTCTTTTTATTTATCATGCTATCATATTTTATTTTAATAACCTATACATCATTTGAAAAATGATATATAGTTAAATAGAACAATATCACCATTTTAAATCTAATTTAGTAATCTATTAATGTGTTTTAGTTTCATATAATCATGTATGTATGTCTTTTTTTAGTTTCTTATATTAATTATTTATATGTAAATAACTTTTTTTACGAATTTTGAGCCATAATCCTCCAAAACAAGTTATTTTGAATAAATGGGTGTGTGAGATTTTATATAAGATATTTTTTTTTGTCAAAAATAAGGTGTGTTGATGAAATCAAATTTGAGATAGATTAATAGAAAAATAGAAAAAGTGTAAAGTTAAAGAGATTTTTTTTTTTAGAGAATTTGAAAAAATTCAAAATTTTACGAATTTTAAAAAGTTAGAAATATTTTCAAATTTTGAAAATATTCAAATTTTCAAAGTCGAGATTTTTCAAATTTCAAATATCATTTGGTGGGAAATAATGAAAATTCAAAATTTTAATTTGATATTTAAAATTTTAACAGAATATTTAAACTTTTTAAATTAGAAATATAGCCTAGTGATAATAAAATCATAAAGGCCATCAAGATAGAACATCATATAATAATCCAGTCATACAAAATATAATATTTGAAATTATATCAAGTTTTATCAAATAAGTATTTTTCAAGTTTAGAGAACCGTCGTTATTCAAAGCCGATATCATAAACGCAAGATGTTAAAAACGTAAAATGTTATTAGGCTCAGATTCGTTTCTTATGGCAGCAACACCTAGTTTCATTTGATAAATGACATCTAGTAGTTACCGGGCCAAATAAAACGTATGATCGCATCATATTGATCAAAATAAACCAACAAAATCATCATAGCGAAACACATAGTATAACTATTAATCATTGACCTCGTTATGTTATCAAGTCATCGACAATAAAGCCTCATGATAATAAAAACGTTACGGGTATCAAGATTATAAGTCACACAATAACCAAGTCACACAATACATTAATCTGTTTTTAAAAAAATTCGAAACTTTTGTATCAAGATTATAATATGTTCCACTTTTTTATAAAAACAGATTTTAACCTTTAATAATCTGTTTTTAAAAAAATTCGAAACTTTTGTCTCAGAATCGTTAAAAAAAACGTGATAATAAAAGTTTCATCGAGTTTCATCAGTCAAATAGAAGTTTTGAAAAAACATCATCGTTTGAACATCATTTGAAATTGATATTAAAACCACAAGAAATAAAGAAACCGTAAAAACCGTAAAAATTACTTGGCTCAGATTCGTTAAAAATGGCTACAACACCTAGTTGCATTAGATGCCATCAAGTAGTTGTCACGCCAAAAAACCGTATATTATCATATTGATAAAAAAAACCCGACGAAATCATCATAGCCTCACCTCTATTTGTTACATTTTAGTCAATCATCGACCTCATATTATTACTATAATCATTGGCCTCATATGTTATCAACTCATCGGCATGAAAGCCTCATGATAAATACGGATATAAACCGTCATAAACATACCGACCAAATATCTTAACTATATCAAGATAGTAAGATGAGTGTAAACGTACCAAGATTAACGTAAGCCACATACATAGCCAAACCCCAGACAAGCCACGGATAAACATATTCAATTCACGAACAGATCCGACCAAGTAAATATACCAACAAAAAAAGAAAACGTTAATTCCATAAACATAATATTAACAGATCTAAAAATGTAACATATCCAAAAAAGTAAACAATCGAAAACGTACCAAGATCTAACAGTAACATGACAAAAACCACCCGAAAACAAAGATCCACCATGAACCACCAAAGATCCACCAACAGCCACCAAAGATTCACCAGAAAACAAAGATCCACCAAGATACCAACATAAAAATGAAAACGTTAATTCCATAAACATGATACTAACAGATCCAAAAAAGTAAACAATCGAAAACGTACCAAGATCTAACAGTAACATCACAAAAATCAGCTGTTACATATCCAAAATTACCACAAACCATAAACCACAAAGATCCACCAAATACCACCGTGAACCACCACAAACCACACCAGCCACCCAGATCCACCAAAGAGAAAGAGACCGGAGGCTACATATCCAAAACTATCACAAACCACAAACCAAAAAGATCCACCAAAGAGAAAGAGACAAACCTTAAGCCGCCGAGCCATCGAGCACCGAGCCACCGAGCACCGAGCCACCGAGCCACCGAGCCACCGAGTCAATGGTAGAGAAATCCAACAGCCACCGAGCCCCGAGTCACCGAGCCACAAACAACCAGTAAAGATCCGAAACATCCGAAAAAAATAAAAGATTTACCATTAAAGAACCATTAAACATCCGAAACATCCGAAACACCGAGCCACAAACAACCATTAAAGAAGATTTACCTAAAGAAATAAGACCAGCGGCTAGGTTTCCGGCGGCGGCAGCTAGGGTTCCGGCGACGGCTAGGTTTCCGGCGGCTAGGATTAGGTTTCCGGCGGATAGGATGAGGGTTCCGGTGGCTGGTGGTGATGGATTCCGGTGGCTGGCAGATTCTAGAGAGAGGTCAGAGGTTTTAGAGAGAGAGAGAGAGTTGTGTGTGTGTGTTGTGTGTGTTGTAATGTGTCTGTTTTGTATGTGTGTGTGTTGTGTGTGTGTGTTGTGTGTGTTGTATTGTAGGCTTAAAATGTTGTATCGTAAGCTTAAAATGTTGTATTGTAGGCTTAAAATGTTGTACCTCTTAATTACTTAAACTCTTAAAACCTTAAATGCTTTATATAGGAGTAGATATATATATATATATATATATATATATATATATATATATATATATATATATATATATATATATATATATATATATATATATATATATATATATATATATATATATATATATATATATATATATATATATATATATAATGAGAAGGTGAAACAGAAGCAGGCCGGAAAATGTCAGAAGGGAAGCTCCGTTTAAAGCTTATTTTTTTACAGAAAGCAAAGCTGAACCCCTAAATAAAGGAATAACGGAAAAAAAAAATTATTTTATTGAAGAAAAATTGAAAATTTAGGGTTTGAATTTGATGAAATTGGGGATTGATTTTTGGTTTGGGTTGTGTTGTGTAAAAATCAATTGATTTTTGGTGGTTTGGATTTTTGGGGATTGATTTTGGTTTTGGTTTGATGAAATTGGGGATTGATTTGCAGGTTTTTTTTTTTTTTTTTTGATTAGGATAATTAGTTTTTTATTCAATATTTATTTATTAAGGGTATTTTAGTCATTTTAAGTGACAAATGGACTATTCTTGTAGCCAAATTGATGACCCAGGGACTGAACCCGAATGATTTTCGACCCAGGGACTGAACCCGTTAAATTAGAACAAACTCAGGGACCAATTATGTAATTAACTCTAGAAAGTATTATTTAAAAAAGTAGCTAACAACTTAAGATTAGAAAACATACATAAGACAAAAGTCAATCCGTGAGAAGTCGAAACTTACAATCAAACCTACACCAAACTAATTCTCAAACAATCAAAAAACTAGATCTAAGGCACTTAACCAGTACATCTCCCTAAACAAATAGCCCCAAACGACACAAAACCTCCATAAAATGCATTCACAATCTCGTGGTATCTAAATCCGAACAAAATTTATTATCATTTCTTGAATTCCATCAAGAAAGGAACCTATAGACGTATGCTTCAACTTCAAGAAATATCATCATTTTAATCCTCATCCTCCATAAATTTATCAACAAGAATACTAAATATTATGAATTAATTTTTTTTGAACAAAAGGCAAAACACCTAACAATTTTATTAATAACGATAATCACTCCTCAAAACTGAGGTATATTATAGTGGAAAAAAAAATCCACGAATTACAATAGATACTAAAATAACAAACGAGAAAAATAAGTAAAACATACAAAACGTAAAATTTTAACCCTAATTGCCCGTAGAGAGTTGATAGTATGCCAAAAGAAATTCATGAACCATTGGATCTTGCAGCAAATTGACACAAATCTAATACGTTTGATGTACGAAATCGAGTATATTTTAAAAACAAGAAATACTTACGACTCGACTACACAATCTTAGGCAGTGGACCTAATCAATTATAGTATAGTTTTAGGTAAATCAGGTTCGTTCGCAGGGACTGATGTTTGAAATGTAATTAATAATTAATAAAACAAAAGTAGGTTTGTTGTGACCGAATTGTCACTGTGCTTAAACTACTTAAATTTAAGAAACTTGTTGATTCAGATGAATCGCTGAAAAGATTTTGTTTGTAAACAATTGATGAAAAATACATTCACTTGGATTGATCACAATTACTACGGTTATCACTTAATTGCTGACAATGTTGAACTACTGATGTGAAAAATCTAGTTTTCCGAAAATTAACCTTTACTAGATTTCGACACGGGCAGTGTACCCTTGTCAGTTGTAAAATAGTATCGGTAAATATCGGGTTCGAACACAGGGACTATTTATAGTTGATAATTTTAGTTTTATGAAAACACGTAACAAGTAACAAGTTGGTTTTAGTCTTAAGAAGACTTGCTTATAATAACGTTAAAAATACTTTAGAATTCAAATATGGATTAAAAGACGCTTGCTTGGACTGTTTACGAATATGTATTATTTCTTAGGTGTGAAAATGTCGATAAACTTCTAATGTGAAATCCTAAGTTCCTTTCGAATACCGGATTTCTCCAATTACCCAACCATGTAACGATTCCTTTCGAATACCGTTAACACCTCAAGTAATTGGGCATAAAGTTTCAAGCCGATAAGTGAGAATTAATCTATAAGCTTCCTTTCGAATAGCTTACTAACTCCTAAACCGATTTCTCTTAATTTAGTAGCTAGCGTTCGTGTTAATATCTACTTGTTTAAACCGTTGTTAATGATTCCTTTCGAATATCATAAACTTATAATCAACTAAAGACCGGCCGATTAATTCGTTCCTATTTTAGTAAAAATTACGGATTCCTTTCGAATACCCGTTTTTAGATTACCAAACAAGAGTATAAACAATTTTAACAAGATAATTAAGATATTAACCCAAACGGATCCCCAATTAACCTCTAAGTATCATTCTAATTTCACACCTAAAACCTAACACATAAACGATCACATAATCCAAGCAAACGTATAAGGAAATTAGCTACTCATAATTGTAACAAACACAATCAAATATGTAAAAGACATGATTCAATTGAAATAAAAGTGATAATAGAGTAATACCAAACGTAAGTAACAAGTTCCGAAATAATCTCCAAGTAACAAACGAAAGCGAAACTAACAATTCTTGATGAAATACGAAAATTAACGATTGTTTTTAGGCTTCCAATGATATGAAAATACTAAAACAATGGTGAAAAAGATGATGTCTAAGTGTCCCCAACGTTCAGTATCTGTGGTGTGTTAATAGCCTCTTCATTTTCCATGATTAATAATTAAAACTGCCAAGTAACTGTCGAAGCCCTGAATGCGCCGCCAATGGTGGGACTGGAGGCGCATTCCCACCTCCTATCTCCTGAATGCTTCGCCAATGGTGGGACTGGAGGCGCATTCCCAGCTCCGAGCTGAATGCCTTGAGCTGCCCATCGAATGCGTCGCCTGTTCTGCCACTTTGCCCATTTTCAAGTTAAACTCCAGAAAACACGTTCTTTTTGCTCCAAAAACACCTAACTCAATCCTAAAACAAAACTTTACAAAACATAAGCATAAAAGGGCATTTCCATTACGTTTGGGACTCAAAACACAATGAATATCGCGATAAAATACTCGTATAAATGAGCGATATCAAACCCCCCATACTTAAGCATTTGCTTGTCCCTAAGCAAATCCGACTCAAACTTACTACCGAGTTTACAAAACATACAACTTAAGAAAAGATAGGGAATCACAGGCTCAAACATTTAACTAAATTCCGGTGTTAGAATTAAAGATATGCGTGAAATTGCTAGATCGTAAAACCGACTACAAACATCTAAAGCTACTAAATTACTTAAGTAAAGAAAAACCGCAATTTACTAATATTAATTCCTAATTCTTCCCCTAGTTTAGATATGTCAAGATAATCACCCCCCTTAGTCCTCACTCTCCAACCGAAGTTAGAGCGATCAGCCGTTACAGCCGACCCCTTACGCCTTACTTTCGGGGGAACCCTTAAAATATCACTAAGCATTTTCTTCATTTGAGTACTTCTTTCTTTTGAGAATTATTTGGTTAGTCTACATCTTTTAGCTTGCCTCTCACTTTCGTTCACTTCAAATACTATAGATTTATTATTATATGTTTTCTTTGAAGTGAACAAATATAACGGGATTTGAGTCTTCGTTATAGTGAGGATGAGTTCAAATTTGTTGACGGGGAAGACCTATGGCCTTTTTCTTCGCCTCTAATTCTCCAAGGGCTTAAGTAATACTAGGATTCCCCAACTACCCCCGAAAGGGTGCAAGGTCTAAAAGGGCTCGGTACTAAGGGTATCTAGCGATTATCTATCTTTTTTATTTTTCAGGGAAACTTAAGGAACTAACATTAGAAAACCTAAACTCTTATTTACAAGTATTTTACTGACTAAAGATGTTCCTAAGCAATTTCAAGTTAAAGTACCGGAATAAAGTTAAATCTAAAAGCCCCTATCATTTTCCCTAACTACATTTAAGCGTTTTTTTTTTTTTTTTTTTTTTTTTTTTTTTTTTTTTTTTTGTAAAACTCAAATGGGACAAAACGACACAACACGTAATGGATATATAGGAGGGAATATAAAATAAGCTAATTTCCCGACGTCCCCCCCATACTTATCTAACGCATTGTCCCGAATGCGTTTCCAAACTAGAAATTAAAAGCTAAAAACTAAAAACCAAACGAAATAAAAATAAAAATAAAAGAAAAGGAAAGAAAATAATAAACCCGGGTTGCCTCCCGTAAAGCGCTTTGTTTTTGTCTTGAGTCTATAGCTCGACTCGTTCCTCCGTTCACACAAACCAAATAATTTTGAAATCGAGGGTTCCCCCAATTTCCTTCCAAAACCAACTTCTCAACATGTTTCCAATGTACCTACAAACTAAAACATCAAACATAAAGTAATCGTTAGAAACATCTAGCTCGTTACGGGTTTTCACCCATTCGTTATGCCATCTCCTCGATTTCCGCATTTTCGAGTAATCTTTTCGCCCCCTTAATTCTCCAATATCTCCCCCACACTTGCGTTGTTCACTCCCTTTCTCACTTAGTTCTACATCCATTAAATCCCCCAAGTCAAAATATTCCTCGTTTTTGCAAGCTCCCAACTTTGGCTCCATACCGATTTTCCGCTTCATGCTTACTTCACCCGTTTTCACTATTTCTTTCTCACGTGTTGATTCCCCCTTGGCTTTGATGAAATCCGGTTCAGTATTCAAACTAAATAACCTCTCAAAATCTTCCAAAGTTATGTTCACACTGATCGGGTTGTCAACTGCCACTATTTCCGACCCATTAAGCTCCTCTACTTCCAAATTCAAGCTTTTCTCCTCCATGGGTGTATTTGTGTTTGATTGTGGTGTCCCATCTTCAATTTTAATCATTGGTTCATCCCCCACTTCATTCTTTGCTTTTAAATTACATTTTCTGCCATTTTCGGGGTCTGGGGCCCTTTCGATGTTGAACATTTTCTCAAACTCCTCTAAGGTGATATCTCCATTGGGATTGCTATTTGAATCAACCGTAACTTCCAAACCTGTTCCAAGCAATTCCTTTAATTCCCCTTCACAACCGCTCTCGTTCTCATCCTCTTCCAATTCTTCTTCGAGAAATTCCTGCAAATCTTGGTTAAACATGTCATTATCAATAACATCCATTCTAAAACATGTTTCATGGGTTGAATATGAGTGTTTTTTAGATTTTTCATAAGTAAAATTTTCTCTATCGTCATCCACACCCAACGAAATTTCCCTTCTTTTCACACGGATGATAGCATCTGCGGTGTTTAAGAACGGTCTACCCAAGATTAAAGGTACTTCGTTGTCCTCCTTCATTTCCAACACAACAAAATCTACGGGAAACGAGAATCTACCTACTTGTACTAAAACGTTCTCTACAATGCCTAGCGGGTATTTGAAAGTTTGGTCTGCTAGTTTAATGCTCATTTTCGTTGGCTTTAAAAACCCCAAAGCCAATTTTTTATATAAAGAGTTGGGCATTAAATTTATACTAGCACCTAAGTCAGCTAAGGCATTGCAATTAAAAGTTTGATTAAAAGTGCAAGTAATTAAGAAACTTCCTGGGTCTTCAAGTTTTGGGGGAATAGATCTCTTCACAATAGCCGAGCATTCGGCATTTAGGACCGCGGTGATTTTCTCCATGTAGCCTCCTTTCCCGCTTACTAATTCTTTCATGAATTTGGTATAATTAGGCATACCTGCAATAACGTCAACTAAAGGAACATTAATCTTAATTGTTTTCATCAATTCAAGAAACTTTCCGTATTGCTTCCTTTTTTTCTCCTTCCTAAGCCGATGTGGATATGGAATATGTGGCTTGTATGGTCCCTTCACTTCGATTTCCAGCTCCTTTTCTTTGGTAGGAACCATTGGTTCCTTCCCGGGCCTAGACTCCATTTCAATCTCTTCCTCGTCCTCCGAATCGCTGTCAACAGGCTCAATGCCTCGCCTTTGGTCAACAGGCGGCGCATTCGTGGGATTCTGGGCATAAGGCGACGCCATTTCCTGGGTTTGGGGAAACGCATTCAGCTCGGTGCTTGGAATGCGCCGCCTATCACCCACTGGCGGCGCATTCGTGCTTGTTCCAGCACCGTTTTGATTTTTCTTGTTATTCAGCCCAGTTTCTCCAGTCCCCCCATACTTAAATCCTGATCGTGTAGAAATTGCACTCACATTCTCGTTCCTTTGATTAGGTATTTGGTACTTCGGCCCTTGACTCGATTGACCTCCTTGGTTGTTTGAACTGAATGGCCTCGGGTTGGGTTGGGTAGAACTTGGCATTTGACCCGTTGGTCGGTTTGAGAACTTTTCACTTAGTCTTTCAAATTTTCGTTCTAAGTCTTGCATATTTGCTTGAGTATTCCGTTGATTTTGTTCAAGTTTTTCGTTAAACCCCTTCATCGAATTTGCTAACAAATCATTGGTTGCTTTTTGGGTGTAAACGAAATCTTTCATCATTTCTTTGAAGTTCAAATCCCCCTCCTCGTTATTTCTAAACTGATTTCTCCCCTCGTTTCTATTATCCCGGTTTCTGTCACCATACCCGTAGTTCGCGTAATTCACGTCTTCAACTTTTGGCTCACAATCCTCCGTGTAGTGCGGTCCTCCACACTTCTTACACCCGTTCCTAACTAAATGAACATCCTTCTCCAATCGACCCAATCTATTCTTCATTTCATCCGCTAATGATTTGATCTCGTTCACAATCTCGTTATTTCCACCACTACTCCCTTCAACTTGATTTACCGAGCCTCTTACTTTTCTATTTCTAGTGACCCGGTCCCTAGCAATTCGAGCTTGGACTTGGTCTTCCATCATCCGATGAGCCTCATTTGGTGACTTATATAAGAAACTACCACCACCCGCTAAGTCCAAGTCGTGTTGAGATCGACTATCCAAACTGTAATAGAAGATGTCTATGACTTCCTCCCGATCCAAATCATGTCCATGGCAATTTCTCAATAACTCCTTAAGTCTAACCCAAGCATCCGTTATAGTCTCATTATCCCACTGTTGAAATGACCTAATTTGATTTAGAAGCTTCCTACGCAGAATGGGTGGAAAGAAACGGGTCACAAAAAGCTCTCTCATTGCTTCCCAACTTGCAATTGAACCCGGTTCCAACTCGTTAAACCATGTTTTCGCTTCCCCCGTTAAAGATGATGGAAATAGACTCAACATTACTCCTTCCTCACGTCCCTCTCCATATCTAAACATCTTACATGTTTCCATGAAATTCGCCACATGCCTATGCGGGTCGGCCTTAAAATGTCCGTCAAACGTGTGGTCTTGAATCATCTTGAGGTGATGACCTTTAACGGAAAAGTCATTCCCCAAATCCGGTGCAACAATCGCCGAACCATTCGTTGGTGGTACTATCCGGTTCCTATTGATCATCGGTATGTCAAAAGGATTGGGTGGGTTGTTGTTGTTAATTAAAGGTCTATCTCCCCCGCCTCCATTTTCTCCGTCTTCCATTTTTTCCTCAAAAACAACTTCGATTTCCTCCTCGGAAGAATTGTTTTCACTATAAACCACAGATGCGGCTGCTCCTAAACCTCGTTTCCTTAAAAGTTTTTCCGGATCAGAAAGAGGGCTGTGCACTTGTTTTCCTTGGGATCTCGTGTACATCCACAATCAATAATCCTGAAAATTCACAAAACTAACAAACAAACACCGTGAAATCTGTTCAACACAAGTAAATCAAACAAAACTAAAAACTTCAACTAAATCAAGTCCCCGGCAGCGGCGCCAAAAACTTGATGTGAAAAATCTAGTTTTCCGAAAATTAACCTTTACTAGATTTCGACACGGGCAGTGTACCCTTGTCAGTTGTAAAATAGTATCGGTAAATATCGGGTTCGAACACAGGGACTATTTATAGTTGATAATTTTAGTTTTATGAAAACACGTAACAAGTAACAAGTTGGTTTTAGTCTTAAGAAGACTTGCTTATAATAACGTTAAAAATACTTTAGAATTCAAATATGGATTAAAAAACGCTTGCTTGGACTGTTTACGAATATGTATTATTTCTTAGGTGTGAAAATGTCGATAAACTTCTAATGTGAAATCCTAAGTTCCTTTCGAATACCGGATTTCTCCAATTACCCAACCATGTAACGATTCCTTTCGAATACCGTTAACACCTCAAGTAATTGGGCATAAAGTTTCAAGCCGATAAGTGAGAATTAATCTATAAGCTTCCTTTCGAATAGCTTACTAACTCCTAAACCGATTTCTCTTAATTTAGTAGCTAGCGTTCGTGTTAATATCTACTTGTTTAAACCGTTGTTAATGATTCCTTTCGAATATCATAAACTTATAATCAACTAAAGACCGGCCGATTAATTCGTTCCTATTTTAGTAAAAATTACGGATTCCTTTCGAATACCCGTTTTTAGATTACCAAACAAGAGTATAAACAATTTTAACAAGATAATTAAGATATTAACCCAAACGGATCCCCAATTAACCTCTAAGTATCATTCTAATTTCACACCTAAAACCTAACACATAAACGATCACATAATCCAAGCAAACGTATAAGGAAATTAGCTACTCATAATTGTAACAAACACAATCAAATATGTAAAAGACATGATTCAATTGAAATAAAAGTGATAATAGAGTAATACCAAACGTAAGTAACAAGTTCCGAAATAATCTCCAAGTAACAAACGAAAGCGAAACTAACAATTCTTGATGAAATACGAAAATTAACGATTGTTTTTAGGCTTCCAATGATATGAAAATACTAAAACAATGGTGAAAAAGATGATGTCTAAGTGTCCCCAACGTTCAGTATTTGTGGTGTGTTAATAGCCTCTTCATTTTCCATGATTAATAATTAAAACTGCCAAGTAACTGTCGAAGCCCTGAATGCGCCGCCAATGGTGGGACTGGAGGCGCATTCCCACCTCCTATCGCCTGAATGCTTCGCCAATGGTGGGACTGGAGGCGCATTCCCAGCTCCGAGCTGAATGCCTTGAGCTGCCCATCGAATGCGTCGCCTGTTCTGCCACTTTGCCCATTTTCAAGTTAAACTCCAGAAAACACGTTCTTTTTGCTCCAAAAACACCTAACTCAATCCTAAAACAAAACTTTACAAAACATAAGCATAAAAGGGCATTTCCATTACGTTTGGGACTCAAAACACAATGAATATCGCGATAAAATACTCGTATAAATGAGCGATATCAACTACTTAAAAGGTATTTAACTTGAACTCTCGTTTCCCATTAAAACTTTAATCGTCTCATGAATAGTTACCACTCTCGTGTATAATTTCTACGTTTGACAACTAAGCAATAAGTACCTAAGCCGATTTTATGATTTAATCTTATAAAGCTTCCTCTCGAATAGCTTCTTAATTAACTAAACCGATCTCTCTTAATCTAGTTAACTAACAACCACAATCACGTTTTTATTGTTTAAATCTTTAATACTAGTTCCTCTCGAATACTAATATCTTTAAACTAATTATTGACCGATTAGTTATTTCATAAACTATTTTGTAATGTCACAAGTTCCTCTCGAATACCTATGATGAATTACTAACAGTTTATATAAAAGATTAAACAAGATTCAAAAACTGATTACAATTGGTTTTTCGATTAAACATAAAATCCAGTTCAACATATACATAATTAAATAATAACCTACATAATTGATCACATCATCCAAGTGAACGTTAAGAAATTTAGCTACTCATAATAATAAAAACGCAACACAATAGAATTGAATGAAACATCTTTATATTAAAAGAACTAATGAAAAGTATTAAAGTACCAATGATCCGAATGCTTAAACAACGAAATTGATGAGTCTAAAAATACCAAATAGCTCCAAAAATTCGTGGTCCAAACTAGGGTTTCAATACTCCAAAACTTGCTTACAATAATGATAAATATGATAAACAACCCTAAAAACTGCTTTATTAAACGTCACGATAGCTGCAGCTCCAAAAGACCGCGGGACGGGAGTCCCATCTTGGGGACGGGCGTCCCTCGCGCTTTCTTCAGTTTTCTTGTTTTGCTTCATCTCTCGTAACCAATTTCTTCTAGTCTCAAAATATAACGGGAATACAACATCGACCCGTTTTCTTCAGTTTCAACTCCAATTGTTTCACTTCCGCTCCAGAACTCCGGCTAATACCTGTATAGCATATTAATACCAAAATTGCCCGAAATTCCCAAAATCCGTTATGAATTAAACTTTAAAAAGACAAATATCGCATATAATAATATGACTAAAATATGCGATATCAAATCCCCCCATACTTAACATTTGCTTGCCCTCAAGCAAATCCAGTTCAATTCAATTTAATTACCAAACCATGATTTAAAAAGCATAACCAAACACCTCTCGAATTATTGGGAGTAATTCACACAAATCTCTCGAACTAGTCTAAAGGGTATGTAAAATATTCTGTAAATCCGCTCAATTGCTCAGTCATGGTGAGTTTTCTATCATAGGCTTGATAAAGTATCGTTTCTCCACCACTAGAGCCTAGGTACAACTAATCGGGGACTTTTATTCGGGATGTAATATACAGGTAAAGGCATGTGAATAAATATATAGAGGTTAAATGGGTAAATAAGTAAAAGTATACAAATAAACGTAGTATACATCTAACTTAGAATGAATCCGAACTCCTAAACGCTAATGAACCAATTTCTCCAAATAACTTCAAATTCTTCCGAATTACATAACTCATACTACAACTACTTCTACTTTATTTCTTCAAAGACTCAAAATACATAAAACTACATAACTTTACAACTCTCTTTTTTTTTTTTTTTACTTTTGTTAACAAATAAATATATGATACAAAGGCTCACGATATTCGATAATTTCAATGCCTTAACACTTCTAACTTCAGTCTTCATGTATACAATCAATAGCAATCTCAAAACTAAGTTCGGATTCATATAAAAATGAAAAGAAAGGCTAATGTACAAAATATTTAGTGGATTTAAATGAAACGAATAAGTTAGGCGCAAAATGGTTAACTAGAGTATCTAACACTAAAAGTAAGTGTTACAAAAGGGTTAAACGGAAATTAGCTAACCAATGTGATTAAGCTATAATTATTTAACAAGAAACGAATTGGCTAAATCAAATGGTTTATTCCTAAATTGCCCCTAACGTTGCACCAAATTACACTAGGTTACCCTAATGCAATGCTCATCTATGGTCTCGAAACGTATGACTATGTCAAGTTCTAAAGTCATCAACCATCGGCACACTCATACAAAAGAAAAAGTAGCATTTAAAATGAATGCTTTCAAGGCTCAAAATCTCACTTTTCTTTGAGTAGGGTATAAAATGTGCTAGGTTATGCAACAGATTAAAAATTTCTCAAGACATGTCATCATTTTTTTTTTTTTAATTTTTTAATTTTTTAATTTTTTTTTATAAAAATACAATACACTGACCTAACTAAACATAACAAATGTTTTTCCTCAACCCCCCATACTAGAGTTGGACAATGCCCTCATTGTACAAAACGATTCAAAACAAAGGAAAAACAAGACAAACCAAGAAGACAAGGTACGTTAACATTAGCTAGTACAAATAAATAAATAAAAACAAAAATAAAAAATAACTAAGAAATAAGAAAAAGAAATGTTTATCTGAAAAGACCACCAACTTTCTCTCGATGCCCAGGCGCCAGCCTTGCCGACATCCCTCCAAATCACCTAATCTGCCATGCCATCGGGGGGAGGGAAAATAGATGGTTCCCCACTCCCTCCGGAATACGTACCGAACTGCATCTGGCTACTAGGAACACTCTGATGCGGAGGCTGCTGCTGAGACTGAGGGGGATAGTAAAATCCGCCCTGACGATGCGATGGAATGAAGATATCCGGTGGAGCATAGGCCGGAAGAACCTGACCCATACTCTGAGCCTCTCGCTGCGCCCACTGATCCATATAGGGCTGATAACGCTCCTGCTGATAAGTCACACGAGCCAGCTGAGACCCTATCATCCTCTGATCCTCAAAATAGTACTCCTGGAATCTCTGTTGAGACTCATACATCTGTTGCTGAGATGTCTGCATCGCAGTCAACTGTCGAGATAGAGCCTCCATAGAATACGGATCACTCGGCTCATCATCTGACTCCGAATCTGACCCAGCATAACCAGCAACATCAGGCCCACTTCCAATCAAGTTTCCAGAGCGATCAAGCAACGAAATATTCTTCAATGCGGCAACATCCAACGTACGAACCCCAGCCACCGAACCAACGGTAGTATCCAGAATCTCCCTATTAGCCACCCCCAACTGAAAAGCTAAGTGGCATATAAAGGCGCCACCACACACTGCCCCCTCACCCTTACCATACGCCCTGTCGTATAAATAAGTTGCCAAACATCTGGCAAGGTTGCACGGACGTCGAGCTAGAATACAATAGAGAAAAAATAGATCCTGCTGGGTGCAATTATTCGGGCAATTTGCTCTACCCGAAATGGACTCAACAATCGCCCGAAACAGTATCTGGTGCATCGGGTTTACCATGACTGCCTGTTTAATACTCTTATGATAACTCTCGGTGCTAATATGATGCTGTCGCTAAAACAACGCAACGGTCATCCCAACAGGCCAAGTCGCTAACCCCTCAGTAAAATCTACTCCCAAAACCTCCTCCTGTGTATAAATACCCATGGCAACACCAAACTCAGCATAGGACATTGTAAATGTCCTTCCGCCCAGTCGAAATGTCATAACCGTCGCGGTGGTAGAACCCAAAGCCGTATTTAAACGGAAACTGCAATAAAATTCCTCCACCAATCCCTGATAAACTCCAGACTTGATTGCAAAAAATCGCTTCCAATCATCGGTCAGAAGCTCCTCTAACTCACGCTTGAAACCCAAAACCTCAACAATCTCCCAATCTAAAGTCCGATGTCCAATGATACGCTTTCCTTGAAGCGCTTCCAAGGAAATTTTCGGTTGATATTTCTCGGGTATATCCATGGGGTTTCGCTCAATCACCTCCGGTTGTGCCACATTTCTGTCTCGTGGTCTCTTACCTACACGTCGACTCATCTACAAAACAAATTCACATATACAAAAATAATACAAATGTTAAACCACAAACTTTACATTAAAACTTCATTCCCGTTCTATTTGCCCATTATAAAACCAAATAAATGAGTATAATATCGCCATGTTAATTGCCGAAAACACTAAAATAAAATTTCAAACTAAGTTAAGAAATTTCACGTTTAACATAATCAATTTAAGCAATCAAACTAGACGAAATCATAGTATCAAATTAACCATTAACAATCAAATTTTAAAAATTTTCAACCCCCCATACTAATCGCAAACTAGGGTAAAAATTTTCAAGCAAACAATGCAAGTTCATGGTTAAAATCACTTATCTAGCATTCCCTTTACTTCCTAAACTCATATAAACGCATTACACACAAAACCCCCAATTCAATTTCAAAATCTAAACCTAGGGTTCATAAGCAAAAATCCCTAATTAAATGGTTTCTAAAGCAATAATCATACACTAAATCAATATGAAATCAAAGAATTGAATAATTAAGAGCAATAGAAACTAACCTTGAATTGGTATTCAAAAAATTGAAAAAGATAGGATGAATTTCGTGTGTTTGTTGTTATTTTCGGTTGTGAATAAGAAAAGAAAGATGTGGGAATTGTAATGTGCAGCAAGGAACAAAAGAAAATTTATAACAGGCCCAGGCCCGTGTGACGGGCGTCACCAATACGGGACGGGCGTCCCAAGCAAAAGTGTGACGGGCGTTCCGAGTAAAGGGGACGGGAGTCCCGTGTTTGGGACGGGGTTTCCAGGGAGCTCGGTATTTTGTGCAAATTTTTGGGACGGGAGTCCCCCTTTTGAGACGGGCGTCCCACTCGTCAGGTTTTTTTTTTTTTTTTTTTTTTTTTAAAGTGAAGGAAAACAAATACTAAAAATAAAAATAAAAATAACATAACGGAAGACGTACCTTGATCGTGACACGTGTACTTCCAAAATAAAAATATACAAGTTACCTCGGGTTGCCTCCCGCAAGCGCTAAGTTTATCACTCGAGTCCTTAGCTAGACTCGGGTTCCCTTTTCTTACTTGTCAATGGCATAAAAGCCATCCTCAGTTAACTCCACATTCTCCTCGTCTTCCTCATGATACAACTTCAGCCTGAACCCGTTCACAATAAACGTCTCACCATTCCCGCTCCACAACTCCACATATCCCGAAGCATAAACTTGCCTCACAACATACGGACCTTTCCATTTTGCCTTGAGCTTTGGTGCCTTAAACTTGTATTTCATCTCAAACATCAACACCTTGTCGCCCGCTTTGAACTCTTTAGGTATGATGTGTCTGTCGTGCCAAGCTTTCGTCCTTTCCTTGTAAAGTCTTGAATTATCGTAAGCTTGCAACCTCATCTCATCCAACTCATGCAACTGCAAAAGTCTCTTTTCACCTGCTAAGATCAAATCCAAGTTACAATTTTGCAAAGCCCAGTACGCTTTGCGTTCAATCTCTAAAGGTAAATGGCAAGTTTTTCCATAAAGTAACCGATATGGTGTAGTACCAATCGGTGTTTTATATGCAGTCCTGAATGCCCATAAAGCATCATCTAACTTTTTCGCCCAAACCTTAGGATTGTTATTAACCGTTTTCTCTAAAATTCTTTTTAAAGCCCGGTTTGTGTTTTCCACTTGGCCACTTGTTTGCGGGTGATAAGAAGTAGAGAATCTATGAGTGACCCCATACTTCTTAAGCACCTTAGCAAGTTGGTGATTCGTGAAATGACTTCCACGATCACTGATTAAGGCCTTAGGAACACCAAACCTACTAAATAGTTTTTTAAGAAAATCAATTACCACATTAGCGTTATTCGTTGGTAAAGCCTTTGCTTCCGCCCATTTTGACACATAATCAACAGCAACCAAGATATATAGATATTTATGGGAAGGAGGAAAAGGTCCCATAAAATCAATACCCCATATGTCAAATACCTCACATACCTGGATACCTTGTTGAGGCATTTCATCCCGTTTAGAGAGGTTACCTTGACGTTGACAAGCATCACAAGTTTGAACCAATGTTTGTGCTTCCTTGAATATTGTCGGCCAATAAAAACCTGCATCAAACACTTTTTTCCCCGTCGTCGATGGTCCATAATGTCCACCAGTCGGTCCATGGTGACATTCATCCAAAATTCTCCGTGTTTCCTCTCCAGCTACACACCTTCGGATCATCCCATCTGCACACATTCTAAACAAATACGGTTTATCCCAAAAAAGTTCTTCACATCAGAAAAGAATTTCTTCCTTTGCTGATGTGTCAAACCTTTTCGCATAACACCTGCAACAATATAATTAGCTATGTCTGCATACCATGGATCATCAAGTACTTCCGAATCATCATCTATCCTAAACAAATGCTCCTCGGGAAAAGTATCTCCTATATCAGTTTCCCTAAGTTCCTCAAGTTCCGGATTTTCTAGTCGACTTAAATGGTCAGCAGCTAAGTTTTCGGCTCCCTTCTTATCCTTAATCTGTATGTCAAATTCTTGCAAAAGAAGAATCCAACGAATGAGTCTAGGCTTAGCATCCTGTTTAGAAAACAAATACCTAAGGGCCGAATGATCAGTAAACACTATAGTCTTGCTTAACACTAAATAAGGACGAAACTTATCAAAAGCAAAGACTACTGCTAACAACTCCTTCTCTGTGGTGGTGTAATTCTGTTGGGCGCTATTGAGTGTTTTACTAGCAAAGTAAATGGGTTGAAAATGATTTCATTCCCGTTGTCCTAACACAACACCTAAAGCAAAATCACTAGCATCACACATTAGTTCAAAAGGTAGAGTCCAATTAGGTGAAACCATAATAGGTGAATGGGTAAGTCTATCCTTAAGAATATCAAAAGCATTTAAACAATCTTGATTAAATTCAAAAGGAACATCCTTCTCCAAAAGCCTAGTCATGGGACGAGTGATCTTAGAAAAATCCTTAATAAACCTACGGTAAAAACCCGCATGTCCAAGGAAACTCCTAACAGATTTAACATTGGTCGGTGGAGGCAACTTAGCTATAACATCAATCTTAGCTTTGTCTACTTCCATACCTAAACTAGACACCTTATGTCCTAACACAATTCCTTCTTTAACCATAAAATGACATTTTTCCCAGTTTAGCACAAGATGCGCCGCTTCGCACCTTTCCAACATTTTATCTAGGTTAATCAAACAAGAATCAAATGAATCCCCAAAAACAGAAAAATCATCCATGAAAACTTCCATGGAAGTTTCAATCATATCCTGAAAAATGGCCAACATACATCTTTGAAACGTAGCAGGAGCATTACATAAACCAAAAGGCATCCTACGATAGGCATAAGTACAGAATGGACATGTAAATGTGGTTTTTTCTTGGTCTTCAGGGTCAATGGGGATTTGGAAATAGCCGGAAAATCCATCTAAAAAGCAAAAGTATTCGTTTCCGGCCAATCATTCAAGCATTTGGTCCATAAAGGGTAACGGAAAGTGGTCTTTACGTGTTGCATCATTCAATTTCCTATAATCTATGCACACACGCCATCCTGTCACTGTCCTAGTGGGAACTAACTCATTCTTTTCATTGGTCACCACAGTCATCCCCCCTTTCTTCGGTACACAATGTACCGGACTCACCCAAGGACTGTCAGATATTGGGAAAATAATTCCCGCATCAAGAAGTTTAACAATCTCTTTCTTAACTACATCTTTCATATTAGGGTTAAGCCTTCTCTGTCTTTGAACTACAGGTTTAATATCATCTAAGAAATTAATCTTATGTTTACAAAAATGAAGGCTTATCCCGGGTATGTCAGATGTTCTCCAAGCAAAAGCTTTCTTATGGGCTTTCAACACAGTCATCAATCGAGATTTCTCATCATCCGAAAGTGATGATGAGATTATAACAGGAAGTAAAGATGTACCTTCGAGAAAAGCATATTCCAAGTGCTCGGGCAATGGTTTAAGCTCCACATCCTTTGGAGGATTCTCGATAGAAGTCTTTATCTTCTCTTCATCATCCACTTTGATCTCCTCATAAATCTCCTCAACAGTTGCATCCTCTTCAACATCCAAAGCTAACATCTCCTCTATTTCTTCAATAGTGACATCTCCATAGTCACTAATCTCCTTCAAAGCTTCTTCATCTTCTTCAAGCAATTCCTGTAACTCTAAGTCCAAAATGTCATCAATAACATCAATTCAAAAACATGTATCATCATAAGAATAAGAATGCTTTAAAGCTCGATCTACAGTAAAAACAATCCTTTCCTCATCAACCCCCAAAGAAATTTTTCCGTCCTTAACACGAATGATAGCATCCGCGGTATGTAGAAATGGTCTACCTAAAATCAAAGGTACCTTGCTATCCTCCTCCATTTCTAATATGACAAAATCAACGGGAAACACAAATTTACCTACTTGCACTCGCATATTTTCGGCTATACCTAAAGGGTATTGGTATGAACGGTCGGCGAGTCTAATACTCATACGAGTAGGTTTTAATGCCCTTAAATCCAATTTAACATACAATGAATAAGGCATAAGATTTATACTAGCTCCTAAATCAGCTAATGCCTCACAAGTTATTGTTTTACTCAAAGTACATGAAATTAGAAAACTCCCTGGGTCTCCTAACTTTGGTGGAAGCTGATTTTGAACAAGTGCTGAACACTCTGCATTTAAAAACGTGGCTTTAGCTTCCTCCAACTTCCCTTTTCCAGTTACAAGCTCCTTGATAAATTTGGCATAATTTGGCATTCCTGAAATCAGGTCAACCAAAGGAACATTAATATGCACAGATTTAATCATATCAACAAATTTACCATACTGTTCTTGCATCTTCTCCTTCCTCAAACGTTGAGGGAAGGGAACTTTCGGCTTGTATGCTTTCACTTTAGGTGACACAAGTGGTTTGGATTGAACAGCTGGCGTAACTTCCGGTTCCTCTTCGTCCTCACTCTCCTCCACTTCAACATTAGATTCCTGCACAACTGGATTAGTAACACCTGCAGAATCATTAACATTACCATAAACTCTACCATACCTTAGAGACACCGCATTCACATGCTCATTTCGATTGTTAGGAGGTTGATATTTTTGCCCTGCAGTGTTAGGAAATGGTTGCCTTAGGTTCTGTTGGGTGTTACTTGGCAACTGACCATTAGGCCTAGCAGCATGTTGATCACTTAGTCTCTCCAATCTCTTCTCCAAATCACTAAGTGCTGCTTGTTGATTCCTTTGTCCTTGCTCCAATTTCTCATTAAGGACCTTAAACTGGTTGTTTGTTGCTTCATTTTTCGCTGACTGAGTGTGAATAAAGTTTCTCATCATGTCCTTCAAACTGGGTTCCTCGTCTTCCTGTTTTTGACCAGACGATCCTGACTGCTGTTGATTCTGGTTAGTATTCTGATATTGATTCTGGTTATTCTTTGGGTACCTGTTTTGAGAATTTCCAGAATTGTTAGCATTAAAATTATTATAACCAGAATTATAATTACCCGAATTACGGTTATGAAAACCGGTTCTCTGAAATGCTCCTTGGTACTGATTTTGCGCGTACTTCACATCTTCACTTTATGCTTCTCTTCTAACATCACAATCTTCAGTGTAGTGCATTCCCCCACAGTAGTCACAACCATTTGCCATCACATGCATATCCTTCCCAACTCTATTAAACTGATTATCTATCCTCGAAAAATTATTATCCATTTTACTAGATAAAGCTTTGATCTCAGCCATCATCTCTGTGTTTCCACTACTACTCTCAGCACTAGCAACTACCTTTCTTCCTCCTCTTTCTCTACCAAACTGATTATGTTCTCTAGATAAATCCATTAACAACTGATCATCCAACATCTTGGTCGCATCGTTGATGGATTTGTACTGAAAACTTCCTCCCCCAGCTAAATTTAACTCCCCCTACGACTGCTTGTCCAATCCAAAGAAGAAAATATCGATAATCTGCCCTTTCTCTAATCCATGCCCATGACAACCCCTGAGCATATCCTTAAGTCTACTCCAAGCTTCAACAATGGTTTCTCCGTCGCCTTGCCTAAATCCCCGTATATCATTCAATAAGCTTCTTGCCAAAGATGATGGAAAAAATCCGGAAACAAATTCTTCCCTCATTTTCGCCCATGTACCAATGGAGTTCTCCTCTAACTCTTCAAACCAAGTGAGTGCCTCTCCCGTGAGAGACGATGGAAAAAGGATCAACTTGACATTATCTTCCCTTCCTGCCCCGTATTTGAACATCTCGCACAATTTAACATATTTTGCCACATGCGAATGTGGATCTTTTCTCATCCTTCCGTCAAAATAATTATCCTGGATCATCTTTAGATGATGACCCTTCACTGAAAAATCATTTCCCATATCTGGAGTACTGATGTGTAAAATCGAGTCTTAAATTAAACCTACTTTTTCACGCAATTACACACTTATAGGCAGTGGACCTATTCGTATGTAATATAGTTTAATAGTAAGTATAGGTTCGTTCGCAGGGACTAATTTGTTTTTATGTTCGAATAAATAATACTAAGAGTATTTGGGGGTTTTTTTATCGTAACTAAAATTGCAAGTAATTGAGTAAAAAGTGCTTAATTAAAATCGAGCGAAAGATTTATAGTTTAAATCAAATAAAGAGAGATTACACTTGTTTGACACTTCACCTGTTTTCCGTTAATTTTACGAGATCGATTGTTGTTTCAACTTCTAATATATACTAAAAGTCCTTCCGAATCTTTTACTAACTTTAATTATTGCTACTTACACCGTTCCTTCCGAATACAGTTAATAAATATTAATAATTAAGCAAAAAGTGTCAAGCCTGTTTTTATTGATTTAACCTTATAGAGTTTCCTTCCGAATAACTCCTCTAACTATCAAGTCCTTCCGAATCTTAATACTTAGACCTACTCACTTAAATTTAATTACCTAAGTTGTTATTACTAAGTCCTTCCGAATCTTAATAATTTTAAATCGATTATAGACCGAACGGTTGTTTCATAAAACTTATCTAACCTATCTAGATTCCTTCCGAATACCTAGAATGTTGATTAAACAAATTAAATATAAACAACTATGATAACATATTAAAATCTAAGCAAATAAGGATCGACAGTTAAACACAAAAACATAAAACAACCGAAAACGTTAAAATAACATCAAACAGGATCCGTTAATCAAACAAGCGTAAAGAGTGTTTAGCTACTCATAACGTGGTCTGAAAAAGTAAATAAAGTGTTAGAAATCATGCTGGAAAAATAATGCAAACAAAGAAAGAACAAACGATGAAATCGCCGAAAGTGTCGTGATCGCCGATTGCCGAAATTATGATCTTCCTTGCCTTGAAAACTTGCTTCCAAACTTAATAACAGCTCCAGAAACGTATGAATAATACTGAATGATTTTCTGGACGATTTTGATGTTGTATTTATAGGCAAAATCAAGGTGGAAATCGTATTCGACTCAAACTGCAATTACTTGTAATTATCCAGACAGGTGCGCAGCACCACTTGCACAGGTGCGCAGCACCGGGCATTTCCCGTGTCCAAAACCAACTCAAATTTCTCTAGGTGCGCAGCACCCACACCCTAGGTGCGCAACACCTCCTTAGCTTCTCCGTAATCTCGTCATTTAAGCTCATTTCTTCACTCCTTTCCACTTTCCGATCATGTAAACCTGTAAAATAGATAAAAACACTTTTCCACACGATTAAATGTAAAAACCTATCCTATCCATCATGTTTACTATGAAAACCGACACAATATCGCATAGAAATATCTATATAAATATGCGATATCAAATCCCCCCAAACTTGCCTTTTTGCTTGCCCTCAAGCAAAAACTGTTTTCAAATTAGTTATCAAAGCCAAAAATAAACATAACCAAACTCCTCACGATTTTTATTGGAAGTAAAATCACACAAACTCTCAAACTAGTCTAAAAGGGTGTGTAACGTATTCTGTAGAATCGCTCAATTGCTCAGTCATGGTGAATATTCTATCATAGGCTTGATAAAGTATCAAATCTCCACCACTAGAGTCTAGGTACAACTAAACGGGGACTTTTATTCGGGTTGTAATATACAGGTAAAGGCATGTGAATAAATATATACTGGAGTGTAAACGGGTTAAATAAAATAATACAAACTTAGATTAAGTCCGAACTAAATAAATCTCTAACGTACGGGATTGCTTAATTTATTCGACTTATACTTTTTTCTTCTTCTTTTCCTCCAAATATACATGTATCTTAAATAATACACGACTCATAATACAGTTTTCGCTTAAAATCCACAACTAAATTTTTTTTCTTTTCTGTTTTTTTTTTTTTCGATTTTTTTTTTCTTTTTTCTCACTTTTTCTCTTTTTTTTTTCTTTTTTCAGCCTAGTACATGCCTTACAAACTAATCTTTTCTCGTGGTAAGTACACATGCTCAAAAGGCTAATAATCAACTATTTCTCCAAATACAAAATAATACAAGGCAATAATAATATAACTTTTCTTCTATGCCTTAATAACTCTAACTTTACTTCATATATAATAGCAACCAAATAACTTAGTTCGGAACTAATCTAAAAAGAAACGAAATTTAGGCGAATGTACAAAGTAATATAGTAGTGTTTAGAAACGAAACGGTTTAGGCTCAAAGTGGTTTACTAGAGTTTCTAACACTAAAAATAAGTGTTACAAGGGTTATGCGGAAAAATATATAAAAATATAAAAAGAAACGAAAAGGCTAATCAAATGGGTTAATCCTAATTTGCCCCTAAGTTGTACCAAAATCACACTAAGTTACCCTAATGTAATTGCTCATATGTGGTCTCGAAATGTATAACAATGTCAAGTTCTAAAGTCATCAACCATCGGCACACTCAAAGAAACGAAAAAGTAGCATTAAAAATGAATGCTTTCAAAGGCTCAAAAATCTCACTATTTTTCTGAGTGGGGTAAAAATGCGTCTGGTTATGCTTACAGTTTAAGGTGTTTACCGACTAGACACGTTATATTTTTTTGGTTTTTTCAA
The DNA here is from genome assembly GCA_910822075.1 of Senecio squalidus. Classification (NCBI taxonomy): domain Eukaryota; kingdom Viridiplantae; phylum Streptophyta; class Magnoliopsida; order Asterales; family Asteraceae; genus Senecio; species Senecio squalidus. The sequence goes on from CAJVGC010000590.1 coordinate 19,307,219, forward strand.
TTTTTCAAATTTTTTTTTTTTTTTTTGATTTTCTGTTTTTTTCTGACTCAAACATGTACAACAACAACACATTTCAACACGATGGAAACTAAGCTAAGGGTCGAAAAATAAAAGGTAAAATTTCCCGATGACCCCCCCAAACTTAAGTAACACATTGTCCCTAATGTGTTTACGACTCAAAAATAAGGGAAAATGTACAAAAAACTATCCTAAAAATAAAAATAAAAATAATACAAAAATAAAGAAAGATAGAAAGAATAGAACCCGTTGGTGTAAAGTGGTAATATGGCGGTGGAATGCGGTGTGCTGAACTGAATGCCAGGCTTATGAGCGGGTGCTGAACTTACTGCCAGTCTTAGAAAAAAAACTAAAAAAAATCAACCACACATGTTAGAAAAGAAAAAGAAAAATAATAAGCATACAAATTACGATGAATATAAAATAGTCTTACTATTTCTTCTAATAAGAAATAGTAAAAGGTACATAATAAGTTCATAACATCACAATACATAAAGAGAATACAAATCACTCATCGTCACTGTCTGGCTGATCCTCCTGTGGTGGTGCTGGATGGTACCCGGGATATGGCTCCGGATAGTAGTAGGCGGGCGGAGCAAACGGAGGGTATGGGGCTGGATGCTGCTGCTGGTAAATATACTCCAAGGATGGCTGGTATCTGTCCTGAAAGTACTGCTCCCGCTGCTGGTAGTGATCCCATCGTCGGTCCGACTGAGCGTTGTCGAACTGAAGTCTGTGCAACCCGGCCAAAACCTGATCCTGAAAGTCCACCTGTGATAAAGCCCGTCGCCTCGGGGCCGCAGCTGGAGCTAGAACATCATCAACTCTACCAAAAGCAGCCAAACGCTTGCCGGATGGGTGAAGAATCCCAACTCGGAGCATATCCGCCTGCCCGTATACCTTGCACTGAACCGCTGTGGCCACCCCTAACTCTCGTGCAATGCGGGTAATGAAATGCCCGCAAAGCATCTTGCTGGAATCCGTCTGGCCCTCTCCCTTTTCAGCCATATGCCTCGCTAACGCCCATGGGACGTTAATAAACCGGGTGGGATCTCTAGCACTGAAGGCATGTAAAACCCACAAATCCTCCCTGTAACACTTATCGTGGTGTGTGTCACGGTGGAAGAAAGAGTAAGAAATCATCTTATGCAGAAGCCGCGGTATAGGGTCCTGAACATCCTTAGCGCGGCTGGATCTGGGGTGATATCCCTCCAACCCCGATAAAGCTAACCATGCCGCATCGGCATCAAAACCCAGAATATCTCGCTCCGCATCCGAGAAATAGGCTACCATCAAAGCCTCGTTACCTGCCTCACTAGCAGTCAGCAAACCTGTCAGTCGACCAAAATCAATAACCGATACCTGGTGTTCCTCTCCGCCTAAGCGGAAGGAAATCAGAGGCGCGGTCAGGAAGGTCTCGTCGGTGAATTCCTTCGAGATCTCCAGTGAACAATAGAACTCGAGTACCCACTCTCTGAACACGGGCTCCTCGGTCTTCCAGGCCCGGCCCCAGATCGGAATGTGACGCTGGGCAGTGCGGCTGTGTGTGGTCATATACTCTCTCAAATCCACGGGAATTTCTCGCAAGAAATTCCAATCCACGGTGCGAGGTGCAGCAACTGAACGACCTCGTAATGATGCAAGTTTGTTGTTGAGTTTTATTCTTCTGTCAGCTGAGCATCCCGGCCAAAGTAACCATGGGTGGCGCTCGGGCGCCATAATCGCCGCATTTAGGGAAGCGTGAGATTGTGGCCGAGCTCTACGGCTACCCTCTCCTTCCTCTTGTACTGCTGCCCTTTTTCCCTGCACAACACAAAATCAACAAAACAAAAAGCAAGTAATACGTGAGAAACACGAAAGAAACGACCAGCAGCCGGAAAACAGGCCGGGCCGCGCACCTCAGCGGAGGTGCTGCGCACCGGCGCTGTTTCCGGCCAAAAATCCGGCCAAGACTGGTCGTTTTCCATAACCAACACCTCAAACCTGCTTAATTCATCAATCCTAACCCTATTATGCAATCAATTTCATGTTTTTAGGACGAATTAAGAAAACCCTAGAAATTTCCCCAAATCAATTTAACCTAATGAACTCGAAATTTGAAAGAATTAAAGAGTTAAAGGGGATTATACATACCCGTCGATTCATAGTGAGTAGAAAAAAACGAGAAAAACCGAGTAAGAATTTAAGATTTTAAGGTGTGTGTGGGTGGGAGTTCTCTGTCGCTGCTGTGTAAATGTGTGTGTGTGTGCTGTGACATAAGAATGAAACAAGCAATATAAAACCTGGACAGAACCTCGGTGCGCAGCACCTAGGGTGGGGGTGCTGCGCACCGGTCAAATTTTTTTGTGATTTTTTCGTTTTTTCGATTTTTTTGTATTTTCTGACTTTTTCTTGGTACCTAACTAAATAAACTGCAAAAGAAAAACGTTAAAGAGTTCTGAAAAAAATAAAAATAAAAATAAAACTAAGAAAAGGAAAGAAACAAACTCGGGTTGCCTCCCGAGAAGCGCTAATTTTTCGACCGAGTCATTAGCTTGACTCGAGATGCCTCTTTATTAGGCGTTGATGGAATAGAATCCATCCTCAATCATCAGCCCGTTTTCATTATCTTCTTCGTGATATAATTTGACTCGTTGCCCAGAAACGATGAATGGTTGACCGCCTTCTTTCCACAACTCGACATATCCGGAAGCATAAGCCTGTTTAACGGTGTACGGTCCTGTCCACTTCGAGCGTAATTTAGGAGCCTTGAATTTGTACTTTGATTGAAATAAAAGTACTTTATCGCCCTCCTTGAATTCTTTACGACGAATTTTGCGGTCGTGGAATTCCTTAGTTCTTTCCTTGTAAAGGCAGGAACTTTCGTAAGCCTGTAACCGTAATTCATCTATCTCGTGAAGTTGTAAAAACCGCAAATCTTTTGCTAGATCAATGTCAATGTCGCAGAGCTTCAATGCCCAATACGCCTGTCACACCCCGCTAGGAAGCGGAAACACGGGATGTTCCAGTTATAATATCAAAGTCAAGATTACAACAACATAACCAATAAACAAAACAACAGATTAAATAGATCATGCCAAATGTTACAAATTACATCAAGTCAAAGGCGATAAGACGCCAAGTATAATACAACTTCAAAAGAAATCAACAAATGGATCGTCATGGAAATTACATAAACAAGATAAATTCAAATTCCACAAAAGCAAGCGATCCAAAAACAACTATGGCATGATCCAAGGAAATCCTCAATTTCCTGCAAAGCGTTAAAAACGACATCAACAACATGTTGGTGAATTATTCGCAAGTTTAAAGTAAAAAGTGACCCATCGGTAAATTTCAGTAAACATAGTAAGTTCAAAAATCATATATCTTGTATTCATCCAAAAGTGAAAGGTACTATGCCTAAGTAGTCATACATCTCGAACCTGAACCAATCAGTTTAATCCCCTAGCCTAAGGTGCGTTAAACCGAAGGCAAACAGTTTAATCATACAGTTTAAAACAAGGTCATAACATCCGCTCGTAGTAACAGCCTACAGAGGAATGCGGGTTAGGTACATAACCCAATACAGATCTATACATATGAACCACGGGCAAAAGCTTAACGAGTGTATTAGAGGGGAGCCACCATGGCTTAAACGCTTAAAAAACTAAGGCAGACCAAATTCACTGGGTAAACAAGATAATCAGTAATATTTCCGCATTTATGCAGACAGTTTAAAATACACAGACGGTTTAAAATACGCTTTACAGCCCAAAAGTATTTAAGACAAGGGCTACGAATAACTCACGGATAAAGCTTCAGCAAACAAATATCGGGTATACCAAACACAGAGCTACAACTCCACCGCCTAAGTGCCTTACAACAATAAACAACATAGTCTCAGTATCTCTATAAGTCTAGGTTCGGTTTAGCCTTGTCGGTTAAGATTAAGTTAAATAAGATAATCCGAATATTAATAAGTTTAAATGAGGTGACGTATTTAGAAGGCGACGTTCCGCGTCAAACAGGACCGCTCGGAGAGATATCGGCATTCCACGTCATAATCGTCAACAGGAGATGAATGATAATCCGAGTCGAAATGATTACAAGGAGTATTGGTTAATAAAATATCGTTATCAAGTTTTAAATGGATCGACCAAAGTCAACGGAAACAAAGTTGACTTGGTCAAAGTCAAACGTAAGGAATGTTGACTTTATAAAGTCAAGGTCACAAATGTTGACTTATGAAAGTCAAAGTTATATTATGTTGACTTATGAAAGTCAAATGTCAATTATGTTGACTTATTAAAGTCAAAATCAATTAAAAGTCCAAATTGACACTTTGAATAATTTGAAGTGTTTTCATACCAAAATGTTTAGAGTAAAATACCTTTTCAAAACCATTTATAAAGTTTGTCGCAAAACATATTTTGATGACTTAAAACGATGATCAAGTATGTGGCGAAGATTTAATATATCGCAAGGAGTTTGAAAACATCCGTTTTAAGTAATATTATGATATTTTTGATTGCGTTGGCGTCCTTGAGTCCAAAGACAATGTTATTGTAAAATATGTTACTTTTGTACGCAATTGATTTATGTAAGTGTTTTAAGTCGTAAAAAGTCGTAAGTGGAAAATCCGGCAGCGCTTCCGCGACGTATATTATTAGTCCAAATTTTATACACTTTCCCGCTTATCAACAATCGCATTTTAATCCATTATTCATAATACATAATACCATATTAAGTTTAATACAATACTTTGGTTAATTCATATTTTATCATAACTTGTCAAATCTTCAATCCAAAACGATCAAACGCACGAGTGTTGGTCTAATAATTTATCCTAACCGATTTCAAGGCTAAAACCGAATACGAATATAACGAAATTAAAGGATTTACAAGGATAACAATTTATACCGCAAACACCCGCTTGATTTGACAAGAATCTCGAATCAACGACTTCAGTGGTGTAGTGATGAGAATACCCGCCTCCAAAACACAAGACAACCACCGAAAATTAGCAAAACGAAAGATTTGGACGGACAGACTGATTCAGCCGCCGGCTGAGATAATCCAGCCGCCGGCTGAGAAAATCCAGCCGCCGGCTGAGATGATCCAGCCGTCGGCTGGAGGCTGACAGACAGCTCCAGATTTTCGTTATTTTAACGTTTTTAAGCGTTTTCAAGTATATTTTTAGTAGATCTCGACATGCAAGTCATAACCCTTTAATAATATCCATAGATTCTTTAAATAACAACCTTTTTATGTCAAGATTTTAGCAAAAAAATTTATAAAAATTATGTTCTTATATAAACCATCATAGAAACTTTTATAAAACCTTTATTTGATCTTTGATGATGCATGCATGTAGAAATATGATAAAGAGTAAATAAAAACAGTGAGTAAAATTTGTTATACCTCAAGAAGATGTAAGTAAGATGATCAAGCTTGATTTGATGAAGGTTACACCCGAAAATGATAGGAACCAAAGCAACAACCCGGATGAATCACCTCCCCTTGCTTCCCTTGATGATTAGAAGATATTATAGTGATGTTTTATGGTGATTTATTGGTGATTATAGGCTGGGAATTTCTGCCAAGATGAAGGAAAAATGAAGAAAAGATGGAGAGCTTGAGAGAAAACACACTTTTGTGTGTGTGTTTGATTGTGAGAAATGAAGAAAAAAAGTGAAAAGGAGAAGATAACATCACATGGAACAGAGTTCTGGCAGAAAAGGGGGTCGAATGGGACTTAGCCACGTGTCCCGAATCAATTTACATGCAAAAATGAGTCACCAAGACTTGTCCAGACCATTCCAGCCGTCGGCTGGCTGGATTCAGCCGCCGGCTGAATCCCTGCCAGCTGTTGGCTGGTCGGTTGGCCCTGCAGACTTGTTTTTGACCGTTTGGGAGTTTCGTACATCGAAAACTCCCGATTCTTTTTGCGTTGAACTTAGAATTGTTCATACTTTGATTTAATTTATGTTAGGTTCACTTATTATTATATTTTCACTTTCGATTTCGAGATTCGCACGATTTCGGTAAAAGAGCACACAAGAGCAACAGCACGATATCTCGAGGAGAAAGGATCCGATAACCGACAAATTTGACATAAACCTTCTAACTTATATTTATGAGAATACTAACTAATTGGCACTTAGATAAATAATATTATTACGTCTCGAGGGACAAATCAGTAAATACGAAAACCCGATACTCAATAACAGTAAATCGTGAGCAAATCAAAGCGTAACACAAGGGTCGAAATCAATTGCGAATAAAATATAAATAATGACGGTAACTCAAGTACCTCAAATAGACGGGACGTCACCAATACGCCTTATACTCGATTTCCACCGGGAGATGACATGTTTTCCCGTAGAGTAGTCGATACGGGGTGGTTCCAATTGGTGTTTTATACGCCGTCCTGAATGCCCACAATGCGTCCTCCAGCTTCCTTGACCATATATTGGGATTATTGTTGACCGTCTTTTCCAAAATTCTCTTGATTGCACGGTTTGTATTTTCCACCTGCCCGCTAGTTTGAGGATGATACGAAGTTGCAAACCGGTGATTTACTCCATATCTTTTCAAAGCTTTTGCAAGCTGAGCGTTGGCGAAGTGGCTTCCTCGATCACTGATTAATGCCTTTGGCACTCCAAACCTGCAAAATAAACTTTTAAGAAAATCAACAACCACGTTAGCGTTGTTAGTCGGTAATGCTTTAGCTTCAACCCATTTAGAAACATAATCTACATCAACTAGAATGTAAATATTTCTATTTGAGGGTTTGAAAGGGCCCATAAAGTCGATTCCCCAGATATCAAAAACTTCACAAACTTGGATCCCTTGCTGTGGCATTTCGTCCCGCTTCGTGATATTCCCTTGGCGTTGGCATGCGTCACAAGTGTTTACGAGAGTATAGGCCTCCTTGAAAATTGTTGGCCAATAGAATCCTGCATCATAGACCTTTTTCCCAGTTACCGTTGGTCCGTAATGTCCTCCGGTGGGTCCATGATGGCATTCGTTCAAAATTTTGCGAGTTTCCTCTCCGTGTACACATCTCCGCACCATTCCATCAACACATCTACGGAACAAGTATGGCGAGTCCCAGTAGTAGTACTTTGAATCCGAAATAAGTTTCTTCCTCTGTTGATAGGTTAGGTCTTTGTTGATGACTTTTCCTACTATATAGTTCGCAATGTCCGCGAACCATGGGATGTAGTTGTCCGTGTTACTGATATAGGCCAGCATTTCCCCCGGAAAAGCGTCATCTATGTCCTCTTCCTTCAACTCCCCCAAACTTGGGTTCTCCAATCGGCTCAAGTGGTCCGCATCGACATTTTCAGCCCCTTTCTTGTCCTTGATTTCGATGTCAAATTCCTGCAACAATAAAATCCAACGAATTAGTCTTGGTTTAGCATCTAATTTAGCAAATAAGAATTTTAACGCAGAGTGATCCGTGAAAACAATTGTCTTGCTCATCACTAAATATGAGCGGAATTTATCAAAGGCAAAAACAACAGCCAAAAGTTCCTTTTCCGTAGTGGTTTAATTCTGTTGGGCTTCGTTCAGTGTTTTACTGGCGAAGTAGATAGGTCGAAAATGTTTATCGATCCGTTGCCCCAAAACAGCTCCTACTGCGAAGTTACTGGCGTCACACATTAGCTCGAAAGGTTGAGACCAATCCGGTGCTACCAAAATAGGTGTATTGGTGATCCGGTCCTTGAGTATCTCGAAAGCTTGTAAACAGTCCTCCGAAAAGTTGAAAGCTACCTCCTTCTCTAAGAGTTTCGTCATAGGACGAGTAATCTTGGAGAAATCCTTGATAAATCTTCGGTAGAATCCTGCATGTCCCAAAAAACTCCGAATTGCTTTCTCGTTTGTCGGTGGTGGTAGTTTGGCAATGACCTCGATCTTCGCTTTGTCTACCTCTATCCCAGCTTTTGAGATCTTGTGTCCCAATACGATTCCCTCTCGAACCATGAAGTGGCATTTATCCCAGTTGAGGACCAGGTGTGCTTCCTCGCATCTTCCCAACATCTGATCTAAATTCTTCAAACAATTGTCGAAAGAATCTCCGAAAACTGAGAAATCGTCCATAAACACTTCCATTGTCTTTTCCACCATATCCTGAAAAATGGCTAGCATACACCGTTGAAAAGTGGCGGGTGCGTTGCATAGACCAAATGGCATCCTCCGATATGCGTAAGTTCCGAACGGGCATGTGAATGTGGTCTTTTCTTGATCTTCGGGATCGATGGGGATCTGAAAGTATCCTGAGAATCCATCCAAGAAGCAGTAGAACTCATTTCCTGCTAGTCTCTCGATCATTTGGTCCATGAACGGTAGTGGAAAATGGTCCTTCCTGGTGGCCTCGTTCAGCTTGCGGTAGTCGATGCAAACTCTCCATCCGGTAACTGTCCTTGTTGGCACGAGCTCGTTCTTCTCGTTCATCACCACGGTCATACCTCCCTTTTTCGGCACACAATGAATGGGGCTAACCCATGGGCTATCTGAAATAGGGTAGATAATACCTGCATCCAACAACTTCACAACTTCCTTTTTAACGACATCTGTCATATTCGGATTTAGCCGCCGTTGTCTTTGAACAACGGGTTTTATATTATCATTAAAATTTATTTTATGTTTGCAAAAATCGGGGCTAATTCCGGGTATGTCAGATATACGCCAAGCAAAGGCCTTTTTATGACCTTTAAGGACTGTCAATAATCGAGCTTTTTCGTCACCCGAAAGTGATGACGAAATAACCACCGGTAATAAATTAGTACCTTCAAGAAAAGCATATTCTAAATGTACCGGTAATTGTTTTAGCTCCAAGTCGGTTGGTGGTGACTCGATTGAGGATTTGATCCTCATGCTTTGGTCCAACTTCAGTTCTTCCTTAACTTCAACCTCCACTTCCTCGATCTTCTCGTCTTTCAACTCCTCCTCCAAGCTAGTTTCTATCTCGAGAATTTCCTGCCAATCTAATTCATCAAACACATCAATCCGAAAACAGGTTTCATCAGTAGAATAGGAATGAGTCATAGCTCTATCTAAATTAAAAACAATTCTTTCATTCTGATGTGTAAAATCGAGTCTTAAATTAAACCTACTTTTTCACGCAATTACACACTTATAGGCAGTGGACCTATTCGTATGTAATATAGTTAATAGTAAGTATAGGTTCGTTCGCAGGGACTAATTTGCTTTTATGTTCGAATAAATAACACTTAAGAGTATTTGGGGGTTTTTTATCGTAACTAAAATTGAAAGTAATTTAGTAAAAGTAATTAAATAAAGTCGAGCGAAAGATTTATGGATTAAATCAAACAATAAGAAGAATACACTTGTTTGACACTTCACCTGTTTTCCGTTAATTCTACGAATTCGATTGTTGTTTCAACTTCTAATATATACTAAAAGTCCTTCCGAATCTTTTACTAACTTTAATTATCGCTACTTACACCGTTCCTTCCGAATACAGTTAATAAATATTAATAATTAAGCAATAAGAATCAAGCCTGTTTTTAGTGATTTAACCTTATAGAGTTTCCTTCCGAATAACTCCTCTAATTATCAAGTCCTTCCGAATCTTAATACTTAGACCTACTCACTTAAATTTAATTACCTAAGTTGTTATTACTAAGTCCTTCCGAATCTTAATAATTTTAAACCGATTAAAGACCGATCGATTATTTCATAAAACTTATCTAACCTATCTAGATTCCTTCCGAATACCTAGAATGTTGATTAAACAAATTAAACATAAACAACTATGATAACATATTAAAATCTAAGCAATTAAGGATCGACGGTTAAACACAAAAACATAAAACAATCGAAAACGTTAGAATAACATCAAACAGGATCCGTTAATCAAACAAGCGTAAAAAATGTTTAGCTACTCATAACGTGGTCTGAAAAAGCAATAAAAGAGTTAGAAAACATTCTGGAATAATGATGAAAACAAAGAAAAGAACAAACGGATGAATCGCCGATTTTGTCGTGATCGCCGATTGCCGAAATTATGATCTTCCTTGCCTTGAAAACTTGCTTCCAACTTAATAACAGCTCCAGGAACGTATGAATAATACTGAATGCTTTTCTGGACGAATTGATGTTGTATTTATAAGCAAACTCAAGGTGGAAATCGTCTTCGACTCAAATACGAATAACTTGTAATTATCCACTCGGTGCGCCGCACCCATCACCTGGTGCGCAGCACCGGGCAGATTTCCGTGTCCAAATCCAATTGAAACTCTCGGTGCGCAGCACCAATACCCCTGGTGCGCAGCACCTCTTCACTTCTCGTCTTTAATATGTCATTTAAGCTCATTTCTTCACTTCTTTCCGCTTCCCGATCATGTAAACCTGTTAAATGGATAAAAACACTTTTCCACACGATTAAATGTGTAAACCTATCCTATCCATCATGTTTACTATGAAAACCGACACAATATCGCATAGAAATATCTATATAAATATGCGATATCAAATCCCCCCAAACTTGCCTTTTTGCTTGCCCTCAAGCAAAAACTGTGTTCAAATTAGTTATCAAAGCCAAAAATAAACATAACCAAACTCCTCACGATTTTTATTGGAAGTAAAATCACACAAACTCTCAAACTAATCTAAAAGGGTGTGTAACGTGTTCTGTAGAATCGCTCAATTGCTCAGTCATGGTGAATATTCTATCATAGGCTTGATAATGTATCACTTCTCCACCACTAGAGTCTAGGTACAACTAAACGGGGACTTTTATTCGGGTTGTAATATACAGGTAAAGGCATGTGCATAAATATATACTGGAGTGTAAACGGGTTAAATAAAATAATACAAAAACTTAGATTAAATCCGAACTAAATAAAATCTCTAACGAACTGGATTGCTCAATTTTTCTTCAACTTATACTTTTTCTCCGAATATACAAATATCGTAAATAATACACGACTCATAATACACTATTTCTCTTAAAATCTACAACTAATTTTTTTTCGCTTTTCTGTTTTTTCCGATTTTTTTCTTTTTCACTTTTTTTCTCTTTCTTTTTTCTTGCTTCTCTTTTCAGCCTAGTACATGTCTTACAATATATTTTTTTCTCGTGGTAAGTACACATGCTCAAAAGGCTAGTAATCAACTATATATAGTTTTTACTATTTTTTTTCTCCAAATACAAATAAATACAAGGCAATAATAATCGATATTTTTTTCTTCCATGCCTTAATAAACTTCAACTTAACTTCGTATATAATAATTGCAATCAAATAACTTAGTTCGGAACTAATCTAAAAAGAAACGAAAATAAGGCGAGTGTACAAAATAATATAGTAGTGTTTAGAAACGAAATGGTTTAGGCGCAAATTGGTTTACTAGAGTTTCTAACACTAAAAATAAGTGTTACAAGGGTTAGACGGAAAATATATAAAAATATAAAAAGAAACGAAAAGGCTAATCAAATGGGTTAATCCTAATTTGCCCCTAAGTTGTACCAAAATCACACTAAGTTACCCTAATGTAATTGCTCATATGTGGTCTCGAAATGTATAACAATGTCAAGTTCTAAAGTCATCAACCATCGGCACACTCAAAGAAACGAAAAAGTAGCATTAAAAATGAATGCTTTCAAAGGCTCAAAGATCTCACTATTTTCTCGAGTGGGGTAAAAATGCGTCTGGTTATGCTTAAAGTTTAAGGTAGTTACCGACTAGACACGTTATATTTTTTTTTTTCTTTTTTCAATTTTTCATTTTTTTTGGATTTTCTAGTTTTTTTTTTTTTTTTTTTCTGACTCAAACCTGTACAACAACAACACATTTCAACACGATGGAAACTAAGCTAAGGGTCGAAAAATAAAATGTAAAATTTCCCGATGACCCCCCCAAACTTAAGTAACACATTGTCCCTAATGTGTTTACGACTCAAAAATAAGGGAAAATTTACAAAAAACTATCCTAAAAAATAAAAATAAAAATAATACAAAAATAAAGAAAAGGTAGAAAGTATAGAACCCGTTGGTGTAAAGTGGAAATATGGCGGTGGAATGCGGTTTGCTGAACTGAATGCCAGGCTTATGAGCGGGTGCTGAACTTACTGCCAGTCTTAGAAAAAAACTAAAAAAAATCAACCACACATGTTAGAAAAGAAATAAAAAGAAAAATAATAGAAATAAAAGTTATGACGAAATATAAAATAGTCTTACTATTTCTTCTAATAAGAAATAGTAGAAAGTACATAATAAGTTCATAAATAACAACACAATACATAAAAATACAAATCACTCATCGTCACTGTCATGACGATCCTCCTGCTGGGGTGCTGCGCACCGATCAAATTTTTTTTGGATTTTTTTCATTTTTTCGATTTTTTTTTTTTTTTTTGTATTTTCTGACTTTTTCTTGGTACCTAACTAAATAATCTGCAAAAGAAAAATATTAAAGAGTTCTAAAAAAAAAATAAAAAGAATAACAATAAGACTAAGAAAAGGAAAGAAACAAACTCGGGTTGCCTCCCGAGAAGCGCTAATTTTTCGACCGAGTCGTTAGCTTGACTCGAGATGCCTCTTTATTAGGCGTTGATGGAATAGAATCCATCCTCAATCATCAGCCCGTTTTCATTATCTTCCTCGTGATATAATTTGACTCGTTGCCCAGAAACGATGAATGGTTGTCCGCCTTCTTTCCACAACTCGACATATCCGGAAGCATAAGCCTGTTTGATGGTGTACGGTCCTGTCCACTTCGAACGTAATTTAGGAGCCTTGAATTTGTACTTTGATTGAAATAAAAGTACTTTATCGCCCTCCTTGAATTCTTTACGACGAATTTTGCGGTCGTGGAATTCCTTAGTTCTTTCCTTGTAAAGGCAGGAACTTTCGTAGGCCTGTAACCGTAATTCATCCATCTCGTGAAGTTGTAAGAACCGCAAATCTTTTGCTAGATCAATGTCAATGTCGCAGAGCTTCAATGCCCAGTACGCCTTATGCTCAATTTCCACCGGAAGATGACATGTTTTCCCGTAGAGTAGTCGATACGGGGTGGTTCCAATTGGTGTTTTATATGCCGTCCTGAATGCCCACAATGCGTCCTCCAGCTTCCTTGACCATATATTGGGATTATTGTTGACCGTCTTTTCCAAAATTCTCTTGATTGCACGGTTTGTATTTTCCACCTGCCCGCTAGTTTGAGGATGATACGAAGTTGCAAATCGGTGATTTACTCCATATCTTTTCAAAGCTTTTGCAAGCTGAGCGTTGGCGAAGTGGCTTCCTCGATCACTGATTAATGCCTTTGGCACTCCAAACCTGCAAAATAAACTTTTAAGAAAATCAACAACCACGTTAGCGTTGTTAGTCGGTAATGCTTTAGCTTCAACCCATTTAGAAACATAATCTACGGCAACTAGAATGTAAATATTTCTATTTGAGGGTTTGAAAGGGCCCATAAAGTCGATTCCCCAGATATCGAAAACTTCACAAACTTGGATCCCTTGCTGTGGCATTTCGTCCCGCTTCGTGATATTCCCTTGGCGTTGGCATGCGTCGCACGTGTTTACGAGAGTATAGGCCTCCTTGAAAATTGTTGGCCAATAGAATCCTGCATCGTAGACCTTTTTCCCAGTTACCGTTGGTCCGTAATGTCCTCCGGTGGGTCCATGATGGCATTCGTTCAAAATTTTGCGAGTTTCCTCTCCGTGTACACATCTGCGCACCATTCCATCAGCACATCTACGGAACAAGTATGGCGAGTCCCAGTAGTAGTACTTTGAATCCGAAATAAGTTTCTTCCTCTGTTGATAGGTTAGGTCTTTGTTGATGACTTTTCCTACTATATAGTTCGCAATGTCCGCGAACCATGGGATGTAGCTGTCCGTGTTACTGATATAGGCCAGCATTTCCCCCGGAAAAGCGTCATCTATGTCCTCTTCCTTCAACTCCCCCAAACTTGGGTTCTCCAATCGGCTCAAATGGTCCGCAGCGACATTTTCAGCCCCTTTCTTGTCCTTGATTTCGATGTCAAATTCCGGTAGTTGTTTTAGCTCCAAGTCGGTTGGTGGTGACTCGATTGAGGATTTGATCCTCATGCTTTGGTCCAGCTTCAGTTCTTCCGTAACTTCAACCTCCACTTCATCGATCTTCTCGTCTTTCAACTCCTCCTCCAAGCTAGTTTCTATCTCGAGAATTTCCTGCCAATCTAAATCATCAAACACATCAATCCGAAAACAGGTTTCATCAGTAGAATAGGAATGAGTCATAGCTCTATCTAAATTAAAAACAATTCTTTCATTCCCAACCCCTAATGAAATTTGCCCATTTTTAACCCGAATAATTGCATCAGCAGTGTTTAGGAACGGTCGTCCAAGGATTAGTGGAACGGAGACATCCTCATCCATCTCTAAGATCACGAAATCAACCGGAAAGGTGAATTTCCCCACGTTTACTAGCATGTTCTCAGCAATTCCTAATGGATACTGAAATGATCTGTCTGCTAGTCGAATGCTCATCCTGGTTGGTTTTAACACTCCAATGGCGAGTTTAGCATAAAGTGAATACGGCATCAGGTTTATGCTAGCTCCTAAGTCTGCTAAAGCGCTGCAACTGTAGGTATTACTGAAGTTGCACTGAATCAGAAAGCTCCCTGGATCATCCAGCTTGGGTGGTATCGTGTTCTTCACCAAAGCTGAACATTCTGTGTTTAGGAATGCGGCTTGCTCCTCCGACGGTTTTCCTTTGTTTGTGACCAATTCCTTGATGAATTTAGCGTAATTTGGCATACCTGCAATCAAATCTACAAGAGGAACGTTAATATTAACAGATTTGATCATGTCACAAAATTTACCGTAATGCTCCCTCATTCTTGCTTTTCGTAATCGTTGAGGATATGGAACATGAGGCTTGTAAGCTTTGATTGGAACTTCCTCTACTGGTTCAGGTGTCGTGGTCTTGGTCTGAACTGGTGGTGCCTCGTCCTCATCGTCATCGATCTCGAAATCATCAATTACGGGCTCAGCAGACAGGTGCTGCGCACCAGGTGGGTGGTGCTGCGCACCTACATGATCAGGGTTTCGGTGCTGCGCACCACTGGGGTGGTGCTGCGCACCGTTGTGACCAGCAGCCCGGTGCTGCGCACCAGTGGGTTGGTGCTGCGCACCGGAGCTCTGTTTTGCTCCATTTTCGGCTTGATCTCCTCCATAAGTATGTCCCGAGCGTGTATTGATTGCATTTACATGTTCATCTCTGTGTTTTGGACAGGGAGGCATTCCGTCTCGTGTTCCGGGATGTTGATATTTTGGTGCTTGATTATTTGAAGTGTTTCCTTGGTTCTGTGGGCGTGGATTCGGTTGAGTATTGCTTGGTATTTGGCCCGGTGGTCGATTTGAGTTCCGTTCGTTCATCCTATCGAACCTTCTCTCTAAATCTTGATGTGCTGCCTGCTGATTTCTCAGTCCTTGTTCGATTTGTTCAGTCAAAGTTTTAAATTGTTTTCGGGTATCGTCATTGGTTGATTTCTGGGTGTTGATGAACGATTTCAAAAGATCTTTCATGCTTGGATCTTCATCTTCGTCATATCTTTGTCGTGGTGGGGAGCGAGTATTATTTCTTTGCCATCCGTTGTCTCGATTGTCACCGCGGTTGTAGTTACCTCCGCGGTTTTGCCAGTTTGACCCCCGATTAGGATAACCATACTGTGCGTAGCTTGCATCCTCCACTTGATTACACTCACTAGCATAGTGAGGTCCTCCGCATCCTTCACACCCATTCTTCACCAAGTGCATGTCCTTCTCCATTCGTCTCATGCGCTTATCAATTCTTTCCGCTAGTGTCTTGACCTCTTGAACTACCGAGGATATTTCATGGTTACTCTCAGCTTGAGCAACTTGTCCCCGGTTTCTTCGGCCTCGACCATCATCCCGATACTCCCTTGATAGGCTAATGACCAGCTTGTCTTCCATTAGGTTGTATGCTTCGTTGGTGGTCTTGTACATGAAATCTCCTCCTCCAGCCAGATCCAATTCGTTTTGAGACTCCTTGGTTAATCCGTAGAAGAAAATTTCAATGATATGGTCCTTGCCCAGTCCGTGACCATAACAACTTCGCAACAACTCCTTAAGTCTAGCCCATGCTTCAGTGGAAGTCTCTCCATCTTCCTGTCGGAAACCTCTGATATCTCTGAGTAATTTCCTACCCAAGGCGGGTGGGAAAAATCTTTTGATGAAAGCCTCGCGCATTTGCGTCCATGTGGTTATCGAATTTTCGTTAAGCTCCTCGAACCAAACCTTCGCATCTCCGGTGAGAGACGAAGGGAATAGCCTCAGTTTGACAGGATCGCCCTTGCCTTGGCCATATTTGAACATCTCACATAGCTCGTTGAATTTTGCTATGTGTTTATGCGGATCTGAATTGTAACGCCCATCGAACGTGTTGTCTTGGATCATCTTGAGATGGTGACCCTTGACAACAAAGTCATCACCCAATTCCGGGGTGGTGATTGCCGACCCGCGGGTGGGTGGCACTACTACAGCTGCGGCCCGTCGGTTCATTGGTGTGTCCAAAGGATCCATAGCTGGTTGCGGTTCCGGTTTGTCTTCACAAAATACTTCTTCAACCTCTGGTTCTGAATCGCTTCCTCCGCTTTCTGACGACGCAATGTCTTCAAACTTGACGGGTGAAACTTGATCAAAATTTGGTGGTGTCTGAAGTGATAAATTGCCTCTTCTCCTGCCTCGTCTCCTTGATACTCCTGGATTTGATTTTGGACTCGCGAGTGGTAATCCCGAAGCCCTTGTGTTCATCAACTACCTGAAATACCTGAAAAGACAAAAACAAGAAAAGCGTAAAACGTACCGGTGTAATAACAAATAAAAAGTAACTTCTAAGTAAATAAATACTCAAAAGGATCGTATTACAAATTCGAAACAAAAAAAACGAAAAATCAGTCCCCGGCAGCGGCGCCAAAAACTTGATGTGTAAAATCGAGTCTTAAATTAAACCTACTTTTTCACGCAATTACACACTTATAGGCAGTGGACCTATTCGTATGTAATATAGTTAATAGTAAGTATAGGTTCGTTCGCAGGGACTAATTTGCTTTTATGTTCGAATAAATAACACTTAAGAGTATTTGGGGGTTTTTTATCGTAACTAAAATTGCAAGTAATTTAGTAAAAGTAATTAAATAAAGTCGAGCGAAAGATTTATGGATTAAATCAAATAATAAGAAGAATACACTTGTTTGACACTTCACCTGTTTTCCGTTAATTCTACGAATTCGATTGTTGTTTCAACTTCTAATATATACTAAAAGTCCTTCCGAATCTTTTACTAACTTTAATTATCGCTACTTACACCGTTCCTTCCGAATACAGTTAATAAATATTAATAATTAAGCAATAAGAATCAAGCCTGTTTTTAGTGATTTAACCTTATAGAGTTTCCTTCCGAATAACTCCTCTAATTATCAAGTCCTTCCGAATCTTAATACTTAGACCTACTCACTTAAATTTAATTACCTAAGTTGTTATTACTAAGTCCTTCCGAATCTTAATAATTTTAAACCGATTAAAGACCGATCGATTATTTCATAA
The DNA here is from genome assembly GCA_910822075.1 of Senecio squalidus. Lineage (NCBI taxonomy): Eukaryota > Viridiplantae > Streptophyta > Magnoliopsida > Asterales > Asteraceae > Senecio > Senecio squalidus. Next base: position 19,324,808 of record CAJVGC010000590.1, read on the forward strand.
AACTTATCTAACCTATCTAGATTCCTTCCGAATACCTAGAATGTTGATTAAACAAATTAAACATAAACAACTATGATAACATATTAAAATCTAAGCAATTAAGGATCGACGGTTAAACACAAAAACATAAAACAATCGAAAACGTTAGAATAACATCAAACAGGATCCGTTAATCAAACAAGCGTAAAAAATGTTTAGCTACTCATAACGTGGTCTGAAAAAGCAATAAAAGAGTTAGAAAACATTCTGGAATAATGATGAAAACAAAGAAAAGAACAAACGGATGAATCGCCGATTTTGTCGTGATCGCCGATTGCCGAAATTATGATCTTCCTTGCCTTGAAAACTTGCTTCCAACTTAATAACAGCTCCAGGAACGTATGAATAATACTGAATGCTTTTCTGGACGAATTGATGTTGTATTTATAAGCAAACTCAAGGTGGAAATCGTCTTCGACTCAAATACGAATAACTTGTAATTATCCACTCGGTGCGCCGCACCCATCACCTGGTGCGCAGCACCGGGCAGATTTCCGTGTCCAAATCCAATTGAAACTCTCGGTGCGCAGCACCAATACCCCTGGTGCGCAGCACCTCTTCACTTCTCGTCTTTAATATGTCATTTAAGCTCATTTCTTCACTTCTTTCCGCTTCCCGATCATGTAAACCTGTTAAATGGATAAAAACACTTTTCCACACGATTAAATGTAAAAACCTATCCTATCCATCATGTTTACTATGAAAACCGACACAATATCGCATAGAAATATCTATATAAATATGCGATATCACATTCCCAACCCCTAATGAAATTTGCCCATTTTTAACCCGAATAATTGCGTCAGCAGTGTTCAGGAATGGTCGTCCAAGGATTAGTGGAACGGAGACATCCTCATCCATCTCTAAAATCACGAAATCAACCGGAAAAGTGAATTTTCCCACGTTCACTAGCATGTTCTCAGCAATTCCTAATGGGTACTGAAATGATCTGTCTGCTAGTCGAATGCTCATCCTGGTTGGTTTTAACACTCCAATGGCGAGTTTAGCATAAAGTGAATACGGCATCAGGTTTATGCTAGCTCCTAAGTCTGCTAAAGCGCTGCAACTGTAGGTATTACTGAAGTTGCACTGAATCAGAAAGCTCCCTGGATCATCCAGCTTGGGTGGTATCGTGTTCTTCACCAAGGCTGAACATTCTGTGTTTAGGAATGCGGCTTGCTCCTCCGATGGCTTTCCTTTGTTTGTGACCAATTCCTTGATGAATTTAGCGTAATTTGGCATACCTGCAATCAAATCTACAAGAGGAACGTTAATATTAACAGATTTGATCATGTCACAAAATTTACCGTAATGCTCCCTCATTCTTGCTTTTCGTAATCGTTGAGGATATGGAACATGAGGCTTGTAAGCTTTTATTGGAACTTCCTCTACTGGTTCAGGTATCGTGGTCTTGGTCTGAACTGGTGGTGCCTCGTCCTCATCGTCATCGATCTCGAAATCATCAATTACGGGCTCAGCAGACAGGTGCTGCGCACCCCTAGGGAGGTGCTGCGCACCGGCGTGATCAGGGGCCCGGTGCTGCGCACCTGTAGATGGGTGCTGCGCACCTGCGTGGGCAGAACCTAGGTGCTGCGCACCTCCAGACTGGTGCTGCGCACCTGGGCTCTGTTTTGCTCCATTTTCGGCTTGATCTCCTCCATAAGTACGTCCCGAGCGTGTATTGATTGCATTTACATGTTCATCTCGGTGTTTTGGACAGGGAGGCATTCCGTCTCGTGTTCCGGGATGTTGATATTTTGGTGCTTGATTATTTGAAGTGTTTCCTTGGTTCTGTGGGCGTGGATTCGGTTGAGTATTGCTTGGTATTTGGCCCGGTGGTCGATTTGAGTTCCGTTCGTTCATCCTGTCGAACCTTCTCTCTAAATCTTGATGTGTTGCCTGCTGATTTCTCAGTCCTTGTTCGATTTGTTCAGTCAAAGTTTTAAATTGTTTCCGGGTATCGTCATTGGTTGATTTCTGGGTGTTGATGAATGATTTCAAAAGATCTTTCATGCTTGGATCTTCATCTTCGTCGTATCTTTGTCGTGGTGGGGAGCGAGTGTTGTTTCTTTGCCATCCGTTGTCTCGATTGTCACCGCGGTTGTAGTTACCTCCGCGGTTTTGCCAGTTTGACCCTCGATTAGGATAACCATACTGTGCGTAGCTTGCATCCTCCACTTGATTACACTCACTAGCATAGTGAGGTCCTCCGCATCCTTCACACCCATTCTTCACCAAGTGCATGTCCTTCTCCATTCGTCCCATGCGTTTATCAATTCTATCCGCTAGTGTCTTGACCTCTTGAACTACCGAGGATATTTCATGGCTACTCTCAGCTTGAGCAACTTGTCCCCTGTTTCTTCGGCCTCGACCATCATCCCGATACTCCCTTGATAGGCTAATGACCAGCTTGTCTTCCATGAGGTTGAATGCTTCGTTGGTGGTTTTGTACATGAAATCTCCTCCTCCAGCTAGATCCAGTTCGTTTTGAGACTCCTTGGTTAACCCGTAGAAGAAAATTTCAATGATATGGTCCTTGCCCAGTCCGTGACCATAACAACTTCGCAACAACTCCTTAAGTCTAGCCCATGCTTCAGTGGAAGTCTCTCCATCTTCCTGTCGGAATCCTCTGATATCTCTGAGTAATTTCCTACCCAAGGCGGGTGGGAAAAATCTTTTGATGAAAGCCTCGCGCATTTGCGTCCATGTGGTTATTGAATTTTCGTTAAGCTCCTCGAACCAAACCTTCGCATCTCCGGTGAGAGACGAAGGGAATAACCTCAGTTTGACAGGATCGCCCTTGCCTTGGCCATATTTGAACATCTCACATAGCTCGTTGAATTTTGCTATGTGTTTATGTGGATCTGAATTGTAACGCCCATCGAATGTATTGTCTTGGATCATCTTGAGATGGTGACCCTTGACAACAAAGTCATCACCCAATTCCGGGGTGGTGATTGCCGACCCGCGGGTGGGTGGCACTGCTACAGCTGCGGCCCGTCGGTTCATTGGTGTGTCCAAAGGATCCATAGTTAGTTGCGGTTCCGGTTTGTCTTCACAAAATACTTCTTCAACCTCTGGTTCTGAATCGCTTCCTCCGCTTTCTGACGACGCAATGTCTTCAAACTTGACGGGTGAAACTTGATCAAAATTTGGTGGTGTCTGAAGTGATAAATTGCCTCTTCTCCTGCCTCGTCTCTTTGATACTCCTGGATTTGATTTTGGACTCGCGAGTGGTAATCCCGAAGCCCTTGTGTTCATCAACTACCTGAAATACCTGAAAAGACAAAAACAAGAAAAGCGTAAAACGTACCGGTGTAATAACAAATAAAAAGTAACTTCTAAGTAAATAAATACTCAAAAGGATCGTATTACAAATTCGAAACAAAAACGAAAAATCAGTCCCCGGCAGCGGCGCCAAAAACTTGATGTGTAAAATCGAGTCTTAAATTAAACCTACTTTTTCACGCAATTACACACTTATAGGCAGTGGACCTATTCGTATGTAATATAGTTTAATAGTAAGTATAGGTTCGTTCGCAGGGACTAATTTGTTTTTATGTTCGAATAAATAATACTAAGAGTATTTGGGGGTTTTTTATCGTAACTAAAATTGCAAGTAATTGAGTAAAAAGTGCTTAATTAAAATCGAGCGAAAGATTTATAGTTTAAATCAAATAAAGAGAGATTACACTTGTTTGACACTTCACCTGTTTTCCGTTAATTTTACGAGATCGATTGTTGTTTCAACTTCTAATATATATACTAAAAGTCCTTCCGAATCTTTTACTAACTTTAATTATTGCTACTTACACCGTTCCTTCCGAATACAGTTAATAAATATTAATAATTAAACAAAAAGTGTCAAGCCTGTTTTTATTGATTTAACCTTATAGAGTTTCCTTCCGAATAACTCCTCTAACTATCAAGTCCTTCCGAATCTTAATACTTAGACCTACTCACTTAAATTTAATTACCTAAGTTGTTATTACTAAGTCCTTCCGAATCTTAATAATTTTAAATCGATTATAGACCGAACGATTGTTTCATAAAACTTATCTAACCTATCTAGATTCCTTCCGAATACCTAGAATGTTGATTAAACAAATTAAATATAAACAACTATGATAACATATTAAAATCTAAGCAAATAAGGATCGACAGTTAAACACAAAAACATAAAACAACCGAAAACGTTAAAATAACATCAAACAGGATCCGTTAATCAAACAAGCGTAAAGAGTGTTTAGCTACTCATAACGTGGTCTGAAAAAGTAAATAAAGTGTTAGAAATCATGCTGGAAAAATAATGCAAACAAAGAAAGAACAAACGATGAAATCGTCGAAAGTGTCGTGATCGCCGATTGCCGAAATTATGATCTTCCTTGCCTTGAAAACTTGCTTCCAAACTTAATAACAGCTCCAGAAACGTATGAATAATACTGAATGATTTTCTGGACGATTTTGATGTTGTATTTATAGGCAAAATCAAGGTGGAAATCGTATTCGACTCAAACTGCAATTACTTGTAATTATCCAGACAGGTGCGCAGCACCACTTGCACAGGTGCGCAGCACCGGGCATTTCCCGTGTCCAAAACCAACTCAAATTTCTCTAGGTGCGCAGCACCCACACCCTAGGTGCGCAGCACCTCCTTAGCTTCTCCGTAATCTCGTCATTTAAGCTCATTTCTTCACTCCTTTCCACTTTCCGATCATGTAAACCTGTAAAATAGATAAAAACACTTTTCCACACGATTAAATGTAAAAACCTATCCTATCCATCATGTTTACTATGAAAACCGACACAATATCGCATAGAAATATCTATATAAATATGCGATATCAAGTACGAATCGCCGAACCCGGTGTTGGCGGTACTACCCTAGCTCTCTGATGCATCGGTACATCATTTGGATCAGCCATCTCAATTACTATCTCTACTTCTGAATCTGAACTGATTGAATCCTCGAAATTTACTTCTAGATCCTCCGTTTCTAACTTAACTGGTGATGGTGGTATAGTGTTTGGTTTCTTGTTGCGCATTTTCTTTGAAACTCCTGGATTAGATAGTGGACTTTTGAGCGGTAACCCAGCAGACCTTGTGTTCATCCACTACCTGTAATCTCTGAAAAATCACAATTAAAAACCGTCAAAAGCACCTGATAAACAATGAAAGTAACTTTCAAGTAATTAATACCTAAAAGGATCGAATCAAAAATTATTAATTAAAATCAAAAACTACAGTCCCCGGCAGCGGCGCCAAAAACTTGATGTACGAAATCGAGTATATTTTAAAAACAAGAAATACTTACGACTCGACTACACAATCTTAGGCAGTGGACCTAATCAATTATAGTATAGTTTTAGGTAAATCAGGTTCGTTCGCAGGGACTGATGTTTGAAATGTAATTAATAATTAATAAAACAAAAGTAGGTTTGTTGTGACCGAATTGTCACTGTGCTTAAACTACTTAAATTTAAGAAACTTGTTGATTCAGATGAATCGTTGAAAAGATTTTGTTTGTAAACAATTGATGAAAAATACATTCACTTGGACTTGATCACAATTACTACGGTTATCACTTAATTGCTGACAATGTTGAATTACTTAAAAGGTATTTAACTTGAACTCTCGTTTCCCATTAAAACTTTAATCGTCTCATGTATAGTTACCACTCTCGTGTATAATTTCTACGTTTGACAACTAAGCAATAAGTACCTAAGCCGATTTTATGATTTAATCTTATAAAGCTTCCTCTCGAATAGCTTCTTAATTAACTAAACCGATCTCTCTTAATCTAGTTAACTAACAACCACAATCACTTTTTTATTGTTTAAATCTTTAATACTAGTTCCTCTCGAATACTAATATCTTTAAACTAATTATTGACCGATTAGTTATTTCATAAACTATTTTGTAATGTCACGAGTTCCTCTCGAATACCTATGATGAATTACTAACAGTTTATATAAAAGATTAAACAAGATTCAAAAACTGATTACAATTGGTTTTTCGATTAAACATAAAATCCAGTTCAACATATACGTAATTAAATAATAACCTACATAATTGATCACATCATCCAAGTGAACGTTAAGAAATTTAGCTACTCATAATAATAAAAACGCAACACAATAGAATTGAATGAAACATCTTTATATTAAAAGAACTAATGAAAAGTATTAAAGTACCAATTATCCGAATGCTTAAACAACGAAATTGATGAGTCTAAAAATACCAAATAGCTCCAAAAATTCGTGGTCCAAACTAGGGTTTCAATACTCCAAAACTTGCTTACAATAATGATAAATATGATAAACAACCCTAAAAACTGCTTAATTTATTAAACGTCACGATAGCTGCAGCTCCAAAAGACCGCGGGACGGGAGTCCCATCTTGGGGACGGGCGTCCCTCGCGCTTTCTTCAGTTTTCTTGTTTTGCTTCATCTCTCGTAACCAATTTCTTCTAGTCTCAAAATATAACGGGAATACAACATCGACCCGTTTTCTTCAGTTTCAACTCCAATTGTTTCACTTCCGCTCCAGAACTCCGGCTAATACCTGTATAGCATTTTAATACCAAAATTGCCCGAAATTCCCAAAATCCGTTATGAATTAAACTTTAAAAAGACAAATATCGCATATAATAATATGACTAAAATATGCGATATCAACATTACACATCATGTGAAGAACAACCACATTCGAGAATATCACCTTAATAATGCAGAGGGGATTTTGCATCAGTGAATCGAGCAATTGTTGAACTTTATTGAGGGAAAGGCTTTCAATATGCAATTGAATATCATTAACGAACCAAATCCTTCTCTTTTTCAAAATCTAAATCTGATTGCAAGATACTTTTGTGCAACGTGACACATAAAAAGATTGGATCCAAAAAGTGATTCCCGGATCCCAAACTTTGAATTCATAGACCATCTTTTCCAAAGATTTAACAAGATAGGCTAACAACGATCTTGCAAACAAAAGTAAAACACTCACAAAGGAGAATAAAACTGACAAACTTGTCAATTGATCTCTACCATGAACAACAACAACGATAAGAGGAAAAGACTCACTCAAATCTTCATTACGTGATGGAAAAACACTCATAAGAGGACCCTAAAGAGAGAAAGGCTTGAGACGGCTAGCGCTTTCTAAACCAACCATACATTAAGAAATATTTATGAATTTATTTTTACTTTTAAAAATTAAAACATTAAAACATCTTTTTTTCTTACTACTTAAATATGTATTTTTGAATATTTTATGTTTATTTTAAACTTAGTGCTTGCATTTAAATTCCCCTATCGTAAAGTTTTTTGTGACATAGAAATATTCCATATAGATACTCGAACAAGGTAATATCCTTAATTGCAATCCATCCAGGACAACAGTTGACATTGATTTTAAGGTTGATCTTATTCTTTCGAGTCCTTATGTTTCATACCCGACTTTATATCATAGCTCAACTGAGTAGTTTTATCTTCCTCTCAAACGACTATCATATATAGAGTTTGTTGCACGCCATATATGTTTATTTATTCATGATCCACGAGAACAACATCTTCACGCACTCAAACATATCAAGTTAAGGGTACGTACTATTGATCACGGGCTTCGGTTATATTCCACATTGATTTCTTAGCTTACAACTAATTCAAACTCTAACTAGGTGATTGTCAAACCACTTTCATGACGTTGGGGTATTGTGTGTTCTTAAGCAAAAACCTCCTCTCATAGTCCTCGAAGCGTCAACACATTGTCTCTGGATCTAGTGTTGAAGTTGAATATCAAGGTAATGTCTATGTAGTTGCCGAAATGACATTGCTTCGTAATTTTTTTCGCGAGCTTTACCCTAATAAATTTGGCTATAGAAGGGGAACCCACAAGGTCACCACTAACAAATGTGTTGATTCCACTCAAAATTAAAAAAGGGAAATGCATCATATAATATATGTAATATGTAATGTACAAAGCTAATGACAACAAACAAGGAGACAATATCAGTGAAGCAATAGTTGATGTGTTTATACCTAACATCTTACTTTAGAAGATACTGCAAATCAGATCATGAGCTAAAAGCTTTTATGGTGGACCCTTACATATTCAAAGTCAAACACACACACACATACAGTCCGGCACTAACAAAGTCAAACCCCTAAAATGATGCACTTGATTCTCTAATGATTATATCTAGGCTTTTTTTTTTTTTCTTTTTCTTTTCACTAATAGTATAAGTAACGCATCCACTTAATGGGAATTTGTTATGTTCAAACTATGATGATGTTGTTAACCGGTTTCGATGTCGTTGTCGTTCCTCGAGGGTCGTGAATCCTTGGGCATGTTAGGGCCCACCAATGACGGATTGTAACAATACCACCTTGACCAGAACAGGTAGTTGAAGAAGTTGAAGAAACTTAGCCCGGCTAATAACCAGTAGAAAAGGTCTAGTCTATCGTTGTTGAGGTCATTGTTGCTGAGCCATCCGCCATGGTCGGGCCTAGAGGTGACCTTGTTCACTAGGGACACCAGGATAGAACTTAAGTAGAACCCGAATGAATACGAGCAGTATGTCATTGCGGTCAAGAAAGATTGCATGCCTTCTAATGATTGTTTATAGAAGAATTCTATTAGCCCGACTGCAGTGAACATTTCTGAAACTCCGAAAATAAGAAATTGTGGTGCAATCCAAAAGATTGAAAGGGTGTCTTGAGGATTTCTTAAAGCCATTGTTCTTCGTTTGTTCTCTACTATTGCAGCTGAAACCATGGAGAATGTTGCGGTGAAGAGACCGACACCGACCCTTTGTAGAGGAGAGATCCCTGAGTCACGACCTGTTATTTTGCGTGCCATTGGGACAAAGGAGGTTTCGTAAAGTGGGACTAGGAATACTAGCATAATGTATGGGATTGATTGGAGGGATGCCGGTGGGATTTGGAAGTTTTTGGTGAGTTTAGCGTTCATGGTGCTACCTTGTTGAACCGAGAATGTTTGGAGTTGTGCTAAGATGGTGTTAAAAATGATGGTGCATGCAAAAATCGGAACTACTGAAATGAGTATTTTCACTTGCTCTACTTGTGACATCGTGCATAATCTCCATGGGCTTTCGTTGCTTCGAGTATTGTTTTGCATCTTAATGCATGCTTTGTCTAAAAACCTATTCAAATTTATACCATAGATGATAAAGGTTAAACTCATAATTAATAATTTACAACGAAAACATCTCGCACATAAATCACAACTACAAAAACTACCAGGAACAACGACCGAAATCAGATAAAGAAATTTTGTTGGTAATTATTTTTTTGCAATGAAATTAGTTGGTATATTGTTGCAAGTGTGATTTTTAAGTTTATGAAAATGACCTGAACTTATCCGTATGAAGGAGGCTGCTACCACTATGTGATTCGGTTGAGACATTATGGTGTATGACAACGTTACTCTGGCTTCCATGAAGCATCTCTAAGCTCGACGGGCAAACTTGCTTTCTTTTCATGATTGCAGCTACGAAAACCTGATGTAATTAATCATACATGTTAAGTGATGAAGAAGAAAATAATCAAATGTAAGACGTTTATGTTTTTTGATTACTTGAGCAATGGGAGTGAATATACTTCCAGAAGTAGGTTTGTTTCTATAAAGGGAAGTTCCACAAAGTAAGCATATTAATCCAGCAGCCATGGCAGCAGCCGAAACACTAAACCCTATATCCATCCCGGAATGTGTTTGCACCCATACGAGAACCGTTAGTGCTATGAGCTCCCCGATGCAGAACGCGAAATAGGCGCAATTGAAGTAAGATGATAGCTTCTTGGAGTCCTTTTTCCTGAATTGATCAGCTCCAAGAGAGATTATGTTGGGTTTTAAACAACCACTTCCAAGAGCCACCAAATAGACTGCTAAGAAGAATATGAACTTCTTTAGACCTTGAACTTCTTCACATTTTCCACCACTCGACACCATGTCGCATGTTGGTGGTCTCATTTCAGGCATATGGGCTTGTATAGAAAGTAATATAAATCCCTACATAGACAAAATAAATAAATAAGTAAATAAAACAGAATCCTAACGTCATATTTACTCTTGTTATATGAACCAGCCAAATCGGTCACCCAGATCATTCAGTATCTGTCTAAACTATTTGTTCAAAAGAAATTAACTTGTAGAATTAAGTAAAAAGTTAAGATTTGGTGATTGGCTTACAGAGAGCTCGATGAAGCCGAAAAGTAACATGGTACGATAGCTACCAAGGTAAGAGTCGGAAAGAAAGCCACCAAGAAGCGAAAGAAGAAAAACCGTTCCCACAAAGTTCGTGACAACATTAGCAGACTTAGATAAAGGGAAATGCATCTCGTTAAACACATATGTAATAAGATTATTTCCAACTGCAGCAATAGCCATCATCTCAAATGCTTGAAGACCTGTTTAATCAAAAGTTTCATCAATAATCACTAACATATATTCTATCAAAACAATATTCATATACCAAATCTTAAAGAAAATTACATAGGATGGCAAGAGCGGCACGCATGCCACCATGTTTCCCAGGCTTGCAAGATCGACCTCTCCAATCGACATAGTCATCGACACATGATACTTCTTTGGAAATCTCCCTATTCATCATACTCGTTACAAAACCCCGAACAACTAGACTTCTTTAAAGTAAGAACTAAGTATGGAAGAGTAGTGTCTTTAGCATGATACTTATAATACTATCCATGTTTACAAGATGCTATTTATAATACTATCCATGTATAAAAGTTGCATCATATTGGTGGATCCACAATTGACCAAACCCTTAAAAAAATAAATTTAAAATGCATAAAGCAATGGGTGATAGTAACCCGATCGAGCCAAAACGAACCACGTTAAATGAACAGGCTGGTACTATGTTTCTAATACTGCGCCATCTTGACTTGTGGAGGTTGACTTTATAGTAGTGCCATGGTTGACCCACAATTAACCCATTAAGCTTAGACTTCAATACACTCACTCGTCACCTTTAATGATAGCCCACACCATTTATTTTATACACACTACTTCCCTTTACAAAAGTATGATTTGACGACTTATGGAAGTCAATTCATGAAATCCAATTTTAAAATAGATATATAATCCATTTGGGTATGTGTGTGTGTACATTATATATTATATAGAGAAAGACAGAAACGTCATATATCTAAAAAGAACTAGTAATAAGGTACTTGCTCGTTCCTAAAGAACTAGGTTCTCAAAATAGATATGGTAATGGATATATAAAAAGTTCAAAAACAACCATTATATTTTTCCTTAAAGTTCTTCAATTCTCTTTTTTGAGAAAATGAAAATTGTGATCATGGCCTTAGCTCATGGTGTTTACATGTATGTTGTCTTTTTTTTCCTTTTCAAAAACAATCTTTTAGACCTTGATGGTTATAGGCAAACATCTAACGTGTTTACTTAAGTTCACAAAAATGAAACCATAATGGTGAATGAGCCACGTGTCTACGACAGTAGATTAACACTTGTAATAGTTATTTTGAGTTCGTCAAACATCGCTGCCAACTACAAACAAACGCGTATATTGAAAAAAAATATACACTTATTCTTCTAGCATCTATAATGTTATGGACTTTAATAAATTGTGATAATATGTAATGTAGGAATGACAATGAGACGAGTTCGGGGCAGATTCTGCTATCCTAGCTCAAACCCGAACCAAATAACAGAAACAAATCCCCAACCCATTATGTTCTTTGTTAGGGCATCTTATAAGGGCTCCGATTGGCGCGGAGGGTTCTCAAATCTTACACATTTAAGATAATAATATGTAAATATATCTTATATTATTTATAAAATATAGAAAAACTAATTCGAGAACTCATTCTTTTTAGGAAACTGCGAGAAATATTAAACAGAAAGTGTTAATCAGATTTGATTTAGTTGATCATACCCATGTGATATCATTTAAAGATTAAAAATCTAGTAAATTTAAACGTAAAAAAACTAAAATTACATATAATACCATAAAAAAGATTTTGTTCGTATGGTTGCGAAAAACATTTACATGCAAACAATTCTAAATGCACGTGAATTAATATGATCGAATTTTCATACATATTTTTATTAGATTTTTAATATTAAATAGTTTTACATGTCTATAAACATAATCGCATATAAATCAACATTTTTCTTTTCATTAATTCTCATATTTTTCATAATAAAATGAGTTCTCGAATAAACTATTTCCTATATAATATTATTAAATAATATTACTAAATAATGAACTATACTATTATTAACAACTAGTTTCTTTTTACCCATGCTAGATGTGGGTTTTCAATTTGCAAACAAAAATCATCTAGCTCGTATGAATGAAATAATAATACTTCATAAACATATTTGTAATAGTAATTATACATGTAGGATAATATTAAACTATTAGTACTAAATATTATGAAGAAAATGTTTTAAAAAATCTAATCAAAATGTATCGAAACATGATAACAATAGCTCTTAATGTAATGATTTTAAACTTTAAAGGTACATTATTACATGGACTATATCAATAAATATCTCTTGCATATAGGTATAATTTTCTCTTTTCAAGTAAATCATTTAATACACAATTTTTTGATATATGTCTTAACTCATAAACTAGGAGATGTGGTTATCAATATTTTCAAAAAACTTAAATAAAGTTAATTTAAAAAAAAAGATTTAAGAAGGCAAATATAATAGACAAATCGGGTCGAAAGAAGAAAAGTTTAAAAGAAAATTAAAAAATATCATAATTTTGATAAGTTGAAAAGGATGTGTTAATGAAAAAAATATATCTACTTGGGCTGATTTTATATCTTAAAGTAAATTAAAAGGGTTAGAAGTGAAAATATGAAAAGGGACAAAAATATGTAAAAGGTGGGTCTCAAACTACTGACCAGCAGGTTGCTTGTACTACGTCTTCCCATCAGGCAAGCAATATTATAAATAATTTTTTGAATAAAACAAAAAAAAAATACAAAACTGCTCTGCAGTATAAATTAATTATAAAATAATGAAAAAGCAGTAATATATAATAATAATGAAATACAAAAGCAGTAAAAAAAGTATTTTTAAAATCTTGTCAATTGTTATTATTTATATTTATAATATTAAGATATAAATAATATTACTTATATATATATATATTAATATTTCAGGTCCAAGATGAGAAACTCCATCTGTGTCTTGTACCTGATAAAAATACATGTTTTTTAATCGTGAAACGCTCCACACCCGATAAACCATCCTAAAATCGGGCTCGAAAGATTTTAGTCTGGCTGTCTAGTTTAGATTTTTTTTTTTTTTTTTTTATTCCTAAATTGATGTGAGATCACATATTCATAAGGTCATAGTTTCTACAAACTTATCTTTCAAACTTCTATAACCATTAAACTTCATAAACTTAATTCTTTTTATTGTAATACTTCTTATGTTCTATAATAATTGTCTCTAAACAAATAACACATAATTTAAGAAAATTGTAAATATTATTGTTTTAAAATTTATTACTTTTTGTTAGAATTACAATTTTATCCTTAAATAATTAATTAATTTAAATAATTAATTAATGTTTTTTATAAAATTTATAATAATGATATCAAGTATTAAAGAATAATATAATAAACTCAATCAATTTTTTTTCTTTATCTAATTTAGTTTTAGACAATTAGTTTAGGACAATACAAAAAAGATGTTCAACAAATAATTTGAGATAGAGATAATTAATATGTGTATTTAATTTCTTTATATTTATTTAATGTAAGAAGAAGTGAGAGGATCCATAACCTTCCTTTCTCTTTTGTTCATAAACATAAATGGTGTTTCTAATTTGTTTAGACGTCTCTAAAGAAAAAGATCGATAGTCATATTTCTAATATATTTCTGAAACTAGTTATATAAATGATCCAACTTTTGATCATTCATGTAATTTTGATAACATATTATTTAATGGATGATCCAAAATTTGAATCAATTATGTAACTAATTTTAGAAATATGGATAATCAATATAGTATTTGATCCTTAGGAACAATAAACAAACAACATCCACCATTTATATAATTTACTCGAAACTTTATGTATAAGTTTAGTTGGATAATGCATAAGTTTTTTGTAAACTCGACATTCTTATCCACATAAGCAATAAACTTTCTCTATGAACACACTATAGACGGTTTATTTTTTTTAAAATATCTTATTATTACTACTTTCGTCCAAAAAAAAATTGTCTATCTTTTTATTTATGTATGTCCAAAAATTATTATTTTTTTTCTTCTAAATATAAATAGTAAAAATGTAGTTATTTTTTATTCCATTCTTAAATATTTTCAATATTTCAAACTCAAAAAGTAGCTGATGTTTTTTTTTAGTAGGAGCAAAATAAGTATTCTAATAAAAAATACTTTATTAACCGCCACTATTTTTTTTCAACCATTTTTTATTTCTAGACACATTTTTTTGGAACAAACAGGGTATTAATTAATTAACCTTACATTATGTTTTTGTTCGACAACTTTTATGCAAATCCATATACATTGTTTAGATCGTTATATTTTGGCTACATTTAATATAATTTCGTGAAAATAAAACTTCGAGGACATTTGGTGAGTCTTAGATCTGCATTGGTCACCGACGGAGTTATGTATGGGTTATGCGGAAGGAAGAAGTGGACTAATGTGTTTGTTATCGCATACATGCGAGTCTCGCGGCCACTTGTTTCATATTGTGTGTCCGACCACAAGCACGACAATTTTCGTGATTTGCCATCAGTATAAAAGAGTTTTTTGTGATGAAAAAAGATCAAGAGGATACATGTATGTTGGTTATTAGACCATGGTTTAATATGATGAAAACAAAATTTCAAGATATCTTATATGAGTTATATTACACTATCACATCACATCATATAATGTAAATATTTCAAACTTTATGTGAAACCAAATTGGTTATTTCAATTGGTTTGCAAACTGTCGACATCCCAAGTGAGGTACTATGCAAACTCGACAAAATTTATCATATTTTTATTCCTTGCCAGAATAAATTAAACAAGCCTTAATTAATCATTTGTTTTAGAGTGACTTATTTATTCAAAAACGGTGTTTTATATGCACACCAAAATCAACAACAAACACACATTCATTTCTATTTTTTATTATGAGAATTGAACCGTAATCACTTTGACTTAGTTAAAAACAGCTAGCTAGGCTAAATTTTAGAGAATCATTTATATTAATTTCAATCTCGCGACGATAAAAAATGGCGTGAGAAAAATGGCGCGAATCAGATGATTATTTTGGTATTTTTGAAATTTCAAGTGATTATACATGTGATTTTCTCTAAATTTTATATACTGCTAGACTAAAAGACTGTTGCTATATAACTAATTTTGTTGTATAATTAAAAAAACAAACATGAGGCGGGTGGTCCTGGGGACATGGGCCACTGGTGTTTCCCAACAATTGATACACTTTACCTTCCATCCACTCATTTTGTTAAACCACCATGTCCATGATATGATCATTCCTAATTGGACGGCTGTAATTCCACTATCGTTTTCATTATGATATTCATAGACTTCACTATTATCTTCGTTCTTCAAGGGATTTGTGTTGATCTTGCATGTGTGCAAGATCCTCTAACCAGATGGTTCTAGATTCTGTGGAAAGCTATGTCATCTATTTATATGGTTTTATATATAACGATTTTGATATTGACCATGCTAAGGTGGTTTCTAAGAAATTATTATAATGTTTTATTATCTTTTATTTTATCAAAACCGATCTCCTGTATTTTCGGAATAGCTATTTTATTAATTATTGTACAACCAATTTATGCACGGATTTAATTGTTAAAGACCATCCTAAGGATAATCATTTTCAAAACCTTACATATAATAACAAACATAAATTTAACATTACGTTTTAGTTAATAAAAAGTCTCGAACCCACAACTTTTGAAGTCAAAAGTCACGAATGAATAATGTTAGTTGGGCCAAATGCCAAGAGAAATGTGAATTTATTTCAAGATCGGGAATGATCGAGTTTACTTCATTTTAAAAAGCAAATCTAAAGCTTTTCGATCGAAAAACCAACAATCCCAAAAAAGTTAATCTTAGGAAGTGTACCTTTTTAAATGTAACCAAGGAAATACTCGTTAATGAAATTAACTATGTTCTATGTATCATTGCTGATGAACTTCATTAGTTGTATGCATTAAGTTGCCTTTGAAGATATTGCAAATTACATACACCATGCCACTGTATGTATTCGAAGAGGGTACAAAGTTGTTTAAGGGTTAGAGCACCCAGAGTGATAATGAGTCACAATGTGGGTTGTGGAGGTTGTGGGGAAAAAGGTGATGACGTGGCAGTGAGAATGTGGGTTGTGAGATTGTTGGGTTGGTATGATAAGGAGGGTTGTGGAGGTTGTGGGATTATTTTATTATTATTAATTTTTTTCTTAAAACATTAAATAAAAGATAAATAAATAATTAAAAGAATATAAAATATTAAAACTTAATAATTAAAACATTAAATAAGATAAATAAAAAAAAATACAAATAATTAAAACAATACAAATAAAAACTAAACTAATTAAAACAATACAAATAAAAACTAAACTAATTAAATACGTGTTTAGAATTTGTTGGGATTGTTGTGCCGAAAAGTTTGGTATTTGGTTTGGATATAGGGCGTTTGTTGTGCCGAAATAGTTGGCGAAACCGGATGGTGTTTGTGATTGTGGCGTCGAGGGATTGTTTGTGTTTGTTTGGGGAGCGTTTGATGAAGATGAAGACATTTTGTGTTTGTTTTGGGATTGGTATGAGATTGAATTGGATTAAGAATAAGATTGTTGAAAAAAGGTATGATTTTTTTGGTTAAAATGGGGTTGTATTTATAGGTGAAATTTGGAAAAAAAAAAAAAAAAAAAAAAAATATTAATTATTTAAAACGGTATTATTACCGTTGGTTTGAAAAAAAACAAAAAAAAAACGAATACCTTGTAACGGCTCATTGTGGAGACAACGGTCTCCTCACAACGAGCCCACAACGAAGCAGCCCGGAGTGGTAACGACCACAACGGTCGTTGTGAGTCCCACAACGGGCCTATAACGCCCCTACTCCGGGTGCTCTTATAATTTGGTTCACGGGTGGGTTTGTGTTGCTAGAAGTACTCGCAATATAGTTGGAGGGAATATTACGGGTCTGAACATTGATATGTGGTTATTTTGATAGTCCATAAGTTGTTTTGGATCTTCACATATTGGACTAGATTACTTTGTTGGTTTATCAAAGATCCAAGGTTGCAAGTTAAAGGAGTTGTGGATATCCGCAAAGTGAATGCGGTTTGGAGTTTACCCGTTATTGATTGATTCTAAGGTTACTTGGTGATTCATTGATTCGCATGTTGACTGTGGGTCTTTACGATTCGCAAGTTGATTGTGGGTCTTTATGATTCACAAGTTATTTGTTGGGTTCTTGATTCATAAGCTAGGGTTTTTGAGGGGTTACTTGAGTCCTAGGGTTAGTTTCACGAGGTGCCTACTTGATCCACAACTTTGTACGGTGGTTGGTTGTACTTGGTGAAGGAAACAAGGAAGGTGCTTCTAGGGTTGTTTCTTGGTTGACCGGGATTGCTTGAGTAACAAGGCACATTTTTGTTTCTTGGGGAGGAGGTTATCGATTTCAAGGGAGTAACGAAATGATGATGTTACTAGCGAAATTAGATGTTGAGAAGTTCAACGGGTGTAACGACTACGAGTTATGGCGTGTGAATATGAGGATTGTCCCGAGCTAGTATGGATGAGAAAGAGTGATTGATAAATTTTCATTGAAGCGATTATTTACCTTAACCACTTTGTCATATAAACCAACAGAAAGGTACATATAAGCAACTTCGATGGTTATTTGAATCTAACATAACCATCGATCAAATGTTAAGCCCCATTAAATGTTCCTTATCTCAGTGCCACATACCAATGAGCGAGTCTGTAGTCGACTCCTGACCATTTTATTAACCAAAATCCCTATCAATCGGGTCAATTGAGCATTTGCGGGATGGATATGTGCCCATATCAGATCTCGTTTGTTTCCTGAATGGAGGGGGTATTAGAAGTTAGGTTGCACGAGATCCATAATCTTCTTGGATTAAAAAACTCATATTCTATATGTGAATAATCTTCTCAATAAAATATTCCAACCTTTCAATATACGCACCAACGCGTAAATGAAAGGTTACTTGACGATAACATTCCTCGAGTGGTTATAGCATGCTGCCTATCCGTGGGTTGTCTCGGGTTCGAGGTGGGTAGGTAATTTACAGGCACAGGTCCCTTGCATGATGGGATTGGCGGGTATACAAATGTATACCAGGGGTTAAGAGGCACCTTCCAATAAACCTCGATGTATACATGGTTTAGCCAGGTATCTCATCTGTAACCATTTCTCTCACCAACCAAAGATTTTATCTAGAAAGGTTCGAACCCGAAACTTCTTGTAAGATCATCAACACCCCCACCCCTCAAGCACCAAACCGCAAACAAAATAAAAACCATTATTTTTCTCCAAAATAAGCCAAAACTCACTTTTGTTTTTTCTCAACAACTGGTTGTGATTCAAAAAAGCAGCAGAACAGTAGCAGTCGGTAGAGTCGAGTCACATTTCCCGCCTCCTGGGTGGCTGTTGGATTTTTCTTCTATAATATATATTGAGTATATTTTACTCCAATTGTCCGCCATGAACCAGACATTAATTGATACTACAAATAACATCTTTATGCGCAATAGTAGAATCTCACTATTTCTTGTTTTACTTGCATCACTACCAGTCTACAACAAGCTAAATTTTCAGTTTCATTATCTAGCTTGTTTTATATGACCATTTATCTCGTAAACCCGTAGACTTGATTAGTAAAAAATGAGTCTAGATCAACTAATATCACTCCTTGACAAAATTTCGCGAGTTAATTGCCAGGATTGCCATTTATATAGAAAACGAGATGTTAACAAATGTTTGAGAGACAAACTTGATAGAGTTTGCCTATGATTAGACGAAATCCACGATGAGAAAGAAAAGGATTGAATGGAGCCTAAAGTTGATACTTAACACACACACAAGAGCCCTTGGTGTCAACTTGATGATTCACGTGAACACAAACTTTGGTAGGAGTGAGGACGCAACAAATAGTAGTGGAATATCGTTTGATGAGTCGAGGATGAATGCCACTACGAAAATTCTGATAAGTCCGATAGGAATTGTCAATGAACCATAGAGAAATAATTCTCACTTATATATTTGACAGTTGCCTTCATTTATCGTACTCATTATAACAAAGCCTAAGTGTATGCTTAAAACTAACTCGACAAGCTTGTGATAATTAATGAAGTTGAAGCCCAAGGTGCTAAAACATGACAACCACAGGGACAAAACAAGTTATTTACTCTATAATTAATTTGAGCCAATTCATACTGTTCTTTCTGCTGATGCCAAGAGATATTTTGTTTGTCAGACTGGAATTGCTGAAATAGACATTTCACTAGACCATTTTGATGCAATGACTATGTCTGACCTCAGAAGATAGCTAGTCGAATCAGTAAGGGTTGTTACTTGAGCGAGTAAGCGTCTAAAGGTGTAATGTAACACTTTAACCCTGAGGGTTCTCTCAAGTTAATTATTTTTTATAATTGTATCTCAAGTTCCTTAATGTGAGCGTTAACACCTAGGCAAGGAATTTGAATTAAAATTACAAGTATAACCCACAGATCAACAGAATTAGAGTGACGTTTAATCTCCGTCTTTTATTGATGACACAGCCCATAAAAACAGATAACACGGTAATTATGAAAATGGGAAATCATTTGAAAGAGATGAATCAAAAATACGGTTTGTATTGATCATTTGGTCCAGTTCCCTGCATCTTCTCCTAATATCCGCTTATTGTTTCTTGGTTCATCATTGGTTATCCTTTAAAGATAGACATTCCAAACAGCTCCATCTCCTTCTCCACATGAATTATGAACAAATTTCATTCTCTCTACTGACTTGCATATTCCGCTACACGACCAATCAAATGCGGCTACACAAACATTCCCTGTTCGTGTCTTCCATTCACAATCTGGAGGAGTTCCACAACACATGGAACGATCATCTACGTGTTGAACATCCAAACCAATCAACCACGAGCCTAAAGAGACATCCTCATTAGCGTACCTATGCAATATACCCCTGCACAAAACAACGTCTAATCAACAAGTTTTAATTAAGCCAAAGAATGGATCCTGTTTTGTGTTATGACATATGACTTACGAGTTGATGGAAATATATGATGCTAAATCCCTTGAGATGGCATAAATCTGTCCAGTTGCGTGTCTGAAGTACTTGTTCCCATCTTCCCCAAATTTCCAGTATTCTGGCTCATGATATCGTACCCCTCTGTTAAATTCCGTTTCCAATAAACATTAGCTTCTCATATTTAATCAGTGCAATTAGAGGTGGCAAAATGGAAAGGTAGGGCGGGTCAGGTAACGGGTTAAAATGGATTTAGGATGAAACGGGTCCAAAGAGACAGGTCGAGCTGGCCCGTTATAACATTTAATAAAATGATTTAGGAGGTTGTATACATTACATTAAATATAGATTTTGGACGATTTTAACTATTTTAATCTACCCCTCTGTCCGGTTTAAGATAAAACACAACCCCTAGTTTCGACCTAATCATAAGTAAACGGGTCGAAATTGACACGTTTACCTAAAATGAAAAAAAACCAATGTATTATACAACATGTAATGCACAAAGTTTCAGCACCAATAAAAGATTCAAAATTGGTAAATGATCAGAAAAAATTAACTGACTTTTGAGAGAGCACGGGGCCAGACTTCATGCATCCTATATAAGTTCTTGGTTTCGATCTGTAACGTGCAAGTGAAGTGGCAAGCGTGCCTAAGTTGACATGAACATCATCATCTACCTTGACATAGAACTCTGCATCCCAAATGGAGACCGCTGTCGAGAAATACAACCTTGTTTTGGTTGATAACTCGTGGTAGCCCTCCACATGGTTTAACCTTAAGAAGTCGTGGTACTTTTCCTCCTCGGCGTCAATAGATCGGTCAAGAACACCACCGGGTGTTGCACTATGTCCTATTACAAACCGTATTATAATCCCCTTTTCTTTTGCCAATTTATTTAGTTTTGCTCCTGCATTGTGTCAATAGGAGATAAAATAAATTAGCGATTTTCTTCTCATTATTCGTAATATCAGAAATATTAGAGATGGATGGATGGGTCGTGCGTGTTGGATGATAGTCACAATATTACTATGCCATGAAAGTGGCCTATTAGAAACTTTAAACCTGTTTGACCCATTTGACCAGTTTCCTTGTAGCTAATATTTTATATTGGAGCCGTGATATTAAACAGCCAAAATTAACTCATTCATTTGAAAAACAAATTTAGATGAAAGGAGAACCTGTGGGCATCCATGTTTCTCGAACAGAGTCTCTACGCTTTTTGCTACTAAAAGCAGTATTAATACCAATGACAACAAACGCTTTTTGTAAAGATGTCTTGTTAGATTGCACTTTCTCTGACATATATTTGGCCCCGGATAAACTTGTACGAGCCGCTTCTAGTTCCATCTCCAGTGTCGATATTGTTTTGTCTAATGATCTATATTAAATAAACGGAAAACAAAAATACAAAATAAGAAAACCTGATCGTGATGTAAAAGTTGTTGTGACACATAGAGGCTTACTGGATGGCTTGATGAGTTTTCGTGACTTCTGCCATAACATCTCTTGGATTTTCTTCAACCAATTTCTAACAGAAAGAAACTATTCAGTATTGAAAATAATTTTTTTTTTAGGACAATTAAGATATGAGTACTTACCCGCTTATGATCACAGTCTCGAGGTGTTGTTAAACTCAATTTCTGTTCATGATGCTTAAAACGAAAATCATTATTAATGGGCGAGTAAGGCCATGTATGTCTGGTGAAGAGTGTTCCAGCAAAAAAACTTGCGAAACATAGCATCAAAATTATCTTTCCAGGAACCGATTTTCCCCTCATTTTAAGCATTTATTGTAGGTATAATTAAATGAACTAAGTATGGTTTGGTGCAAACTTAGCCAGCCGGAACCTGCTTTCTCATTATACAAGTACAAATAGAGATACATGAGTTGTGTGATAGGCAAGAGGTGTGTGGGTGTTTAATCATGTGGGATTCATGGTTCAACCAACCAACCTGCCTCCAGACTAAAACTAGCTAAGCAAGACCAACCTGATTATCGTTGTACATGACGCAACCACTTCACGTGTCTTTGATCATACTAGCTACTAACTTCAACCGCTGCAAAACATTATTCGAGGTATAAAAATGCTTATAGTATGGATCTCCCACATGTAACAAGTAAGTATTATTGTTTTCAGTTATATTCTATCTGAGTTGCTTAGTTATATAATTTTTTGTTTGCATTTCTCTAAATAGGAAAATGGTGATGATTCGAAATTGAAGAATCAAATTAGTAGAATACCTTCCACATCTTAATTTTACCAATATAGTCCGGGTTTTTTTTTAACAGTATTCCATTAATAATCGAAGAAAACAAAAAATATCATGTCACATTGTCACGCGTCATAATTATATAGATCGAGTTAGCCTAAAAAGTGATGTACAATCACACCAGCCATGGTATAAAGCATGGTGCCCCTTAAGCTGCCGAAGAGGATTTGAGGATGTGCAATATATGTGTGACCATATAAATCCTTCGAAATTTTGGAGTCTCAATATTCTTTAACAATACTGGTATTAATTAATCAAATAAACACTTTAAAAAGAAGTCTATTTTGAGAGATAATGTGAAAGTCCTTTTTATCTACTTGTTTGGAGGATATCTTGAAGTGTTTAAATATATCTTGGAGTGATACACGAGGATTCAAATCGAAATGGTTGAGATGATTCGACAATAAAAATTTAAGCTAAAGTTTTAACTAAAAATGATCTTGGTCAGTTTGAAGTCGATCTACTTGTGATTATTATGGCTTAAATTGAAGCCACCAAATTTCACGGAAAAGCCATGTTAAGACTTGAAATGTTTCAGTTCTACCGAACCAAGAATCCTTTAGGTTTAACTAGAAACATAATTATGAAGATGAACAAAAAATGTACTAGGACTTCAAAGTGTACTAGGACTTAGGTTATGCTT
The DNA here is from genome assembly GCA_910822075.1 of Senecio squalidus. NCBI lineage: Eukaryota > Viridiplantae > Streptophyta > Magnoliopsida > Asterales > Asteraceae > Senecio > Senecio squalidus. Next base: position 19,348,074 of record CAJVGC010000590.1, read on the forward strand.
CTTTACAAATCGTTGTATCTCAAACCAATTTCTTTGACGTTGAACGGGTTTGGACGTGCAACAACAAAGAAATTGGTTTGAGATACAACGATCTGTAAAGAAACATTCACCTATGACCGAGATAAGATATTTTAAAGACAAGTAAATAGACATAAAGACATTAAAGATGATATTTTTCCTTAAGATAAAAATCACCAATGCCCAAACTGTTAAAATCTTCAATCACCATGACAACCAATTGACCTTAATGATTAGATCCAATCCTCAAACCTAACGTGATTCTCAAATAATTGATAAGTATGTAGCTTGGCTTAGAATTCATTGAAATGTTCATTGAACAAGTGCATGCAGTTACAACTTATATGTCATTAAGTTTTCATATATTAATAATAGTTTTAGCTAGCTATGAACTAAAACATTCAAATAAGGTATGAAGTTATGTGGTGTTATAACGGGTTATTTGTCTAAAATATATATATACTTTTAATCTTGTCATAAATAAAACGAACATATTGAATTTTTTTTTCTCCGTAGATCATTAAAAGTTTAATTAACGACTTTTTTGTAACTGTAATTGATAGGTTTTGAATATGATCGTAATATATTTCATGTGTCCAATATATTAATAAAAAAAATATACAGCAAAACTTAGGATTTCGAGAGCTGAAAAAAATGAGGAGGAAGGATGCATGGATAACGTGGCTTTCAAACAATCAAAGTCAATGGAATGAAATAAATAAGATTAAACACTAAAAAGGTCGTAGCTAGCTAGCCGCATGTGCACATTAAACCGTCCAATCAACAGCAATCCCAATAAGGCTTTTAACCAGCTTGTGTTCAACAACTTGCTTTTACAACAAGCAAATATCGTTTCAAGATAATTTTCAATTTCAAGTATTTAATGTTTGGAAAACAATTTGCGTACTTGCATCAAATGATCAATGAAAAGGTGATTGTGAGTGTGTAAAAGTTACAAATCAAAAGTTTAAATCGATGTTCATATAGTTTGGATGAACATAAATGGTCTTTTTGGTTTGTCTAGTATTACAAAATTAGTTCTTGGACATTTTTTTCTTGGATCATGTTTATATATATAGTTGTGATGCGATACATATTTAGTTCATCTATACACTAAAACGCATTTTTGTATAAAATACACCAAAAACGCATTTTTTTTTATAGATCAAGCGTAGCACTAGTAACACTTACAATTCTTAAAAGTCAAACCCGTAAATGAATATTGAGCCATATTATCTAGCGGAAGTTTTGGTTTCCGATGGACGAGGTGGATGAGTTTGCAATGTCAATAAAACCCCAATCTTCACGTTTGACATCTGCAAATGTAACTCAAATAATACAGATCTTAAAAGTCGAATCCGAATATAAATGTTGCCGACAATATAAGTAATATTTGTAAGGTGGACGAGGCAATGATGGTGAGTGTGTGTGTTTCTCAGGGTGTGTGTGTGTGAATAGGGGTGTAACCGAGTCAAGCCGAGCTCAAGCTTGACAAGGCTTGAATTTGGCTTGAAAGAAAAATAATAAGCTTGAGCTTGGCTTGATAGTTTGTCAAGCTTTAATCATCTAGGCTTGAGCTTGACTTGAGTGGATTCAATCAAAGCTTGAGCTTGGCTTGAAAGCTTGAATGTATACAAAATCATTGTATGTAATAGCCAAACATCCAAACTTATCAATAAACATATGTATAAAGTAAAACAAATAAAAATTATAACTGAACACCATTAATAAAACCAACAATAACATTCTCGTACCAAAGTTCAATATTAGAAACAAACACAAGCTAAAGTACTAATTAACGTTCAAACGTACAAAACAATAACTTTCCGCCTAACTTACAATTTTTCTAAAAAAGGTAAAAAGATAAGATGTGAACAATGATCGGAGAAGAGACTGAAGGCCTAATGAATTGGAAAGTGAAAAAAACTATGAAGAACTAGAGAATAACAATCGTTAGGTAAAACTTAAAACTTCTTCTAGAATACTTAATCACATATTTTCGAATTGAGTCCTTATAAATTAACCCCTAATTATTTATAAGAATTTGTTATGAAGACATATATACATTAAAGCTTGAAAAAGCTTGATAAGAACTCGAGTCAAGCTATATAAAGCTTGAGCTTGGCTTGTTAAGGGTTTCGAGCTTATTTTTTGGCTTGAGTTTGGGCTTGAGCTTGATAAAAGCTTGACTCAATCGAGTCAAGCTCGAGTTCGAGCTCAAATTATTTGATAAAAGCTTGATTTGATTACACCCCTATGTGTGAATGTCACCTGAGTTTCTTTAAAATAATTTAATTATATAAATGATCTATATGGTTTATCATTTATAATAGTTATGGTTCTTGTATTTAACGACAAACTAACATACTTAATAAGAAAATGACCATATATGTAATAGGTTGAAACTACAAGTATAGGATTCAGGAAATTAAAGTTCAGTGATTGAATCTGTATTACCCATCAAACTCGTGGACAATTTATGTAATTAACTCTCAGATTTGTTATTCTTTCTAATTTTGATTAAACTCTTGGTTTTGTTTAATTTGAGTCACAAAAAGAATTGGAATTGCATTAAATTTTTCATGGACATATGGACAAACAGTAATGGTGTTTGGTTGTGGAGGGAAGTGGCAATGGTTAGGACTTATGACTGATACATGGAATGAGTTTGTAAATCAACCATTTTCGGTGAGTTTGTAAATCAACCATTTTCGGTGTGGTTAGAAAATGTTTTGTTTTAAGGGTTTAATTTCTATTTTTGAATACCAAACCCATTAATCAAGTGCCTATAATAGGAATGAAAGTCATAGTCCAAAAGTCAAAACCTCATACACATCCCAAAGATATATTTGACATGCTTTTTACTACAGGTTTTTCTACAATTTTGAAAAACTGAACTAACATCCCATTTGCTTGCTTCGGAGTCCAAAACCCCGACATTTAAGAAACCCGTTACCCAGTTTATGACACATTGGATACGGTTTCAATTTTTCAAATACCCCACATATCCGAACCGTATGATTATGTTTATAAATAATCATTTAACTTAATACCAAATAATTATATACTTGTTTACTTTATTGATTACCTTTTAAGGTATACATCAATTAGTTGGGATAGATATATAATATTTTGGAGAATTCATTATTGTTTATTGCTTATAAATAAAAGGAGAATTTCATATATGCCATTGTAAAATTTTAAAATATCATATTTATTCAACTTAATTTTAAAATATCATATATGTCATTATTAAACTTAAAAATATCACATATGTTCAAATAATCAATTTAATTAATAAACAAATATCTAAAACGCTAAATAAATATCAATAACATTAAAGATGATCATAATACCCTTGTTTATTCCATCCCTAATATTAATAAATTGAACTACATTAACGAAGATGTTAAAACCAAAAACCAGAGTAATAACATTCATGTCAATTATGATTATATAAACATTTTTACGGGTCTAGCGAGAACAGCTACTAACAATTTGGTTATGAACATCAAATCAATTTGGTCAAGTAGTTAACTATTGTTATATTCTTTTATATATATATATATATATATATATATATATATGATTTTATACGGTTGCATTCATGTCAATCTAATTATTAGCAAACTAAACATATTGATCGTGACTTTGTTGGAAGCAGGTATTGCTACTACACATGATTTCAAACCTAATTGGTGGAGTCGAGAAACGAGATCCAAAATTACGTAGGTTTAAGATCAAGTATTTTAGGATTAAAAATATTTAGGGTAGAATAGTCAATTTCTAATTTATTGGTATTTATTAGATGTTTATGAGTTTTTTTTTATAATTATTCAATTAAATATTTAAACGTATATAATATTTTTAAGTTTTATAGTAACATATATAATATTTTAAATTAGGTTGAATAAATATAATATTTTAAAATTTTACATTGACATTTATAAAATTCTCCCAACATAAAAAGAATCTTTTACAACGTTAAATAGTTTACCTGTTACAAATGTGAATATGTTTTACACACTAATCAATGTTAACAGCCTTACATAAATTTTCTCACATTTTATTAAATCAAGAATAGGAAAATGTAAAAAAAAGTTTTAACATAATAACATTGAGTCCATGAGTTTACACCGTGCGCGTAGATGTAGGATTCAAAGTCTATGCTCAGTTTCTTGCATTCTACGTCATCTTTAGGCTCTACCGCCGCCGTCGTCACCGGCCGTCAACTTTCTATCTCTATATAAACACTTAACACTCCATCTTAAATGATTGATGATATCACCCTTGCTAGCTACTTAATATTATAACACACACACACTCACAAACTAGAAACTAACTGAAGTCAGTTTCTACGTTGGTGGTTGTTCTAACTGTTAATCATGACATCATCAAACGGCGGTGTTCCGCCCGGGTTTCGGTTTCACCCCACCGACGAAGAGCTGCTTCATTTTTACTTGAAGAAGAAGATTTCTTTTGAAAAGTTTGATATGGATGTTATTAGGGAAATTGACTTGAACAAGATTGAACCATGGGACCTCCAAGGTGAACTCTCTTTTACTTTTATTTTGTTGTTTTTACTAACATGTTTTTGGTCTAGCGGAATATATATGACGATATATGTAACGATATATGTTGTTCATGTAATTTAATGAAAGTTACTAATTCTTTCATTTTTTATTTGATAGAGAGATGTAAGATAGGGTCAACCGAGGAGAATGAGTGGTACTTCTTTAGTCATAAGGATAAGAAGTACCCGACTGGATCAAGGACGAATAGAGCAACTCACGCGGGTTTTTGGAAGGCAACTGGACGAGACAAATGTATTCGTAACACGTTTAAGAAGATTGGTATGAGGAAAACCCTAGTTTTCTATCGTGGGCGAGCTCCTCATGGACAAAAGACTGATTGGATCATGCATGAGTATCGCCTTGAAGATGTCGAGGATCATCATGACCCCCTTAATCCCATTTCAATGTCATCATCTGTAAGCTAAACCTATTTCTCTCGTGTCGGTTATTGTTATGTTGTTTTGAGTTTATGACTTGATGCTAATATGATGTGTATTTTTCGCTTATAGGAAGATGGATGGGTGATTTGTCGCGTGTTCAAGAAGAGAAACTTGTTCAAGGTTGGGGGAAACGAAGCGCCGAGTGGTAGCATAGTGTCAGAACAACGCAACACTATGAACCAATCGCGTAGTTTCCCTTATGAACACGACAATCATCAATATTTACCATATCACCATCAACAACAACAACAAAACTTCGATTTAGGACTTAACTACACTCATCAATACCCTCACCTTATGCCTGCCCACAAGCCTTTAGGTTATGGTTTCTTGAATCTACCCACAGAAGATTCACCCATCATGGTTCGGCAACTTATGTCAAACCCTAGAGAATGTGATAGTGGAAGCTGCGAAAACCAGCTCGATATAGGGTATCAAGCTTGTGAGCCTGGTCTAGAGGTTGACACATGTGAACCGTCTCAAAACATGATTAATCCGAATGTAAGAGAAGAAACATTGAACGAATGGGGAATGATCGATAGGCTTGTAACTTCGCATCTTGGACAGCCTAACGAGGATACCAATTCAACCAAAGGGTTGTTGAGGTATCGAGAGGATGCAACGTCGTCTTCTTCAATGCAACCGATCAACCAACTCTCCTTGCGAGGCGGGGTAGAATTTTGGGGCTACGACAAATAGCTCGATATGAATAATGTGCTATGGTGATTTTTTCTAAAAGGCTACGCAGAGTGATCAAATTAACCATGGTTCAGAGCGAAGATGACTCGTGATTATTACGATATTTATCTATTACTTGTTTAATTAACTCCATATGATTAACTGGAAATTATGGTGATTTATTATCTCTGATTCAATGTATATTTATTTTTTCTTCTAATTCGATGTATAAGTTTTTTCTTTCATTGTTTAAACACTGTTTTATATTTGTTGCTAGACACACTTTCCTTCTAATTAGAACATGGCCACTGCATGAAACGATTAATTAACCACAGTACTAAATATATTCTTAACTCGCCGAACAACACGGTTTTTTAGTAGGGGTAAGAATGAGATGGTACGAGTACCGAACCGGTGGTACCACTTTTCTTATTGGGTGAAATACATGTTCTAAATCTCAAACCGCATTACACATAGTAGTTAACTTTCCATTTTCTTGGCACCAAATTGTTAATATGTAGAGAGTAAGCGTGCGCTTTACATGTGATAGTTACCTAGTTACGAGTATGCAAAAGAACCAAAAAACATATGATTTGGATGGGAAATTGAGCTAACCGTAATTACGGTTAAAGAATTTCCCAAATAACAAGTTCCATAAGTAAAATGAAGACCCGTAAAAGTACATAAATGGTATGTTTGATAAAAGTTTTTTCTGAAGCTTAAAGGTTTTTTTTTTTTTTTTTATAAAAAATGCTCTTAATATGAAATTTGGACATGTTTAGTCTTTAGAAGATAAAATTTTTATCTTTTATTTTAAACAAAAAATTCCAAAACTGGTTAGCTTTTAAACTAATAAAACTAAAAGTGAATTGGGTGTTTATATGATATTTTTACATCTGGATGAAAAAACAAACATCCACAAATCTCCTCAAACCTCTCATTTAGTCAGATTACAAAGTATATAAGATTTCTTATAGAAAAGCAAACATCTTACGGATTATTTGGGTTTATATAAACCACTCATTGTTATTGACATTTCGGCTTATTTTCCATAAATCTAATTATTACCGTCTATTATAACATAACAAACTTAATAACAGACAGTAATAGCCATAAGCCGAAACAAACAAACCCCTGCCCTCAAATTCCCGCCGATAATTCGCTCATCAAAATAAGTGAATCAGAATCAAAATTGAGCGCAAGATATCATCTAATTAAGGTGCGTGTATTTCCAATTTCAATCTTGTACTCCTTATTTTGTTTTATTATAATGTATTAATAATGATTTAGGTAAGTAGCTGATTTAAGTAGAGTTTTTGTTTAATTTGCATAAAATTGTTTATGATACCTGGTTAATTTATTAATTAAGTGGACTAAAGTTTTACAAATTCTGCAATTAAGCACCTAGGGTTAGCATCTTAGCAGTTTCACATTGTGTGTCTGTAATGTTTAAATGTATGTAGGCGAGTTTGTTATTAAAGTTATAGTAACTTTTGTTATAGATTAGTTAATGGATGTAGAAGAAGTTAGAGATGATGGGGTGACTACTGGTGATATTGACGGTAATCGGAATGAGATTGTTGAGTATTCGTCTGATATAAATGCTGCAACGGAGGATATAGATATGGGGGGAGCTCAAGATAATCAAGCGGAAGATAGTAATGCTGAAGAAGAATCTGAAGAAGATGATGAAGAAGAACCGTATACGTTGACATTTGAAGGAGAGGTGAATCCTTTGGATCTTACGGAGGTTGATGATTTTGGAGTTCAGCCTTATGAGCGTCTGGAACGGATCGAGTATGAAGTATTGGCTGCTAAAAAACGGAAAGCAAACCTTGCTTACAATCAGGAAGGGTAATTATCATCCTTTTAACTTATCTACATTTTCTTATAAACACGGTTTGAGGTTGAAATGTTTGTTACAGAATGCCACCAGAAAAGAAGTTGAGAGAAGAGGATATTCCGAAAGAAATCTATGAAGAATTATTGCAGGAAGTAACTGGAATGAAAAGAAGAAAGAAGGTAGATTTATTCATTTTTTAGCCAACTTATTAAATTACTTTTTGATTTCTGACAGATGCCATTATTTGCAGATTAAGAAAAGGGGTAGAAGGAAGGGATCGAGAAAGAAAGTTAGTCCAGAGATTACACGCAAATTAGGTGATGCTACACTATACTATGTTCATGGGCGATATCAAGAGGTACGCTGACATGTTATACCTTTCATAAATTGGGTAGTTGGGCATACTTTTAATATAATTTATTTGTAATTATAAGATATTTCGTTATCTTGTTTTGAAGCGTAGGCCATAGTTTTGTTGAAGGAAATCATTAAGAAATCACCGAACTTGCCTGATCCTTACCATACGCTTGGCCTTATATATAATGCTATGGGGGATAAAAAGAGAGCATTGGGATTTTATATGCTTGCTGTCCATTTGACGCCAAAGGACGTATCTCTTTGGAAGCTACTTGTTACTTGGTCTTTGTGAGTTTTTTTGCTCGTATACATAATTTGGCGATAGAAGTACATTTTTTGTCTGGGTTTTAGATGAGAAGAAGAATAGTTCTGATTATATAGGTCTTTTTATTTTATGAAGGGAACAAGGAAACCGTGGGCAAGCCCGTTATTGTCTTGATCGAGCAATAAAAGCAGATCCTGAAGATATGAGTCTTAGATATCACCGTGCCTCACTTTTTGTTGAGCTTGGTGAACATCAAAGAGCTGCCGAATCATATGAGCAAATCTGGCTACTTCGTCCTAAGAATCTTGAAGCACTCAAGACATCAACTACGGTTTGTAACTACCAATCTATTTTAATATTTACATAATTCTGGCCTAATGAATCGCATATAATTGCGTTTATTTTCAGTTGTACCAAAAATGTGGTCAACATGAACGGAGTATCAACATCTTCGAAGAGTATTTGAAACGGAACCCAAAAGATGCTGATTTGAGTGTGGTTAATTTATTGGCTTCAGTGCTTATGTCGGGAAATGCACATGAGAAAGCCCTTCACCATATCGAGTATGCCCAACAGAATTATTCTGCTGGTGAAAAATTACCCATCGAGCTGTTAATAAAAGCAGGAATTTGCCATGTTCATCTTGGAAACGTGGAAAAAGCAGAGAGTATCTTTAAAGTGTTCACAGACAAGAATGCAAATGAATTTGCTCACTTAATATCTGAAGTTGGAGACTCGTTGATGAGTGTTAAGCATCATAGGTCTGCATTGAAGTATTATCTGATGTTAGAAGGGAGTGATGGTGGCAACAAAGTAAGTACTTAATATCTATTTAACTCGAATTCTATTTGTTCTTTACATTTTTTTTTTCTATTAATATTTGTAAAGGGCCTGCTTTATTTGAATATCGGGCGTTGTTACTCTTTCCTAAGTGCAAGAACACAAGCAATTGACTACTACTACAAAGGTAGGATTCGGCTTTCTTTTAATATACGTGACATATTTAGAACCCGAAATTGATTTCTTTTCTTGACAGCTTTACATGAACACGAGGACGACGTTGGTGCTAGGTTGGATCTAGTGTCACTTCTTTTAGAAAATAATAATGAAGATGAGGCCATTTCTCTACTTTCTCCTCCTCCTGATTCAGGTTTTCAAAAAAAAAATCCAAATTATTACTCGCATAAGTCTTCTGATTTGAATTTATCTCATTGTTTGCCTTCACAATCTCAGAGTTAAGAGTTACTCAAACCTCTGATAAGGGGAAACCGTGGTGGACTGATAAAAATATAAAGTTAAAGCTATGTTACATTTATAAATCCAAAGGTTTGACTGAGTCCTTTGTTGAAGCAATATGTCCATTGGTTCGTGAAACGTTGTTTCTTGAAACTATTCAGCGAAAGGTGATTGCAAATATCTCATGCTTACTTTATAAAATTCTATTTGGATTGCGCAATTGTTTTTACAATCTTTTAATAAAGAAAAATGGTTCATTCATTAGGTCAGAACAAAGAAAAAGTTACCAAAAAGTGTGCTGTATAAAAGAGTTCAAGTACTTGATGAACACCAAACCGACAACGTATTTCAAGGATTCCGTCCTGTTGCTTCTTCTTCAGATCTGTAAGAGTTTCCTATCTGTTTATTCTTTTTATTTGAATATGTGACATGAAAAAAAGTTATCATAAGATAATTTAATCTATTAAATGCTCAACAGGTCCAAAGCTGCTCGAGCAAAGAAGTTGCTTCAGAAAAAAGAAAGAGAAAGAAAAGAGCGACGAGCTGCAGCTGCGGCTGCTGGAACTGAGTGGCAAAGTGATGATGATTCAGATAAGGAATCTCCTGTAAGTGGATTAGACTTTAGGCATTTATAGTCATAGCATCAGAATTGACAAGCTTGTTATATTTTTATTCAGTTGAATTGTTAAATTGTCTCGTATGGTAGGCTTACAGAGAACCTCCCCTGCCTAATCTCTTGAAGGATGAAGACCATCTTACACTTATCGTAGATGTGAGTGCTAAATTGCTAATTGATCATCTTGCATGTGAAATTCTACTAATTTACATGGCTTTTTTCCAAGTAGATTTGTGTTTCTTTAATGTTGACACCATTGTACATATGTTATTTGTAGTTGTGCAGGGGATTAGTATCTTTGCAAAGATATTGGGAAGCACTGGAGATCATCACTTCGAGTCTGAAATTGGCACAAAACACTCTAACGAAAGAGAAGCAAGAGGAGCTTCGGTCACTTGGAGCACGTAAGTCTTAATGTTCATAAACGTCAGTGTCACTACATATTATGGGTATGTTTGGTCGAGGGGCTTTTAGGGGCTTATAGCGGCTTAAGCTTATCCTTTTGATAAGTCACTCTATAAGCTTTGTTTGGTATGACGGACTTATGAAAAATATAAGCCCCGATAAGCCCCAAAACCATAAGCCACTTGAAGTAGCTTATGAAAAGGGTTTGAGCTTATGATAAACCAAATGACATAAATACCCTTCATTTTAATTAAAACATATATTCTTATATACCCTTTTATGTCTTTTTACTCTAATAAGCTTAAGCTCCAGCTACTTTACCAAACATGTTTTTCATTTTTACATTTAAGCTCAAGCCCCGACCATAAACTACAACTCCAGTCTAAGCTCAAGCTTAAGCTCCAGCTCCAACTACTTACGCCAAACACACTCTATATCTTTCCTTCTTAGACGTTTTAATTTGCAAGCATACAGTGTTTCAAAAGTTTCTGGACGTTTTAATTTGCAAGCATACAGTGTTTCAAAAGTTTCTTTGTATTTAATACGGCCAAATTGATGTCAGATATTTTAGTTTCTGTATTGAAGTCTCTCTTTGTAGCATGAAGTTGAGTATAGTTGCTTTTGTCTCCTACAGAGATAGCATATAATATTGAGGGTCCCACGAATGGATGGAATTGTGCTCGATACATTGTTAGCCAAAATCCTTACAGCTTTGCAGCATGGAATTGCTACTATAAAATTATGTCGAGGTATTAACTTTATCATATTTCCATACTTTTACATAAACAAGTCGCAACCCGTCTTAGTCCATACTTTTTTGGCTTTTTATATTTTGGTGGAATATAATGTTGAGTTATACGAAGTATGTAGTTGATCCACTCATTTTGATGTTTTTTCTATTTTTTTTTTAGATCGAGCTTTGATAAGCATAGTAAATTCTTGCATGACAAGATTTTGAAACACGAAGATTGTATCCCAGCACTTTTGATTAAAGGACATCAACTTACAGAGCATAGCCAACATCAAGCAGCTGCTGGACATTACTTGAAAGCGTATAAATTGATGCCCGAGAGTGCCTTGATTAATCTTTGTGTTGGTCTGATTTTCTCTTAACTAATTTTGTTGTTGCAACACGTTCCATATCTGAAATAATTAGTATTGCTAAATTTGTCTATATCTTCAGGAACGGCCCTAATCAACCTAGCCCTTGGATTTCGACTTCATAATAAGCATCAATGTGTTTTGCAAGGTTTAGCTTTTCTCTACAACAATCTTCGTCTTTCAGGAAACAGTCAGGTATTTTTCATTCTCCTTTATTGTCCTCGTTTGATTTATTCAATTAGTTAGTTTTTAATTATTGCAAATGTTTGTATAACAGGAAGCTTTATACAACCTAGCACGAGCCCATCACCACGTTGGTCTAATTTCGGTTGCAGCTACATACTATGAAAAAGTGCTTGCACTGTATCAAAAAGATCTCCCAATACCGAAGCTACCAAATGACGGTCCAGATGTCACAAATGATCTAAAACCCGGCCACTGTGATCTTAGAAGAGAAGCAGCTTACAATTTGCACCTCATCTATAAAAGAAGTGGGTCCGTGGATCTTGCTAGACAAGTGCTTAAAGACCATTGTAGTCTGTAAGTTATGTAACTCGTGATTCAAATATGACAATTATAATATTAAATATGACCTTTGCAATGATTAAACTGTATCTCATAAGAAATAAAAATATAGAGTACATGATGTTCTGAATGTCATCATTTAGAGTACATATAGAGTTTAGAGGGTTGGAGTTCGTTCGATATTTCCAGAAATGACGGTCAAAATGTTATTTGCAAAGGGATCGCTCAAGTGAGATGTTAGGTTGTCGACTGGTCCCTGTCCGGTAACATATGCTTGGATGAAAAAGGCAAACATTGAGAACATTGCCAGTCTTCCGTTCTTGATCTCCTTAACCTTCAAGAGAGCAAGCTGGTCAGGATCCTTGCCTAGACCCAACGGGTCAAATGGTCCACCAGGGTGCAACTTGTCTTCGAAATCCTGCACATAATTAAAACATCTCAAAATCATTAACTAATAGGATCATCGACTACTATATGACATAATCTATGTATTCATTCATGTACATACCAGGCCGTTGGTGATTCTGTAGTATTCTGCACCACCAACAAGAACAACCTCGGCCACGACAGCTAGGACCAGATTAATGGGGATGTTCTTTCCGAAGTAATTCAATGTGTTGCCATCGAGTAGCAGAGCTCCAGTCTGAACAAACCCAAATGAACTTATTAGATATAAATCATTATGTATTCAACTTTAAATAGTTTGAGAACGTTTTGGTATTAACCTTGAACCAGACAGCTTCAGGGCCACAACTGGCACCGTATTTGTTGAAGGCCTCTGGAATAATACAACCAGCTGCACCCAACATTGCCCATCTAGCATGAATCAGCTCAAAGGCTTGGTATCTGCACAACATACTTAAGTTAATTTGCTATTGACGATTGACTCGTAGTTTGGAGAAAACTGCAGAAGCACTACGGGCAATTTGACTTGATGTATGACTTTCCGACTGCATACTTAACTTAAACTCAATTTTTCTGAGTTGACTCGCTCAATTGTGTATTTGTGTGTGTTTTATTGAGTCAAAAGTGAACTTACTTGGCAAAGTCTTCTGGTTTCTTTCCAAGTCCGAAAGGATCGTATCCGTAACTGCATATAAAGTAATGAACGAAAAAAGTTATTACTTGTAAAATGTGTTTGTATATGTATTATGTATCTATATATATCTTCGACTTACTCTCCGGCGACTTCTCCGTTAAGGTACTCAGGGATCTCGGATCGGTCCAAAAGACCTTCAGGCAAGAAGATTCTTCTCTCCGGTCCTATGAAAACAATTACATTGAAGTCAAGAAGATGGTCACAGGAAGTTGTGGATGTAAATGTAAGGATACTTACCATACCACTTGGCGAGCTCGTCGCTCTCTGGTGTGACGGGTGCGGGCTTAGCCTTAGGTGCGGGTTTCTTCTTCTGGAAAAGGGCAACTGTCTTAAATGTGACTGGACTGGAAGCCGAAGAAGCTGTCCTGGAGGAGAAGTTGAGTGGGTTTCCACGCATTTCCGACACACCAAGGGAGGCCGCCGCGGTCGACGCTGCCAAAGAAGCCATTCTATCCGGTGATAGTTGTCGCCCGAAAACGTTTGAGTTGGTTCGTTTGAATATGTTTGTTTGTTTGATGAGAATTGAGAAGGGAGAGGGACTTGCTAAATGGAAGTTCTGGTGGATGTGGAATTGCCACATAGGATGCCCGTGATTGGTCCAAGAGGGAGATGAAATCTGATGCATCTATCTTATTGGATCGTAAGTCTGACATGGCGGATTATGGTGTCCGACGTGTCATGTGTCTGTGTGACTACATTACGGAAGTTGAAGTTGTGGAGGAAAATGGCCAGGTATGGATAACTTGACATCTAACAACCACATACATTTAAATGCTACTTAAAAAAAAATTAACATTATTTTTAACTATGTGTATCGTTAACACGTAAAATCCCTTTAATCTATTGGCGGAACTAATGGCGAGAACAAGCCTTTAGTGAGGATATCTAACAAAAGGTGTTCGTTATGCCAATACATAAAGATTACACTTTGTGGTGATGGTTGTCTGAAAAATATTTGATGGGGTGTGGTGAATCGGTGACCAGATCATTAACGGAAAACCATAATTACTCTCTCTAATATGTTTTCTAAATGAAACTCGAGACGTTTGCCTTGATGGATGATAAGAGTTTTCGTTTAGTCATCCCCATAGTTGTGTCCTTATTGGCACGAGCATTGGCTTGGTAAGAATGACTATTAGACCTTTCTCTCATCATCTTTCATTTTATAAGAGAGTTTTTATGGTAACTAAACTCTTATACAGTTCACAACGGCGATACTTAACATTTTAGGTTAGTAAGTCATATTTTTAACACCCCCTAATCAACAATGAAACTATGTTGCCATTGTATGTGCATATTCCCTAAATCAAATGTCTCGCTCAAATTTGATGCAGAAAGAAAGAGAGAATGGCGTTGGAAATCTCTAAAGCTCGCCATAGCTGTGGTTCTTGTTCATTATATGATGCTCTCAAATGCGAACTCAAGATAGTACGTAGTCTCCTAATGTACTAACCTTTACTCAAAGCATAGTTGGCATGCACGTATGATGTAATATTGTTCACGTCTTAACCCTCTGTCTTTCGTTAGACATCCGTAATGTAACTGTGATATTACATATGTAGTTGATATGATGGCAGCAGTTGCAACCATGATATACTGAGCATACTATTTCTTTAATAGACAATGTTCATCGATGAAAATTAAAGGTGCATATGAACAAACATGGCTGAAATTAGGTGTGCATATGACAACACTTTTATAAGAGGCTATTGACCATATAGTGCACACAAGATTTCCGGATTTTGTTATTCAAAACTATTTATAATTATGTAACTGGAATGCTCGTTTTACTTTGATGCTATATGTTTATACTTACGTAATTGCCGCACTTTGAGTTTCAAACAGTGTGTTCAGTGTCTGTAGATAACTATATATAACTAGAAAAACGAGTTTTTCCTTAATGCACAACAAAAACTCATAGAGCTTACAGAAAGGCAAGGACTTTGTTTTCTAATATATCGCATCTACTACTGCAACAATTGATTGTCTGGCTCATAAAACGATGGATCAAAACAAATATTTAAAGTACATGATGTTCTGAATGTCATCATTTAGATTACATATTGGGTTTACAAAGTTGGGGTTCTTTCGATATTCCCTGAAATGACTGTCAATATGTTATTTGCGAAGGGGTCGCTCAAGTGAGATGTTAAGTTGTCAACTGGACCCTGTCCGGTAACATATGCTTGAATGAAGAACGCAAACATCGAAAACATTGCTAGTCTTCCGTTCTTGATCTCCTTAACCTTCAAGAG
Source organism: Senecio squalidus (assembly GCA_910822075.1). Taxonomy (NCBI): domain Eukaryota; kingdom Viridiplantae; phylum Streptophyta; class Magnoliopsida; order Asterales; family Asteraceae; genus Senecio; species Senecio squalidus. The sequence continues at coordinate 19,363,486 of CAJVGC010000590.1, forward strand.
AGCAAGTTGGTCTGGATCCTTGCCTAGACCCAACGGGTCAAATGGGCCACCAGGGTGCAACTTGTCTTCGAAATCCTGCACATAATTAAAATATCTCAAAATCATTAACTAATACATTAAGTACTATATTGAAATAGTTTTGTATTTATTTAAGAACATACCAAACCGTTGGTGATTCTGTAGTATTCCGCACCACCAACAAGAACAACCTCGGCGACGACAGCTAGGACCAGGTTAATGGGGATGTTCTTTCCGAAGTAGTTCAATGTGTTACCATCGAGTAGTAGAGCTCCGGTCTGCAAAATACCCAAATGAACTTATCAAATTGAATTTGTCTTTAAGTAGTTTATGAATCATTAGCGTGGTGCAAACCTTGAACCAGACAGCTTCAGGGCCACAGCTAGCACCATATTTGTTGAAAGCCTCTGGAATGATACAACCGGCTGCACCCAACATAGCCCATCTCGCGTGAATCAACTCAAACGCTTGGTATCTACATTTGGCATACAAGTCAGAGTCAAAATTTTGTCAGTCAGTCGCTCAACCGTGGATGTTATTTTATCGAGTTAAGAGTGAACTTACTTAGCAAAGTCTTCTGGTTTCTTTCCAAGTCCAAAAGGATCATAACCGTAACTGAATATATAGAAACAAAGAAAAATAGTTATATCGCTTGTATATAGTGTACAAGTGGACGTTTTGTAGTCATGAATTCTTGATGCACAAGTGGAAATTTTGATGCATTTTGTAGATGTTGAATTTTGATGCACAAAATCTAATGTATGCGTAGATATGTACGTACGCTTCTTATTTAAATATAGATTTGACTTACTCTCCGGCGACTTCTCCGTTGAGGTACTCGGGGATTTCGGATCGGTCCAAAAGACCTTCGGGCAAGAAAATCCTCCTCTCGGGTCCTGTAAAAGCATTGCATCCATAAATATTTATTAAATTCTATAAACAGGGTGATGTGAATACTTACCGTACCACTTGGCAAGCTCGTCAGAAGCGGGTGTGACGGCAACTGGCTTAGCCTTTGGTGCGGGTTTCTTTTTTTGGAAAAGCGCAACTGTCTTAAATGTAACTGGACTAGACGAAGAAGCCGAAGGAGCGGTTCTTGAAGAGAAGTTAAGTGTGTTCCCTAGCATTTCCGACATGCCGAGGGAAGTGGCTGCGGTTGATGCTGCTAATGAAGCCATTGTTTAGTTCCGGTGATGGGGTTCGCCGGAAAAGGTTTGGTTGTGATTGTTTAGGATGAGAATTTTGACAAGGGAGAGGTGTATACTAAATGGAGGTTTTGGTGGATGTGGACTTGCCACCTAGGATGCCTGTGATTGGTGGGAACTGGGAGATGAAATCTCATACTGCTATCACATAGGATTATTATGATGATGTGGCGGATTATGATTTTTGTTTGTTGTATAAGTAGGACCCCTACAGTCATGAAGTTGAACTTGTGGATGAAAATGCCTCATAACTTAACATATACATATTTATTTAAAAGAAGATTTTTAAACTAATACATGAATTAGTTTTTTTTTCTTCTAAATAATACACATTTCGACGATTATATTTGACGACTTTCGTTAAATATATAAAATAATATTATAAAATTTCGCCACATCAAAATATCCGACGAAAACATAAACATATCCGACGAAATTTCGCCCAATATAAATTAAAAAGTTAGTGTTTTGTCACGTAATTTATTTTGAAAGAAAATACTTAAAATTGTTTTGACGAAATATTCAAATATATCCGACGGAATTCTTTAAAACAAATTCATGTAAAATTGTTTGGTGAAGTGTTCAAATATATGTGACGGAATTCTTTGAAAACAAATCTGACGATTTTTTTTAATAAAAAATATGACTAAATTTTAACTAAATCCAACGAATTTCGTCACATATATTTCAAAAATATTTCGTCGGATTTCTTTTCAAAGAATTCGTCAGATATATTTGAATATTTCTTTGAATTTATTTTTAAGAATTAAAAAAGAGTATCTTGGCAAGCACCCGTCCCACCCACAAGAGACATCAACGCCGGGTAAATCACCTGACCACAAATCCCCACTGGTGCTTGGGGTCGAACGCCCGACCTCAATTGGGACACTTGTGGGTCATAGGTATTTACGGTGGTGGTACCGTTGAGGCAGAGCCCCAATGGTTTATTTTTAAGAATTAGTCGGATATACTTAAATATTTTGTCAAATATTAAGTATTTCGTTAGATATAGATCATGTGGCAAAAATATAAGTCTTTCATTTATATTAGGCGAAATTTCGTCAGATATATTTATGTTTTCGTCGGATATTTTAATGTGGCAAAATTTAGTCCACTCGTTATATTATTATTTTATATATCTGACGAAAGTCGTCAAATATATCTGACGAAAGTCATCAAATATAGTCGTCGGATTATGTATTATTTTGAAAAAATCTATTTCAGGTGTTGGTTTAAGAAAAATATGTTTAAGATGTATTATTTTAAAAAATTTCCCAATATATAATATCATTTTCGTATTATATAGTTTAATTTAATATCATGATACAAATTTATCTCATACATAGATTTTATACAATTGATTATATAAAATAAATTCAAAATAAGATTTAGTAGCAACGTAACAAAACCTAAAATTAACAATTAATTAAAAATAAGATATAATTACTATATTTAATAGCTTAACAAACAAATAAAGATAACAAAGAAAACAAAATAAAAAAACATAGCCTAGAAAGAAAATATAAAACTATTAATTTTAAAAATAATAATAAATAATAATTAAAGAGACATATTGACTACTGTAAGTTGTCATCCTACCTAATACTTGTTATATATTAATTTGCATTTTTATTATATATTAATTAATGATACTTTATTGAAAATATTTTAAAACTAACTTATATTTATCGAGATGATACGGTGAATACCTTATAAAGAAAGTTAATCAAAATTAATGAAATATCTGATTTTATCTTTTTTTGTATGTAAAAATTTATAAAATAATGTAAAAGAATAAATAAATAAAGTTAATTAAGAGAGATACAGTATAGTTGACGATATCAAAAACTATCAAAGGATAGAGTTGTATTAGAATTGTATATCATTAAGAATTGACGTACATTTTATCGAAAATTTTCAGCATTATAATATTATCGAGTGGATAACAAATACAAATTTATGACCATGAGAGAAAAACAAAAAGGTAGTGGTTGTATCAAATTGGATTAAATTCCTAAGAAATGAGAATCTTGAATTTTTCAGTACGCTGACATTTTTATGAAAGGGCTTTTGTTTCCATTATTCTCCGATTTTCGCGCTCTCTCACTCTCAGGGGACATATTAGATTGCATAGTCTTATATTGTGTATAAGACCTTATTAGTATAGATTGGGTATAGCCCATGCTTTGAGTATTGTATCTATATATTACCACTAAGTTAATGTGATCAAATAACCATTCATTTACAATTATTTCATACCATAATAATAATTGATCACATATTATCAACTATATACTTGTTATTGATGCATTATGTTATTGTTTTCTTTCATATATGCAGATATGAATTTATTTTGGAAGTTGGAGTAAAAAGGAACGATAAACATGAAGAAATAAAGTTTAAGTTAAAAGAAATGAAGTTGAACATCAAGTATGGAAAACACCGACTTGTGTACCGAAGGGGTCCATAATGTCGTTGGGGAGATGGTATTAACGAATCCAATTTCCCGTATGTTTGTTCAAAGATCGTCAAACCTGGTAACAAGTAGTGTTTTAGTGAGTTCAACCTTAGATCTCATGTATACACATTGTAAAACTAACTAGCTCTTGACGAGCTTAAGATAGAAGATGGTGAAATGTTCTTGTTATGGATGCAATATGAAGAGAGGGTATGTGCGTGTTGTGTTAATCAACTATGTGTAGAAGATGATATCAATGTGGTAATTATAGATGACGTCTTCAGAAGTTCTAACGTTTAACCATTTAGAAGGTGGGTTAGGTTTCAATGAAATAAATAATAAAATAATAAAAGGGAAAGGGTTTATGATAATTTGGTCAATTTATAGTAGGTTAACAACATTTTTGTTAAGTTTAATGAAAATAGACAAATCATGCCAAAATGGATAATATAGGGGATAAAAGTTGTGAAAGATAAAGATAAGAAACAAAAGAGTTGAATTATAAGATTTTGAAAGATAAAAATTACAATTTACTCTATTATCTTTTTTTTAATAAGAAAACTCAAAAAAAAATATATTTTCAATTTAAGAATATAAGTATATCAAATACTTGTCTTTAAAAAAATAATATAAGAATTTCGTTTGTATATATATAAATGTAAATAGAGAAAATTACGAATTTAATCACATAACATTTTAAGATTTTCAAAATACTCATTTGACTCTCGACAATTTTCTTGTGTTACTTTTGTCTTTTACTCCATAACACGAGAACAAGAATTTTTAAAATGAGTGGTATATAATAAGTTACGTCTTCACGGCTATTAAAAATGTTATCATAACATGACAATCTCGGAAGATGTGACTTAATATACACAAGTCATTTAAGAAAATCCCGTTCATGTGTCGTGGGGTAAAAAACAAAAATAATACAAAAAAATTATTACAAATTCAATAATTATATTTGAAATTTCAAGATATCATACGATTAAATTCTTTATTTTCTCATATAAATATTCAAATATTCAATATCCCTTATTTTTATTTTCTGGATATATCAATAGAAATACACAACAACACAAGAAATTCATTGATTTTCATTTTGTAACCGGTGATACCGTATTCGGAGTTCATAGTCTGCAAGGGTGTACAGCATGTCGATATATTGTGGTAGCTGTTCATCTTTCTATAAAAACAATTATTTTCCCAATTACTGTTTTAAATCTAATTCTCTTTCTATTCGCACAATCAATCCTATTATTAAATGCACCATTTCTGATGATGCGAACGATATCCATGAATTGTTAAAGGTATACTACAATTTAATTAACTTTATATTTCCATACCCAAATTCAAATTAGATGTTGTCTCTTAGTTTGTTTGATCTAGGGGGTGTTTGTTTCGGCTTATTAAACGGTCTTATGAGCTTATGTAATTTTTCATAAGCTCATAAGCTCATTTTTTTCCGGCTTAGAGCTTATGAAGCATAAAGTCATAAGCTCAACCTGACAAGCTCATAAGCCCAAAAATATTTGCTTATTAGCTTATGAAAAATTACATAAGCTCATAAGCCGGCTATATAAGCCGAAACAAACACCCCCTTAATCAATTAATTAGTAAACTCTCTTAACTAATCACCGTTAAGATGATCATTGCATTTTAAATAGAGTTTCTACTGTAATAAATTTTGAAATTATATGTATGACAAAATTAAATACGTCCAAGTTCATATATAAACATAATTGTTCATAGGATCCTAGAAATATGTGAAGAAACATTGTGTCACATACTTCAAACTGATTTTTGACCGAGTATGACCAAGTTTTGACTGAGTTAAGCTGATTTCGTTAAACTCGCCTCGGTCACTGACCTTGTAGCGAGTACTCGGGCAAGTTGGCCGAGTTATTTAAAAAAAAAATCTTTACACGAATTTTCTAATTAAGAGAATGAAACATGGCTATAAACAAAATCTAAAAGAGGTAAACTGTTGGAGGTAATTTGGCACTGGCGAATGATTTGTTCGTTCCTTTTCTTCTTATTTTTTTGTTGTAGCATGTCGAATTATCCGTCATTTCATTTTTTAACCCGCTATCTGATATGACCTTTTGTTTTCTAGATTCTTCCACATGATTTGCGTGACAATCTTGTCATGGAATCTAAAAGAGATCAGTTGTTGGAGGTTACTGATTTTTCTCTGCTTTTCTTTTAGATATTTATGATCTTTGCACTTCGTCATCATAATAATATGTATTAAAATACTATCTTATGCTGGTAGGTAGTATTGGATTTAGGTCGGTTGCCTGTGGCAAACTTCCTCGGTGATTCAGGTCGAAGGTATCTAAGAGATACAGAGGTAAATATTTCTTTTCCTATCAGTTTCAGGAGATTGAATGTTTTATAAGTTAAGTTGGTAATGATTGTTGTCAGGTTTTAATGGAAGAGTTAGAATTTGCTAAAGATGCGATTGGAGAAATTGGAGGGGATAATAGAGCTGGCATTACTGGCACACTACACCGCATATCTGCAGTCAGAAATAGAAAAGGTGCTGTAGTTGGGTTAACCTGTCGAGTTGGTAGGGCGGTTCGGGGTCACATTGACATGGTCCGTGATCTGCTTCAGTTTGGAGAAAGTATCATGTTTATTGGAAGGTAAAATAGTCAGCGTTTTTTTCTACATTATAAATGTTAATGGTAAAATAAGGTCATTTGTATATCAGTATTTTTTTTCTCAAACTCAAACAGCCCAAACTTAAATCGTTACTTTAAAACTTTACAGGCCTGGTGTAGGGAAGACTACTGTTATGAGAGAGATATCTCGAGTTCTTTCAGATGAGCTACACAAAAGAGTGGTAAGTTTGGCTTTGAGTTTTTATTTTTTGTGTTTTTTCTGAATTTACTTACATTTACTAATGCCAAAATTCATTTCATTACTATAATTAACAATAAAGATAGGTGGTTGTTGATACTAGCAATGAAATAGGAGGCGGTGGGGATATACCTCACCCAGCAATTGGCAGTGCAAGAAGAATGCAGGTCTCAAAACCGTCAATGCAACACAAAGTTATGATTGAGGCAGTAGAGAATCACATGCCTGAAGTGATCATTATTGATGAAATTAGCACTCGGGCAGAAGTTAATGCTTGCCAATCGATTGCTGAGAGAGGAGTGATGCTTATTGGCAGTGCTCATGGTGACCGACTTGAAAATATAATAAAGAATCCTGTTCTCTCACATTTGGTATGTTTTTTCTAATTTGAGGCTTACTTTACGTTTTAACTTGTGAATTACTAACGAGATTACATGTGGCATGTATACAGGCTGGGGGAGTTGAAACTGTTACTTTAGGTGATCAGGAAGCTCGAAAGAGAGATGGTAGGAAAAGTATTAGCGAGAGAAGTGGTCCTCCTACCTTCCCCTTTATGATTGAAATCAGAGATAGACACTATTGGGTCGTGCACAAGGTATTCTACTATTCCCCTGCTGTATGTGTATATGCATGTGTATTATTTTTTTTATCTAAGTTTTTATTTTCAGACGGAAAGAAGTGTGGATGCATTGCTTCGTGGGGAAAAGCCTTGGGTGGAGGTAATTGATCAAATTTATCGTTTGGCATTCATGAACTTATTTTAATGCAAGTTTTATTGCCTACGGAAAACCTTTTAGTCAAATCCAAAGTCATATGGAACGTGTTATATTAGCTAATCGAGAAGAACCTATATCCCTTGGGTTTTAAGAAGACTTTTGGAGGATGCATTTGTAATTTGTAGATGATGTTTCTTTTGCTTTTACCTATTCTTTGCGGGACTCCATTTGTTTAACTGGAGCATTTTCTGTGTTAGGTTCGGAAGCGGGACAAACAAATGAAAGTTATCATAGAAAAATGGAAAATCGAGAATTAGAGCAACTTGTATTCCAGGTAGAAACAAATTAAAGTTATTATATTTAGTTGACTTGTTATCCTCTAATACTGGTTAGAATGGAATGTTATTTGCTTTTTACTGCATATGGATGGAACACACAGAGTTGATCGTATAATCGTATTGTATATATCCGTTTTCATATATGGTACAACACTATTTAGTTGTAGATGATTTCAGTATCCATTAAAATACGGATACACTCGTCCCTAAATAAGCGTACGAAATACACAATTTTAGACATGTCAAATTGTTACATTAGTAATTATTATAATAATAATTAAATATCAATTTTAAGACGGAGGGAGTAGCTAATAGTCATACATAAACCATAAAACCATAGAGTATTATAAGACTATCACCTTGGACATAATCAAATGACACTTACAATTTTAACCGTAAGATATAATAGGTATCATGTGATTGTATAAATAGAATTATGTCGAAGATGATAAATTTTCAGTATCATACGTTCAACGTCGCCTTTTTCTAATTTAAGTTTTTCGTCATAAAAATCATCCAAAAGTACTTGTCAACCTAAATAGGGCGAAAAAACGTTAAAAAATATAGTGTTCCATATATCAAAAACATAATGATAAGATTTTAATGGCTACAATAAACACATGTTACATACATATATTTTCCATACCATATTCATTGTTTATTATTTCAAAAAAAAATGGCATGCCTCAATTTCTATGCTAGAACAACAACAATTCAAACACCCTCTATTCCTAGTTTTTACAAGCTTAAACCCGTAACCAATCACTCCATATCTACAACAAATAAATCCACAAATTCTAGGGTTTCATACAAGTCTCAAAAAACCATCAAAGCTTCATCAGAAACCATGTCTACTACTACCGAGAAACTAGGAATTAAAATCGTTAAAAACCCACCAGAAACAAAGCTCACTGACCTCGGTGTTAGATCTTGGCCTAAGTAATTACTTTTATAATAATCTTGTTTTATATTTTAATCCAATTTATTAATCTTTGTTTTTGATAGGTGGGGATGTCCTCCGAGTAAGTTTCCGTGGACTTATTCGTCGAAAGAGACATGTTTTGTTTTGAAAGGGAAGGTGAAGGTGTACCCCGAAGGCTCTGAGGAGGCGGTCGAGTTCGGTGCGGGCGATTTGGTCGAGTTTCCTTCGGGAATGAGCTGCACTTGGGATGTTTCGGAAACTGTTGACAAACATTATAAGTTTGAGTAACTTTATGTTCTCGTTTGATAAAACTGAATGATTTAATGTCCGGTGTATGGACCCGAATGTTTGGTAAAACTGTATGATTCGGTATTGAATGAATTAGTCGTATGAAATGATGTTTTGTTTGCCATATTTTTGCCAATTGAACTACTTTAACATACGCCCAAAACAAGTTCGATAGTCCTTATTGGCTTAAATTTAAGCCATTGTTTCTTTTGAGCTTTTTTTTTTACTGACATGAAACCTTGGCCACAAAACTCTGTTTAGTAAACATGTAAACAACAAGGTATGACCAAAAAAGCTTCTAGTCTAGCGGTACGCGGATGGTCCATTGATCTGGAGGTCATGGGCTCAAGTCTCGTTAAAGACAAAAGTATAAATTATATATAGCGTGGATGTAACATTAATCTTTCTAAAAAAACAAACAATGTGTGCCCAAAAGATGTGGTAAACTCCTCACCCCACACTCTCTATACAACTTGAGCCTGTTTAGAAGATAATTGGGTGCGGAATTTTGTACTTTGATCAACACCGGAGCGTATGACGTATGATAATTTAGTTGGGTTTTATGGTCAAATGAATGATAAATGATTACATTTATTAATTATTAAATATTAATATTAATATGAATATGAATTATGAATATAAACGAGGTTAATCAAATTCGTGTGTTACGACAGGCAACATATTCTTGTTTTGAGCTGGCTTTGAACAAAAACATATACTCTATCCCTTTTAATTACCATCATTTTATGTAAAAGTAACAATATTAATAATAATATTAAATAATAATAATAATCTTTAATAATATAATAAAAGAGGGCCTTAAATGACACATGACGAAGTAAGGTGCCTTGGATGGGTTATCTTCTTTGATTTCGGCAGTTAGATCAGATTGATGATGTCATCAAAGACTATTTCTATTTTACACCCTCTTACAATACATAATTACATTTTCTCTTTCATTTACATCTCTAATGAAATAAAAAAAACATAAGTTTATTTTACTTATAAATCCCTCAATTTAGACTATAATTTACCATATTGTTAGTCTAAAATCTCCTCATAAAAATAAAAAAAACATGTATATAAACGTAAAAGTATATATATATATTATTTTAACTATAAGCAACATAGGTATAAATGTAAACGTATATATGTTATTATACGTATGACATTATCTTCTCATAATAACTTAAAATCTACACAAACAAAAATTTACGAGTCAAATTTTATATTTGTCCGTGCTATCGCGAGACAATGATCTAGTTCTTTAACAAATAAAACTATATTTACTAGAATTTTATAATTGATGTATAGGATAATTGAGAAGATTCCTTTCTAATTTAATACTTATTTTTATTTTTATTTGCAATCATGTCATAATAATAATATTATAAAAATATATCATACTTCGAATAAAATGTAAATGTAATATCATATTGAGGTTATTGAGATTAGTTATTTTTCTCTATACTCACTTTTTTTTTCTATCATTTAATTTGATATTGTTAATTTTCACTTAATAGACGATAATTAAAGGATAAACTCTAATTTTACTATTTAAGTTGACAGAGAAAAAAAATCAATAAAGACCATTAATTTTTTTAAAAACTAAAATAATCAATATAAACCATCCATTTATTTTATATCCGCTAAGATTAAATCAAAACTCAATTTCAAATAATTGCTTTAGATTAGTTTATCTCGTAAACCGTTAATCGTTAGACAAAACAAATTACACCCGTTGCGACCGTCGTGTTCCACTCTTTAATTATAGTTGTGGTCATATATATATATATATATATATATATATATATATATATATATATATATATATATACTTTCGACGACTTTTATTTTTTTCGATTTCCCAATGGTTATTGAAATTGTAACATTAATATCACATGTGATTTTAACATATATGAGTAAACTTTAAAAACAAAAAATGTTATATAATGTATAATTAATCTAAACCCAGAAAAAAAAATCATATTTTGACAACTTTAATTTTTTCGCTTTTAAACAAATGTTTAAACTCGTAAGATAATATCACATGTGATTTTAACATAAAATATGAAAGACCTAAAATCGTTATATGATATAAAATTCAATTAAACATATAAAAAATTCAACGAAATCACAAGTGATAGTACTAAAATCACATGTGATAGTACTAAAATTACATGTGATATTAATCTAAATCATATTTGATATTAATGTAAATCATATGTGATATTAATATATGTAGAATTTTAAAACAAATAAGCCAATAACACATATGATTTTAACTTTAAATGTGAATTTTAAAACACAACAATAATATATGATGTATAATCTATATGGACCTGGAAAAAAAATCTAATTTTGACGACTTTTTTTTCTTCTTCGTATTGGTCAAATGTTGATATACGTAAGGTAAAATCATATGTGATATGAACACTAAATGTGAATATCAAAACCTCAATATGTTATATGATGTATATTCAACTAGAATTGGAAAGAAAAACACAAAAATCATAAGTCAAACTACTAAAATCACATTTGATAATCTGTGATTTTATAATATAAATTTTCCAAAATCGAAAAAAAAGTTGGTCAAAAGTATATCAAGTGGTGTTTTATAGAAAGAGAAAATAATACTCGTTTTTATGGTGTAATTTATTAATTTAATACATTTGTGATAATTAACTTTTAAACAAAAATAGATTAAAATAAGTTTTCAAAATTAAGAGTTGTGATTGGTTTGATCTCAAGATTTTTCCCAAATCTTTTCAAATAAGTTAAATTTTAAGATAATTTTAAGACATAATCAGCAACCGATTCAAAGATTTTTAAGATAGACTTGTGTGGTAAAATAACTTTTTTTAAGGATTAAAATTGATTTACATTTGAAGTAATTCACTGCCCATTAAAATTTGAGATAAACCTTTTATTTCATGGATATGTTATTTAGTGAATGGGATTTAATTATATATACTTTAAAAGATTTATAATTAAGATTTTGCAAATATACACATTTTTTTTTAAAAGAGGTGTTTAACAAAATTATTTGAACTATCGACATAATTTAACTAGATAAGATTTTTTTATTTTTTTAAAACTAATGAATCCCATAACATAATACCTTAAAACTTTAAATATTTGTCATGGATAATTTTTAATATAAGATAATTTTTATATAAAGATACTTTAAAAGTGTTATAATACCTTAAGACGTTAAAACTTTCATGGATAATTTTGATACAATATAAGAGCAGATAATATATTATTGATATAAGATAATCTAAAAGTGTTATAATACCTTACAACTTCAAAAAAAAATCATGGATAAATATGATACAATAATAGATAAGATAATTTTGATATAAGATAATTTTAACCGGTTAATATTATCATCTTCAGATTTAAAGATTTTCAAGATAGAATTGTTACACAAGACACTTTATTTTTAATTTATTAAAATTGATTTCAAAATTCAAGTAAATCACTTCTGTTATAAAAAATGATCTAACGGTTAAAATTTGTTATTTTATGGATATGTTTTTGATACTCAATCCATTTGTTGTATAACTAACAAAATAAATAAAAGATATGAGGATAATATTATACGGTTATACCAATATTCAAATTCATATAAATAATAAATAAATATTAAATAATTAAAATAAAAGTAAAAAATAAAGAGTCAAAATTACGTTACAATAATCATTCCTAAAAATCCTATAACAAACATGATTTCTCCATCTCACCCATTTTCTCTCACTTACTTACCTATATATATACAACATTAAATACACATAAAACCACATTATAATATTTATATTTTCATTTGGTGAAAACATATACATTATTCTCTCTTTTTTGTGTTTAGATCAAGAAAATGGCAGCTAATTCTACCATAGTGTGTTTTGGAGAGATGTTGATTGATTTCGTGCCCGATGTCGCTGGAGTCTCCTTGGCTGAGTCTCCAGGATTCATCAAAGCCCCCGGTGGTGCACCCGCTAACGTTGCTTGTTCCATCTCTAAGCTCGGTGGCTCAGCCGCATTCGTCGGCAAGGTATCATCATAATATGTCATAATTATATATAGATCATGCATGTATTATATCTTTAATTATTTCAATTGATGTTATTTTTCATATATGTGCATGGTTATATATGTATGAATCAATGTTTTGTTCTTCTTGAATGGCTGTTACTTTTAATATTCTTTGTATGTTTTGTTTGAATAATTTAATATATAATAATTACTAACATTTATGGATCAATAATTTTATGAAGTGATTATTTTTTTATTTTTTTTTTTAATTCCATATATTAATTGCATAATGGTCATTTATGGATCAATGGTTTTATTGAAAAATAATGAGATCTGGATTTTTTATTTTATTTTCCATTATATTTTTATATTATTAGAGATATATTGATTTATTCATCTATATCTTTACATACATATATAATTTTTGTAAATATTATCTTTTATTAAAAGTTTTAAGTATGTGTAAAATCAATGTATATCAAAAATTCTAAAGGGTTTTTCTAACTAGTTAAAAATTGTTATAACTTTTAATATAGAATTATAAATTCTAAAGGGTTTTTCTAACTAGTTAAATATTGTTAAAAATTTTAATATAGAATTATAAAGGGTTTTTCTAACTTACGTAGTAATGTCAATTGTTAAACAATATTTGATGTACGAAATTTAAGCTGGTTGATATTAATTATTTCGTAATTTTTCTTGTATTTACCATGTATACTCTTTTATTTTTTGTTTTTGGTTGTTTTTAAGTAACATTCTTTCCTTTTTATATCATTGTATGTTTTGTTCATTGAGTTAATGATCATGTAACTGATCGTTGGATGTAGGTTGGAAAAGATGAGTTCGGCTATATGTTGGCTGACATTTTGAAGAAGAATGGAGTGAATGCTGATGGCGTGTTGTTTGATGAGCACGCAAGGACAGCTTTGGCGTTTGTGACCCTTAAGAAAGATGGCGAAAGGGAATTTATGTTTTATAGGAACCCGAGTGCAGACATGCTCCTAAAAGAGTCTGAGCTCAAAATGGACATGATCAAGAAAGCCAAGATCTTCCACTATGGCTCAATCAGTCTTATCACCGAGCCATGCAGGTCTGCCCACATGGCCGCCATGAAGGCCGCGAAACAGGCCGGTGTCTTGCTTTCTTATGACCCCAATGTCCGCCTTCCTCTTTGGCCTTCTGCCGAGGCTGCAAGGCAAGGCATCAAGAGCATTTGGAATGAAGCTGATTTCATCAAGGTTATTTTTTATACTGCTACAAATTTTATGTGTTGTGGTTTTAGGATTGTTAAATAATGAAAATGCCCTTTTATATATAGGTGAGCGATGATGAGGTTGAATTCCTGACACAAAAGAAATCTGACGATGAAGACGCCGTGAAGTCTTTGTGGCATGATGGTCTAAAGCTAATGGTTGTTACTGATGGCGAGAAGGGTTGTCGTTATTACACCAAGGTATGTCTTGTTAATTACTTCTCTTGATTTCTTTCTATTTCACTCGTTATTACATTATACGTATAATGGGAATTGTTTTTGATGAGTGTAGAGCTTTAAGGGAAAAGTTCCCGGATATGCAGTGAAGGCAATTGACACAACAGGAGCCGGAGACTCTTTTGTTGGCTCATTACTGGTTTCCATGGCAAAAGACACTTCTATTTTCACGGTAATAATTTACGTAGTCTTATATTATGACACTTTGAAACGCATAAGGGTTATCGTATTTACAAGTAATGTTATTGCAGGATGAAGCTAAACTGAAGCAGGCACTAGCATTCTCGAATGCATGTGGAGCAATATGCACAACAAAGAAAGGAGCCATCCCTGCACTACCAAGCGTGTCTGATGCCCAAGCTCTCATGTCTTCCAAGTAGAGAATAAATCAACGAGTCGGAAACAACTTTGATTTTTCTTTTTTAGCTAGGCTATTTTGCGGTTTTGATGTCGAATGTTTTGAATGTTGATGATTTTGATTTCATGTGTTCGAACCTTATTTTATCTTTTAGTTTCAAATAGTGAAATAACGATACTTTGTTCTTGATTTGGATCAGTTTACCATTATTTTTGTTAGTTTGGATGTAGTTGCGACGTGTTAGGATTTAGATCAACATATGTGAAGTTAGCAGATTGATTTTACAGAAACAAAAACATCTGTTTGTTACTTTTTGGATAATTATATCTGCTAGTGAGTTAGATATATATCATTACGCTTAACCTTTCTATCGGTCGGCCTAGATCCTCTGCGCGAAAAAGATGTATGACATTTTGGTGTTTACTGAAAGGACAAGAATGGTGTTTAAATCTCCCCAAGTAAATGACCCCTAGATACACATTATTAATAAACGGAAAGGTTTTTCCTGCTCATGTTCAGATTACCCGGGGAAGTTGACGACTATGTACACAGCCCGGCTACCCTACTTAGGAAGGATCGAACCTGTGACCTCTAAGAAGACATCAGATGATGGTTTCGATACTCATTATAAACTTGAAGAATTGCAAAAGGAATAAAACGGAACAGTGAAATTCATATATAACAAAAGAGGGTACTGTAAAATGGGTAAATCCCTCATTTGCGAAAGCTTATTTGTACAATGTACAGATTAAATAAGAATGTTACATTTTATCTCTATTTTTTTATGTTTCTCACCCCCTATTTTTTCCTTATTTTTCTTTCATCTCTATAAACCGAAACCCGTATCCGATGCTATTCTGTTATACACGGGGATATATTTTATATTGGGTTTCTTACAATTCTGTCAATAAATGAAGAAAAGGCTAAATGTAGGTGTAGTCCTTAATTCCTTGTTATGTTACATGCTCATGGCTTTTGACGAGTTCTCTTCTTCGGCTTCCCTATCAACTTCCTGAATGCATCACAAAAGTTCGTTTCAGAACAAGCAATTCAAGAAAACGCTGCTCGTGTAGATCATTAAATGAAAAGGATGGGTAAATTTCATACCGTTTGTTCTTTAGATCTTTCATTAGCAAGATAATTTTCTAAAGCACTGTCTCCTCTCAGTATTTTTCCACCACATCCCAATGAATCTACTGAGCCAACTGACTCCTCGTCGATCACAACTGCATCCACTCGATCGTTTCCCATCTTAGCATCGGGAATCTGAATTTTTTTTTTAAAAAAGGAAAAATAGTTCAACAAAGTTCGACTTGGAAGGTGTTTGCGCATAACTAAAAACAGAATATATACCTCGTACATAGAGTCGGTTAAAAGAGTTTCAAGTATGGCTCTTAACCCTCTAGCACCCGTGTTCTTAGCCGTTGCTTTTTGAGCAATTAATCTTTGCGCTTTTTCCGAAAAATGTAGTTTGACCTGCAGTTGACCATGATAAACAGCATGACTGAGATGCACTTGGACTAATTTAAATGAATGAAGTGCTTACATCGTTCATCTGAAACAATTTTTTGTATTGCTTCCCAAGAGCATTTTTTGGCTCCATGAGAACCTGAAGAAGCTGATCTTCTGTTAAAGCTGACAAACTAACTAAAATGGGAAATCGTCCTATGAACTCGGGTATGAGTCCATAAGCTATTAGATCACTACTCTCGACCTGAAAATATATGGACAAAATATAAATTAGTAATTATTTTTAATTCACGGCTAGGAAGTAAGAACAAAAATGTTCCAACATACTGATGCTTACGGTTTCAAGTAAAGATGATGTCACTGTAGAATTTGTAAGAGCACTATTTCTCATGCTAGCACGAACAGGTGCTCCAAAACCTATTGACGAGTCCTGCCGTCTGAAATAAAATATTAATTAATAGTTAGATCTTTACACAACTAATTAACCAAAAAAAAAAAAGCACAACCGGTATGGATTCACCTCTCGGATATAGTTTTTTCCAAATCAATAAATGCTCCGCCACAAATGAAAAGGATGTCCTTTGTATCTATCTGCAAGTGTGCATTATATCGATATAAATTTTTGGATTTATGGCTCGTTTAATTCGAAAAGTAAAAAACTTAATAAGATATGGTTTTTACCTGAATGTTATCGCCTCTAGGATGCTTCCTGGCCCCTTTTTCAGGGACATTTACTATCTGCAGAAAATTCATTAATTTTGTTTAAACAAACAAATTCAGAACTAGATGACATACTTTATAATTTATCGAGAGTATATTTGCTTACAGTTCCTTCCAGCATCTTAAGTAGAGCTTGCTGAACACCCTCACCAGAAACGTCTCTGCTAATGTTTAAACTCTCTGCCTACACATTAAGACAAATAAAAAAATTGACAGATCTCGAAATGATGTAACACTTGGGAAGAACAAATCAAATGGCACTGAAACAAAAACAAAAACAAAAAAACCTTTTTGGTTATCTTATCAACTTCGTCAATGTAAACTATCCCTTGTTGTGCTGCTTGAACATTGAACTCAGCCACCTTTACACCAAATGCAACGTTACATTGTAAGGGTCGGGTTTTTTTTTTTTATCAAAATAAATAGTCATTCACATAATAAGAAGCAATCACATAAGGTATATATGAATTGTACCGTAAGTAGCTTGTGCAATATAGATTCAACGTCATCACCAACATAACCAGCCTGCAATATATGTATAAAATCATTTTCAGTTTAAGAACGCGTAAAAGAGCAACAGATTCCCATTTTCACAGATACTATATAACTAGTTTTCAGTAGCAGCTATTATCTGACCTGTGTTAATGTTGTGGCATCAGCAATAATAAAGGGAACATTTACAAAACGAGCAAGGGTTTTTGCAAGTAACGTTTTCCCTATTTCACAAAAAAGTCATCAGCTAACTGTTAAAAAAAACGACACTTTGATAACTGATAATTATACCTGATCCAGTTGGACCCATTAATAGAACATTGCTTTTTTCTAAATCCACATTATCGTCATCATCTTCGGTCTTAGGTCTTTCTGGATCTACTCCAGACCTAGTTGAGATAACAAAGCTCTGTTCAGATATGATACTAAAGATGAAAAGAATCTGCGGTATAATTATTAAAAACATTGTAATTTGATGACCAGAAACAGTGACAAAAAATGACTCACCCTTTCGACAAGGAACCGTGATATATCCTTTTGTAATGGTTATAAACAGCCACTGAAAGCACCTACACATAAAATGGGATACACGTTCAAGGGAAAGTAACATTCAATGATACAGGGGTGTTTGGCATTGTGTTTTAACAGTCGGTATCTATGTTCTAACTTCACATTAATTCACAACCATAAGAGTTACTTCATTTTATGAAGACGATATATATTTAAACAAATCAAGAAATGGCAAAAAGTTGAAACCTTTTTCGCACGATGTTGACCAATAACAAACTTATCCAATCCTTCACAAATCTCTTTAGGAGTCGGCAAATCTTTTCCAAGATTTGACCCACCCCATCCATTCTTCTCACCACCACCACGTCCCACATTATCTCCCGGTGCAAACGGAGGTCCAGGCACCGCAATTCCATTTCCATTACCCATAACAGGATTACTCGTCCAATTCTCCGGTGGCTCACCACCATAAGATTTCAATAT
This sequence comes from Senecio squalidus, assembly GCA_910822075.1. Lineage (NCBI taxonomy): Eukaryota > Viridiplantae > Streptophyta > Magnoliopsida > Asterales > Asteraceae > Senecio > Senecio squalidus. The sequence continues at coordinate 19,381,853 of CAJVGC010000590.1, forward strand.
ATCCCAAAACGACTCCCCAAAGTTACTCGCATTCCCATTACTATTCCTAACTCTACCAATCTCCACAAACCTCCCCTGCAAAGGAGCCATCTTATAAGGTCGAAAATAATACGCAGTTTTACAATTATTACAAAGATTAACAGCCCGATAACCAACTTTCCTATTCCCAGATTCCGATTCAGACACAGACGGATTAACAACATGATTATTCGAAAAAACAAGATTCATTTGTTGAGAACAACGTGGGCAATTAGCTTCAGCTTTAATCCTACGTGTCACCTGTTTCATTTTCCCATCAAAACCACCACTACCATTACCGCCATGATCCCATTTACACCTTGCTTGCACATCACTCAATCTCACCGGACCTCCGGCGCCGGCATGTAATAACCCATTAAGAAAAGCACGTTTGGGTGACGTGGCAATGAGAATATCTTGAATTTTCTTCAATCTATATAATCCAGACATCATAATAAAAATGAAAAATTGTTGATCAGGTATCTAATCCATAAATCTATCGGAATTGGGATTATTATTATTATTATTATTAGTGATGATTTAGTTGGGAATTTGGAGAACAAAAGGATCAAATTTGCGTGAATTAACCGTAATTTACTCTTTTCTTTACATTTCTTGATTGCCATTTTTATACTCTTTTTTTTTCTAACTTTTTTTTCAGATTTGGTGGTATTCTTTTTATTTTTATTTTAATTACATTATCTGACATCTACCAGTCCATACCTAATAAAATAATAATATTGCGTGTAATACTCGTATTTTCTTTTTATAGTTTAAGTTAGAGTTAAATAGAAGTTTTGTTTGTAAGGTTGTTCGATTAATATACGCAACCAATAGGCATTTTTATCGATTAGTCTCACGGTCAATAAAAAAAAGATAAATCATGTGTCCTAGTTTATCGATTAGTCTCACGGTCAATAAAGAAAAGATAAATCATGTGTCCTAGTGAGCGATGAACGGATTTGAATTTAAGGACTTCACTACACATTCTCATCGTTATCTTTCGGTTTACCACAACTAAAATGAATGAAATGACTAAAATACACATGTCTTTTTTTTGTAAGATGTGGTAAACCGAAAGGTATATTTTGAATTGGTTAAAAACACAAAATTGCTATAAACAATCAGATACAATAACACAAGATGAGATCCATATTTTGAATCAATTAGACGAAATATAAAATTAATCTATAAGCTATTAATGAAAGTTATATAAATAAATATTTTCAGTATTAGATTATTGATAAAGACATTAATCAAATTAAGCATATGATTGCATCTTTAAATATCATTTAAATCAAATTGAATGTAACGAGGTTTATTTTATCCGCGTGTAACGGCGGAAATATTTATTATTTCGATCATGTTTGTTTTGCAAGATATGAAAACGGATATATTTTCTAAAATATATTTATATTAGTAATTAAAAATTTAAAACATAACAATATTTAAATATCTCTAAAAAAAATATCTTTAGATATAGTAGGTAAAAAGACCAAAATATCCCTCAAACTTTATTTATTAGAAAAATTAGTTTGATAATTGAGAGTATAGGTAATGATATGGAGCCATAAAAAAAATTATTATTTAGATCGTGTTTCTTTTGCAAGATATGAAAACAAATATATTTTTTTAAAAATATTTACATTAGTAATTAAAAATTTAAAATATAACAATATTTAAATATCTTTAAAAAAAATCTTTAGATTGAAAGGTATAAAGACCAAAATACCCCAAACTCTATTCATTAGGAAAATTAGTTTGATAATTGATAGTATAGATAATGATATGGAGTCAGAAAAAAAGTTATTGTTTAGATAGTGTTTGTTTTGCAAGATATGAAAACAAATATATTTTCTAAAAAGTATTTACATTAGTAATTAAAATTTTCAAACATAATAATATTTAAATATCCCAAAAAAATTCTTTAGATATAAAAGATAAAAGGGTTTTTCTAACGTGTGCCCCAAGGGCACACGATAAGTAGAGAATATTCTCCTTGAAAATTGAAAAAGCAGGGAATATTCTCCTCGAAAATTGAAAAAGTATGAAATATTCTTCTCGAAAATTGAAAAAGTATGGAATATTCCCTGTTTTTTCAATTTTCGATGAGAATATTCTCTACTTATCGTGTGCCCCGGGGCACACGTTAGAAAAACCCAAGATGAAAAGATCAAAATACTCCTCAAACACTATTCACTAGGAAAATTAATTTGATAATTGATAGTATAGGTAATAATGATGCTTTTAACTTTTAAGGTGAACATACTTATTAGTTACTGTTCCATACATACCCAAAATTTAAGTGGAGATAATAATTTTAAGGTACCATTCGTATATTGAATTAAATACATAACATTCTGATAATTTTTGTTGTCATTGTTTATAAGCCATTCCATTTGGGTCGGGTTGGAATAAAAAAGTAATTCTTTTTTTTCTAAGAAAAATATTTTTTGTTTCGGTTTGATTTGTAGTTTGGGTTGTTTAGTTTAATAAAAACTATCAATTTTTTGCTTTGTTAAGTTTCAGATCTTTTACTTTTTCATTTTTATTACCTTTTACTTCGAAAGGGATCCGTCACAAACGCAAGCTAACCTCTCATTTTAACTATAATGCATATAGGCTAAATTGAAAATGGTAATGACCATCAAAACAACAAGCCTTGATCGCTTAAGTTAAGACTAATGAGATGACAATCGTGTTCGATGACTATGGACGAGACTAATATAACACCCAACAAGAGCCAAACAAGACTCGACTCCGTGTTTAATGCTTAGAAATATAGAAATTTTGAAGATATCGGTTTGGATGGATATTGCATTAAACATGCTATTGGTACTAAAAAAAAAAATATTTGAAAAAAATAATTAGAAAAAAAAAAAGTAAACAGAAAAAAAAAATGGGAGTGGCGGTAAACGTAACCGCTATCCACCACCGACCACAAGTAATCCTCCCACAACTCCGTGCGGCGTTCGTAGTCAATGTTCGCCGGAAACTCACCGGAAAAACTTCAATTTCCGGCGTTAATTTCACTAAACACTCATCGGATTCTGCAACTTGTAGGTGTGCTGCTAGCAGTGAGATAATAGATGATAAAGTGTTGCCATTGGAGGTGAATCAGATTAAGGAATTATGTAGTAAATGGGAATGGAGAGGGTATACTGTAAATTACTTGAAATATGAAGGGCAAAAAGGTCAGAATTCAAATCCTCCATTGCTTCTTGTCCATGGTTTTGGTGCCTCTGTTGCTCATTGGCGCAGGTATTTCAGATACAGGGGTAAAAATGTTATTTACTATAATTATTTCGAAATAAAATTTTTAAATGTTGTGTGATTTAGTATATATGTTTGAACTTGATGTTTAAAGTTTGAGCATTTACTAGGAATATCCCGACGTTGTCTCAGACTAGAACGGTTTACGCGATTGATCTTCTTGGTTTTGGTGCTTCTGATAAGCCTATCGGTTTTGAATACACTATGGAAGCATGGGCACAGGTATGCATTTTATTGGACGAAGTTTGTTTATTAACTTGCTTGCCTTCGGATTTTCCAAAGTTCAATTTAACGCGTCGTCTAATCATAACAGTTGATAGTGGATTTTTTGGAAGAAATTGTCAAAAGGCCTACGGTGCTTGTAGGGAACTCTGTTGGAAGTCTTGCATGTGTTATTGCCGCTGCAGGTGTGTTTATGTGTCGCCTTAGCCTATATCGTGTTATTTTTCTTTCAAGTTATCGTGTTCACTGTGATATTGTTTTTTTTTAACTAGATGCTCAGAATTCATTGGTCCGTGGGCTTGTTCTGTTAAATTGTTCGGGTGGTATGAACAATAAGGCAATAGTTGATGATTGGCGAATTAAGCTTGTATTTCCTTTGTTATTGTTAATTGATTTTTTGTTGAAGCAAAGAGGAATTGCATCATTTATCTTTGAACGGGTCAGACAAAGGTTCTCGATATTTTGTTATTGCATCATATTATATTAGGGAGTCAAGTAATCATCATCCTTTTAACTTGTATTATTCTATAACTTACGCAGAGAGAGCCTTAAAAACATCCTATCATCAGTTTATGGAAACAAAGACTCCGTGGATGACGATCTTGTAGATGTATAATTAATTTGCGACCATCTTTTTATTTTATTTTTATTTCAAGTGTATGAAAATTGCTTATTTTGCAACAGATAATCAGGGAACCAGCACTTGATGAAGGGGCGCTAGATGCTTTTGTCTCCATTGTGACTGGGCCGCCAGGGCCAAACCCGGTTCAGCTGATGCCAAATATTAAACAACCCGTGTTAATCCTATGGGGAGATGAAGACCCATTTACGCCTCTTGATGGACCCGTTGGTAAATACTTCTCATCATTACCGTCTCAGGTTACACATATTAGCCTTTCTGTCTTACCTGGTGTTGGACACTGCCCTCATGATGACAGACCAAACTTGGTCCATGACAAACTAGTCCCGTGGCTAGCCGCTCTTCCTTCTTCTTAAACCTTATTTTTTGCTTCCTCTTAAAACTTTCGAGGGGATGTGATACTTCTGTATGTATCTATATATGTATAAATATCAATTCATATATTTACAATGCAGACATGAAAATTTATGTACATGTTGCATATTGTTTTCGTCTCTTGGAAAAAGAAGTTATCAAAACAATGATTCAAAAATTATGCATCCATTTCAACTTCCACTGAATGCCGTTATATTCCAGATGCATATTAACCCGATCAAACCCTAGATTATCGTTTTTGACTAAATCTGTATTCACTTGGTTACGTACTTTTCAAATGTCACATTCGTTTATGGATTCTGATGTCAAAGCTTACACAATACAGTTCTTATGAATTATGAGTAACAGTTGATTGTCTTGCATAGTTTAATGCAGTTATATGCTAAGAACAAACAAATACTCTTACAAAATAAATACACTTTTTTCTTATTCAAAAGTTAATCAAAAGAAATTCTCAAATTAGTTCCTTTTCATCTTAAAAAATCTACAATCGTTTCTAATCATTATATCCGACAAACTGACAAATAAGTTAGAAGATGGAAAATCCGTTCACTAGAAAAAGCAAATATCTATGGTACACTTTGTCACATCATGATGGCAACATTACATGATGTAAGAATCAAATAATCACTGGTAAATAACTAATCACCCGAACTTGAAACCGAAAGGCGGCTTTTGATGAAATAATTTATCATAAGTTACCAATAATTTACTTTTCGTCATCGTCATGTTCCTGTCTCTATGCTGCTCACCGGCCTGTTTTTGTTCCGTTGACAGTCACTTTATAAATACTCTTCAAAATTCTTCCAATAAAGCACTATAATACAGATTTTCTTTTATATATTTACAACTTGTCATCATCCACTACTGCCAGCAACCTCGGCTGCACGTTGCCTCATCATCTCCATCACAGCAGCCCTCCGCCGACTATCAGACTGTTGTTGTAGCCTTCTCAAATGTTCCTTCAGGTCTCTGTATACATTATCCAAAAACAAAAACATTAATCAAAAGAAACCCGATAACAAGTATACATCCTCATCTACAAACCACAATCCGTTTCCTTTTTTATGACAAGTATCTACTTTAGCATTTTTTCGCATACAAAGATCTTATGGTACATCCACCTACGTGAGACCAAAGAGTCTTGGGGGATCACCCTTTTTGCCATTCCTATTTCTAAACTTCTATTAACTAGACGTGATGACCCATTTACTTAAAACAAAATGGGTCGCTATGGGTTGTGTTTTATCTCCAACAGGTCAAATGGGTTGTATAAAAGAATAGCTAAAAGGGGAGCGGGTTGAAAGTCACCCAAAGTCTGTTTTCAATGATTACATTCTCCTAAATCGTTTTAATAAAAGATTTAGAATATTATCTGAAATTATTGTGTTTTTGTACTTGTATGTTTCCAAATTGAGGACAAAAAGTGTTGGTGAGCTACTTGCCCTGTACCGACCCATATGATAAAAAAGAGACCCATTATCCAACCCGTCTATCTTGCCACCTCTACTTCTAGTAACGGGAAGAGTGAAGGAAAGAAGCGGATAAACGAACCTGCAGCGAGGTACGTGACATTGGGATTCTTTACATGCACGGGCATGGAGTTGAAGGAGATACCACATTTTCTTGCAAAGAACACAACCACCAGATGCTCGTACTTTGCATTGTATTCCGTGTCGGAAAAGTCCCTTCACCTTGCGGCAATTTGGGTACTGGCATTGTGGAGAGCGGCACTGAGATGCATGTACCAGGAGATCAAGCATTTTCCTAAGCTGTAATACGAACAACAAAATCAACCAAAGTTATTATCATGCCTCTTCATAAACAAAGTACAAACTGATGTATACTTAGCATTACCTGTACAACACGTTGTTGGCGAGCTTCAGTATTTTGGGCATCTCGTTCAGCAATTGTCAGATGAGGTGTCAACTTATGAGGATGATCAATACCTCCATCTTTATGATAGCAGAAATTGCAGACATCATAATCTGGGCAAACATCACAACGCCAACCTTGTCCGGTTTCTATATCATTATGACATCTGTTGCATGTTGTCACAAATGCAGGAGCAGTAGGATTATGAAGATGATATAGCACCATCATTGATGAATGTTTTGCACGACGAAGTGTATCATATTGGTAATGATTTCCTTGACAAAGACTAAGAAAAGCCTGTCTTGTGTCAAAAAACTCGCTCTCTAGAATATCATCTTTATCGGTGGTATCTACAGTAACGTCATTTATTTCAATCTGCATAGTTTATAAACCATGTTATACGCTGAATTCTGATTATAGAAACTAAAAAAATATATAAACGTTACTTACAGGATGAAGAGGATGTTTTTCCCTATGATTAGAAGGGTGTCTTTCTCTGTCATCAAGTTTTTGTTCACGTTCATAACACCTTTTAGTCATAAATATAAACAAACATTATGTGAATTTCAAAAATTATATATATTACATATTAAAAAAGAAAAAACAAGGTAAACTTATCAAAGCGCGTACTTATCACAGAGGTGAAACTTCTTGCACTGACTGCAAGCCCAGCGTTTTCCAGATACTATTAGAATACAGCAATGAGTGCATGAATGTTGCAAGTGAACCATGATGAAATCTTCCTTCATCGGGGAAATTGAATCACCAAGCTGGTACCAAACACGTCACAAAAAAGCAAGAAAAAATAAATGTAAGTAAATATATATGAATACATTACTTCATTAGTGAAAGCATTATGAAAATTACCCTATGCATAAGTAGCAGATCTTTTGATACATTCCCAGAAAGATCGGTCTGACCAGAGGCTTTCAGAGCTCTTTTTGTTATGGTTTTCTTCAATGGTCCTCTTTTATTTTGTTTTCTTCCTTCCTCTTCTTGACGAATCTGATAAATTATATCCTCGGCGGCACCAGGCCAATAGTCTCCATCGAAGTAGGGTAATCGAGCTGCAGTTACCTTAGCTTTACATTCACCAGAAGACACAAAAAAATGATCATATAGATTAGTAAGATCAACTACAATATTTTCCTTTGTAGCTTTTCTCAACATCGACAAATACCTGTTAGACAACATCAGAATTGCATCAGTAATAATGATAAATAATACCTAATTAGAAAATAACCAAGTAATGATCATCTCACCATTCTCTTAGTTTATCAGATTTTGGTGTCTTCTGAATTTCAGGATGACAATACAAGATATAATCTTCACCCTTCAACGGAGGGCACGCCCATATATAGCAACTTGTGAAACCACGTAATTTGCAATATTCTAGGTAACCTATCTGGAAATGAAAAGAAAGAAATTCGGTTGGAGCTACTAAGCAAGATTTGACTCAAAGTGCAAACTAAATAAAAAAAAGAACTTGCCAGAATTTCATGATATACAAATGTACGGAGGGCCTCCCCTGTAACAGTCCTAATCTCGGGCCTGAAATACTTGACTGAATCCAGATAAGAAAGATAAACACGGCGATGATTTGGCTGCTCACACTCTGCTCCAAATTCTTGAACATACATTCCAAAAAGACATACTTCAACACCTTCAATTTTCTGAAATAACAGAACTACCTAGAAAAAGGAATAGCATTTATGATGCAACGACATTAATAAAAAAGAAAGCACTGAGGCTGAAAATAGAGTAAATGACTCATTTTGAGCTTAATCGTACCTTAGACTTATATCCAAATTCCACAGGGTAATTTTCTTCTTGAAAGATCTCAAGAAAACGCTGTTTGACTTCCAATTTCTTGTCCACTGACGATACAACTCTGACAACAAGAGCTTCTGCTCCAGGAACCTGATATAAATCACAATTCAACAAGCAATAAGTTATACTCATATACAAGTCTTCCAACATAAAATAATAGAGCAGAAGGAAAATATCATCACCTCATCATAACTTTTACCATGGACCCTAGCACGCTCAAGTCTCTCCTGCTTCAGTCTTCCAAACAACCTGTTTTCTATGTGATCACTGAGTATCGTTTTTGGTAAATCTTTTGCTCCAAGTACAGCACTTTGAGGTAAGGGCATCCTCTCGCCCCTTTCAACTTCTTCTACATAACAATTTGGACAGGTGTACTCCGCTTGTCCACCATCATTTCTCCGGCCATTAAATAACGCACAGATCTGATGTTGCCATGCTTCACACTTGTCACATTGAACCCACTGCAAAACAGGGCAAAGACTAAATACTCATTTAAACATTAAGAATACACATACACCCAAACATATCATACCCATTCTTCAGTTTCCTCGTCATTTTTCTTTTTCTCCAATCTAACTTTCTGAATATTAGTTCCATCAACATTGATAGTATCTCCACGGGCATCATTGTAGCAGGGAATACAAAAGTAGTGACGCGTATCACCAGTGCCAACAGTGTAGAACATTGCATTCCTTTTAATGCGAGCACCACATGGTGTGCAATATATAGGCGGTGGTTCAAAAGTGAGCTTTTCAACAGCACATAGTTGACAAGAATTCTCATTCATGGAGTGTTCCAAAGCTTGATTCTTTTCTGCCTTTACTTTGCTCTGTACAACAAAGAAATACAAGATATCAAACGAGAAGAAATAAATTAACTTCAAAACACAATGACACTGTAGTTGTGGCAATCTCACCTGGCCGACCCACTGCCTGAGACCAGAGATATGCTCTCTAACCTGCTCTGGTGTAAATAACTCAATCATTGATACTCCCTTTATATTTGCCTTCCCTGATTTGGTTCCCGAGGGAGCTTCGGCAGGAAGTGCTGCATTTTCCAGTTTAGGCAGGACCGGGACCGGGACCGGTACCGGGCTCACCTCTATCTCGGTCTTAACAAACTCCTGTTTGGGGAAAGCAGTAGCTGGATTAGGCACAACTGGAGCACCTTTCAGCTTTTGATTTCCAGAATTTTCCATGTAATCCTTCTTGGGACTGTCATGGACCGAAGTGGTAGGAATTTCCAATTTTACCGCTGAAACCTCAGACTTTGTTGGAGTATTGTTGGCAACATTCTGATCCTGAAGCTCAGGTGCATTAGTGACAGGAACAGGTATGGCAGGTTTTTCAGTTTCAGCCGCTAGTGATTGTGATGATTGCTCTATTTTCATTCGTTTTAAATTTGGATGCAGCTCTTCTGAAGTTTCAACAACAGATGGACTCATCTTCGTTGTATTACATTCACTAGAATTTGCACGTGGCCCCCCTTTCCGTTGCACAAAAAGTTTTACTGGGATACAAACAGGACAGCTTAAATCCCTACACTGTGTATGATGATGAAGTAAAAGCTTTGTTCTGCGGCAACGAGCATATTGACATTGAGCCATATCATTGCATGAAGAGATATGTTTCAACAACTTTTGAGCAGTGATGCAATTGACTTCTGGACATTTTCCTGGTGGGTGAACACAATTACGAGCATGTCTCAAGAATAATAGCCATCTTTGTTGATTCTTGAACTGCAATTCACGGTTTAGATTAACCGATCTGCTTATAGCACCAGAGTTTGGTGGGTCTACTGATTTATTTGTAGCGCTTTGATAAGTAATGGAACCTTCTGAAGAAAGATTGTTCCTTTGAGCTTGATCTTGACCCGCTATTCTTTGACTAAATTCTTCTTGGACATTTTGCTCGGACACGTTGGCCAGTATATGAGGCACTTCCTGGGATCTTGAATGCCATTGTCCTTGCATTCCCGTAAGATCATTTTGAGTGTTGACAACAAATTGGTTTTCCCCAGAGTTGTTCTGAAACTGATTGATTGTCTGGGAAGACTGGAAATTGTCAGATGGCTGATTTTGCTGCTTCTGTTGACTATGAATTTGACTTTGACCAAGATTTTGATTTTGATTTTGAAGTTGTTGGTTAAAATTGGCAGGCTGCTGAGAACGGAACTCCATCTTTTCCGACTGATTAATTGAAGGTTTCATGTTTGATGTCTGCTGAATATTGAGTAAATTTGACTGATTAACCATCATGGGAGAGCTTGTCTTATGCAGTGCATGCAAACTTACTGAGTTCATGTTCTGATTATTCATCATTGATGTAGAAGAGGTAGTTGGAACAAAATAATTTCCTGATCGTGAAGAATCAACAGTGCTATTCCCATAGTTAGAAGGTGTCACGTAGCTTTCTGAGGTTCCCAAATTATTCATCATCGGTAAATTATTTCCCATCATTCCTAAACCATTATTTATTGACCCATTCGAAAACCCATAAGCTTTCTGATGTAAACTAGACCTTATTCCACCACCCATATGGCTCCCAAGACTGTGTAATATCCGGCTATTTTGGCCACCAACTTGCTGTTTCTGTTGTATTGGTTGAGATACCGTTGTAGAGTCAATAGTCGATACCCCAACAACACTGTTTGATGTATCCATATTCATGTAAGACTGATTACTCGTGTTATTAGTATTACTAAATCCAGGAGTAGGTATCATTTGGCTTGCCATTCTTTGAGCACCCATTGATGAAATCATGCTGTTACCTCCTGGATTATTGGAGAAATTTGATGTCGATTGCTGATAACCATTAATCATACCTCCTGCATAAGTGGATCCAATTGTAATTTAGAGAAACTTGCAATAATAGAAAAAAGAGATTAAGTTTACCATCAGACGAAACATTGTGCATCCCACTAGGAATACGAGTGGTATTAGGCAAAAAGTTTCCTGCGTTGACTGCTGCCGAAACCATGTTATCCACAGATGATGGAACCATAATATTTGAGTTTCCGCTTTGAGGCATGCCTGGATTTGGAATCATCATAGGAACAGAAGTATTTCCTTGTTGCTGATATTGCTGATTTTGATTACTCAAGGGAAGACGTTTGATCAAAATATGTAAACGAGTTTCCAATGTCTCTAAATTCATATATTCTTCCTGTAACCACACATGACATGTAGTGATATATAAAAGACGAAAATAATTGAACATGAGAAAAGCAATAAAGTATATTTTCCATTTATCAGGAGTTCAAAACAGTCACATTTTCGATCATTCAAAAGTACATATTTTCTTTAGCGATAATAAGTGTTGTGACGAGAATCCTTCTAACTTTTTTTTTTCAAGTCAAGAATATGAAAACCGAGGCCATTGATCTGCTGCAGATTGTCTCTTGACTCTTGTATCAGTCAAAAGTTTCTAATGGTTTGGAAAAAATGGTGTATGATATTCACTACTAGGGATCCTATGATGACAGAAGAAAGGAATATTCTTCCAGAACTCTACGTTAAATAACATGAAGGGACACCAATCGTTGGAGTAGAACTTTGAGTCTTTGACTAAATAGATTAATACAAACGGAGTAAGTTAAATAAGAAAAAACAAAACCTTGGTGGTTGCAGTTTTAAACAGGCCTTCCTCTAAGCGTCTAACAATGTCCATCACCTTCTTCGGAGCTATCTCTTGAGTTTGTTGCCGCTGCATTAAGTACTCATAGCTGCAGAAGGAGTTAAAAAAAATAGTTAAAAATATGAAGAGTCCTAGGATATGTAGAAAAGATGATATCAGGTAGACACGAAAAAAAAAAAAAAGACTAGATATTTGAACAGGCAGGATGAATGGGCAAAATCAGCACAAGGGAACGAACGGGTTACTCTAATCACATGACAGGAAACTGAACGGGGGATTAAGTTTATTATGTCTAAAACTCGAGATGCCTAAGTAGGTCTAGCAATCTCTTTAAGCACATGGTAGGATGCATACATACGGGTCCCTCAATATACATACATTTCTATATCATATATGTGTAAATAAACTTCGATGTTTGCAAACAAAAACGCAAAGATGCCGACTTTAAAGCAATAGCTGTTTGTATAACCATGTAAACAGAAACTTACATTCTCTCTTGTATAAAACGTCGAGCCTTAACAAAACCAGGCTCCATGCTGATTGTATTACGCTGACCTCCTGTATTTTGCATCATATTCTGCTGCTGTGTTATGGCAGACAATGAAGTCCCCGCTTGATTCGGTACCTGCCCAGAGAACTGTCCTGACATATGCGTCTGTAAATTCATCTTGTCCTCTTAACTGATGTATATCACGTATTTCATAACACCAAATCTTGCATTGTTAATCTGTATGCAGTTTCAGATTCAGTTTTACCAAGTAAAATCAAAATGTCAACAGCAATAGAAAAACTTCAGAATACGACTGTGCAACAAAAATGGAGTGAGTTTTTGCGTTAATATAAACAAATAAATAGAGAAAGCTAGGGAAAAATCAAAGATTTCCGATGCAAATTTATGCAATGATTACTTTTATTTAAAAAAGTAGATAAATTTATATGATCACGCATACACAAAAATATATACAGACGATTCCTTCAAAATTACACAAACACATTCCTAGCTGCATTGACCTTCAAAACACTAAAAACGATTATTCACATAAACAAAACACTGTTTTATCGGTTTACATTCGATTTCACAAACTAACTTCCGGTCTCGACAAAATCCTAAAACAGCAACTTGTCAACTATCTCCCATCATTTAACAGCACACAAAAAAAAATAACTATCAATCATCAGAAACCCTAAATAATAATAATTTCCTAATATAAGCTAAAAAAAAGTTACTGAATTCATTCAATTTAATAAATAGTAAATGAAACAAGCTTATTTACACTAACTATTTTCAATTACATAAACCCTAATTGAAGAAATTATTGTGTGAATTAAATTAATAAATAATTAGAGAGGAATGGAGAATAAATGGAATACCTTAATTTAATTTAATTTATTGAATGAATAATAATTACGGATTTATGGATTTCGAAACCCGGAACACGTCTTGCGGCAAAACAGAAAAAGGGGGTGAAAATTGTTATAACCCGATAAGTTACAGCCTTTCCGGGTTTGGGTTTGTTTTTCTCCTTTGGGCTATGGCAAACTGGTTGTTACGACTACGGGGTATAAACGAGTCGAGTCGAGTTACTGTTATATTCATATTCGGTTATTAAAAGCTGGAAATGTGACTCGAGCTAGATTGATTATACATTTTAAGTTCAAGATTGATAAATAATTGTTATATTAACTCGACTCACTTCGTATATATATATTACGTTATATAGTAACAATAAAATGGTAAAAGTGTAATTTAGGTTTAGCTTGATAAGGGTTGTGAGCCTCACGAGCAGAGTATACTCTTAGAGCTCGAACTCAATTCAAAAGTCTACTTGAATAGCTCGAGCTCGACTCGTTTAAATTGAGTTGATATTGAATAGTTTGATAGTCGATTTCGAATAACTCGGAAATTATTTCGTTTCGTTTGCACCCTAGTAGAAAGTATATAATTTTAATATTCTTACTTTGTAAACACAAAGAAATGGAGAAGAATCTATATTTATATTATTCCTAAATAGTGAGTGTTTTTTTTTCTTATCTGAGTGGCCATTTTTGAAATCTTTTTTAGTCATTCCAAATTTTTACCTAATGAGCTAAGAAACGCGGATATCATAAAGATGACTATTTACTAGCCCAATAACTATACAAATTGAGTAAATATGAATTGTTAGATCATTTTATAAAAGTAACGAATACGTAATACATATTATACACATTTGTCGAGTAATTTGATGTCTAGAAATGTTTATCTCTGTGTATCTCTATCAGCATTATGTAAATAGTTATGAATGTAAATAGTTACGAAGGATGACATAAATTGCAATAGCCTCGCTTTCTTTATAATAATAAAATGTTGTGACTTATTGAAATTTGGAGACCGAGAAGTCAAGCTTGGGTTTTGCTATCAAGAAGCTAATAACATGGAAGATTGGTTGTCGAATCATGGTCGTGAGCAAGAGGGACGTGTCTTTATGTTTAATACCTCTCCTACCTATATTAATTTGATTTTGCTTGACGATGGAGGAATTGTTGACCACATACTTTTTATGTTGGTTATAGTTTTGGGGCTTGCACCACCATTCCAACAACAAAAAAGGGTGTCGATCTATACGGTCAATATCAATATGACCGTATAAAGAGATTGTCGTATCAACAATTTGATTTTTAATTACTTTTCTGTAAATAAAACTCTAAAGTTATTAGTTTAAAAGAATAAAAATGGTTGGTTTTTTTGTATGGAATAAGAAAAAAGACGAAAGTTAAGAAGAGAAAGGGAGGGTTGTTATCCTCAAAATTTTGGACCACTAAACTTAATTTTTTTATAATGTTAGTATATTATTTCTAAAAAAAATGTATAAATCTCTAGATTTAACACAACTACATTTTGGCTCTTTAAATAACACATCGCAAGCTTCGTTCCTTGGTGAGAATGACCATTACGCTCAAATGTGATGGATATGTGGCGATAGTAAAATGCCGATATAGATAATGTGGTGAGAGTGATGGGTATGATGTCTCGCATGCTCTAATTGTACACGTCTAAAGATAATTGAAGGAAGAGTAAAAAGATACGTATTTTTCTTTCTCTTTGTTACTCACTCTCCTTTGTCCTTGTTTGAGTGTTCATTCTTTCGTTTAAACCGTGACATTTTTAGACATGCATATATATTAAGTGTTTGGATAAAAATATATTTTTGAAAAAAAACACACTCGTATAGGTTTGTTTGCATCCGAAATCTCTCAATTTAACTTTATAAGACTAATTCAAATTTAAACCTGACATTCTTTGATTAAATTCTTCTTGGTCATGTTGCTCTAACATGTCAGACATTACATTAGGCGCTTCTTGCCATCTTGAATCCTCATGTAAACAAGACCTTATTCCACCAGCAGCCATATGGCTCGCAAGACTATGTAACATGCGGCTATTTAGACCAGCAACCTGGTGCTTCTGTTGTAGTGGATGACACACTGTTGTAGAGTCAATAGTTGTATTTGACGAATCAATATTCATGTAAGACTGATTACTCGTGTTAAATCCAGGAGTAGGAATCATTTGGCTTGCAATTCTTTGTGCACTCATTGATGAAATCATGCTGTTTTCACCTGAATTATTGAAGAAATTTGATGTTGACTGCTAATAACCAGTAATCATACTCCAGAGTAACTTGCGATATTTAAAAAAGGTCAGAAAGTTTACCATCAGATAGAACATTGTGCAAAAAGTTGCCTGCCGACACCATGTTGTTATCCATAGAAACCGTAATAGAGTTCCCGCTTTGAGGCATGCCAGGAGTTGGAATCATCAAAGGACAGAGTAATTTCCTTGTTGCTGATATTGTTCATTTTGATTTTTCAGGGGAAGACGTTTGATCAAAGTATGTATACGATTTTCCATTGTCTCTAAATTCATGTATTCTTCCTATAACCAAAAATGACATACATCGAAACATATAAAAGACGGTAAGATATTAAAACAAGAGATAAGCAACAAAGTATAATTTTCCTTTTATCAGCCCAGTTACTTTCTCACTAGTTCAAAATAGAAAAAGCGTTCAAAATGAGTATTTTTAAGAAACTTTTCAACGAAAACAAAAACCCCACTTTTCATTTTTCTAATTATAATTTTGGAAACTCCTTATTATTGTTTCCAAATTTTCCGTTTCAAATTTCTCTTATAGAAAATGAATACACTTTTTCTCATCTAATCGCGTTTTCAAAAGTTTCATTTGTTTTCTAGGGAATAAAAACATCTTTCATTTTTTAAAAGAAAAAAAGAAGAGTGAAACATAAAAATGAAAAATTCCTGCAACAAAACGCACCCTTACATTCTCAATGATTCGAAAGTATTTTCTATAGCGATGATAACTGTTGATTGTCTCTTGTATCGGTTAGAAGTTGGTTGACTAGTTCAATGGTAAGTCTAAAGGTATATTTAAGTGAGATATGGTTCATGAAATAAGAGAAAACAAAACCTTGAGGTCAAATCAAACTTTAGGTTTCTATTCATTGAAGTTAGAAAAATATTTAATTGTGCAAGTCTAGGATTAAAGTCTTGGCTCGAGGGATTCAAATCGTGCATCAATCATTTAAAGCTCAAGTTTTTAAATTCATTGTATGTTTTGTTTTTTGAGGTCCAATCAACATGGAGATTTCTGGTTCCATGTTTGTAATGTCACTTTTTATCTTTTAATTCGAGTAATGAGGTTATATACTTTCGATGACCTTAACTTTTTTATTTTTTTATGGGTATTGAATTTATAACTCTAAAATCACATATGATATTTACATTAATACGAAAATTTTTATAAAAAAAGAATTAATATAAAATGTATAAACTATCTAAATTTAGAAAAAAAAATCGAAGTTTAACAAGTTTTATTTTTTTCGATTTTTGACATAAAAATGGTATACTAAAATCACACGTGATAATACTAAATCGTATGTGATATTATAAATATAAAATTTCAAAAACTCGAAAGACAATAACACACATGATTTTAACTCTAAATATGAATTTTAATACACAACAATATTATACAATATACAATATAAAACCTATATGGACTCGAAAAAAAGTTTGAATTTTGACGACTTTTTATTTTTTCGTTTATGGCAAATGATGAAATTCGCAAGGCAATATCACATTTGATTTGAATACTAAATACAAATTTTAAAACCTAGAATTGTTATATTACGTAAAAGGAAAAATAAAAAAAATAATATGTGAAACTATTGAAATCACATGTAATAAAACAGTTATTTATCATATAAAATTTTCAAAACCCGAAAATAAATTTTGTTAAAAGTATATCGAATAAGTGATCAATAGAAAGAGAAGAAAATGTTCATATAATAATGTAATTTATTCGTTTAATATATTTACCGTTTATAAAATAATTAATTTTTAAAAAATAATAAATTATAATAAATTTTTAAAATATAAAGTTATAATTAAATCTTTTAGTCTTAAATTTTTAAAAGCTCTTTTTTTATCTCAAACCCCTAGTTGAATATGTATTTTTTTTCTCCATATTTAGCACATAGTTTTGAAAAGTATAATCTTATCTAGAAACAAGAAGATATTTGTTAAAAAAAGGTGAAAAGACCACCAATGGCCAGGATCAAATCATTCATAATCAAATGAAAAAAGTGATTAAAAAATATCTCATTCTTATCTAAACACACACAAAAACATATAAACATGACTCGACTCCACACCATTAAACCACACAAACTTCTCTTCTCATATCTCAAAGTGACAAAAATGATAAGATCAGTTCCTTCCGTTTACTCTCCAGCGGTGATCTGTTGTTCGTCACGAAACAATGCGTATATACCTAAACTTGAACCCTTTAGTCGTCGTACCAAGTTTGATAGATTCGTTAAGGATCCACCCTTGATTCAGAAATCAGAAAACGATTTAGCAGGTACTTTTTAAAACGTACAACGTAGTTTTAAGTGTTTTTCATATTTTATAAACGGACTTATTTCAAAACTTACTTTTAAAATATATTTCCTATCAGATTATTGTTCAACATTAGAAGGAGATCCATCTTACAGCTGCTGGAGAGCGTATTTCGAGCTCAAAGATCTTGAAGTAACCATACTTTTAATCTATATGCCATTGTTTAAAATTTGGTACACTAGTATTTATTATGAGTAGTAATTGATTGTTTTGGATGAACAGAAAGAAGCACCAAAGGAAGATGTGGAGAGAATGATACTCGAATCAGGAGGCGTAAAATCATTAGTAGGATGTGTACATGGAATTTCAGAAATCCACAAGGCGAAAAAGGAATTACAACATCAACACAAGGAATCAAACACATATAATTCTAATTCTGAGAATACGACTATAAATGAAACTAGAAAAGAATGTCCTGTACCAGACGGATTACCGAAGACCCGAGAAGAAATAGAGGAAGAAGAAAATGGGAAAATGCCCGATTCTCCTTTCACAAGATTGCTTCGCTCCAAAGGGACGTTTCCTGCTTGGTATTCTCCTGTTCCTGATCACGAAACGCAATAGTTTTTATTTCGATTGATTACTTTTTGCTAGTTTGTTTAAGTTTTGTATGTACATATATATATATATTGTCAGCTAGTTTTGTTCACGGCTTCTTTTATTAGTCGAAATGTGATTGTATAATCTATATATAGAGTTCTTGAATTTTCTATTAAATGCTAAGCTGTTTCAAGAAATCTTGAATTTGTTCAATTTGACTGTGCTTTCGTTCGTTACTAGGGATTTTCTTTCCTCATAATTAAGTGTTCACCGTTGGCCCAAACAAAAGCCGGTTCACCTTTATACTGCAAACACTTGATTCAGTTTCAAGTTTGGCCATACCGCTATGGACTGACCCCAAGCCCCCAACACACTTACAGTAAAGCATAAAGCCTCTCTTCTTTGGTTTTCCGCTAAACTATTGTGCCACGTTAGCAAGAGTTTATCCCATTGGCGGAATGTAATCTAGTAAGGTCTACTCTAACTCAAGTAACTGTAGCTTCCGGCAAACGAGAATGTTTTCTATTTGATACTATGGCATGACAAAGTGATTTCTAACAAAAGTAGTTGGAACTGTAGTTATAGTTTACATATACAAGCTAGAGTCGAAGCCACAAAATAAAAAAGCTAAATATAATTTCATTGTCACCATGAACAGATAGTAATTCAAACACAGCCACTTTCACATTAGTACATATGACACAATGAACACAATTTTCATCAGTAAATCCGTTCCAAATTTGTGATCAATAATTCCCCGATAAGTTCAGATATCACAAAATGTCTACAAGCACAACAACTATGGGGAAAAAAACTTCTATTAAGCACGAAATTCAACAATGATAAAATTACCGACTTCTAAGAAAATGCAAGCATCAGCCTCCGCCTTTTCAAGAGAGGGGAAGTGCAACATTCATATCGAATCAGATTCATATTTTATTTATAAGAAATACTCAAAAGATCGGTTCTTGCAAATCAAACCAATATCAATGAAATACATCATCAATTACCTTTTTGGAGTCTCAGGGTAAAATCTTTTAGAGATACAAGAACAGCCTTCAACCTTTCTTTAGATTGAGGATCAATCAAATTACCATCGCTATCAAACTTTGCAGGAGGTTGAAATGCATTCAAGACAAATTCAGGCTTGTTTATAATATGAAGATCAAGAAAAACCGCAGTTTGGCGAAGATGATACTGTGACCGACCTCCTCCAAAGCCTCCTCCAGCACTTACAATAGCAGCAGTCTTATCAGCCCACACATTCGGTGCCCTTGATGCCCAGTCTATAGCATTCTTTAAAGGCGCTAAAAAAATGAAATATAAACATTTGAAAATAAGAACGATGATGACGATTAAGATAAAATACACTACGCTAATACAATTTTTAAATGAAAGCGTATGTAAATAATTACTTCTAGTCATATACAAGTGCCAAATCACTGAAAGTCGAGAAAATAACACCAACATACCCACACGCCCCACCCTTGAGACTATATCATATGAACTAGGGGTGTAAACGAGATAAGACTATTTGCGAGCTATTTGAGATCGACTCGCAAACTATTCGAAATCAACTCGACTTAAACAAGTCGAGTTCGAGCTCCAAGATACTCGGCCTGTGAAGCTCGCGGGCCTTATCGAGGTCAAGTTGAATTACATTTTTACCTTTATACATATACTATAAGGTAATATGTATGAAGCGAGTCGAGTCGAGTCGATGTAACGAATATTTACCAAACTCGAGCTTAAAAGTGTATAACCAATGGAGCTCAAGTCAAGTTTCGAGCCTAAGTTTTAGTAACAGAGTGGAGCTCCAAAAGTCGAGATTGAAATTTAATTCTCTACTCGACTCGTTTACACACGGACCCAACAAATACTAAGCCCACATCATGTCATAAGCAACATTTAATACTACCTCCAAAAAGCTAGCTCAATAGATGAGACAACTAGACTTATAAACCACCAACCGATCTCATACTTAACAGATGATAAAATAGTGTCAATATAGAGATGTAGCAATCCCAAAATGTTTTAAAAAAAGAAAGTAAATACCAGTAATGGAGTAATTATATTCCGGAGAAGCGAAAAGAAAGCAATCGGAGTGAAGAATCTTGTCTCTAAAAGCTTGAACCGCGGGCGGATAGTTTCCATCAACTTCGAGATCAGTATTGAGCATGGGCAGAGGCGAAATATCAACGTACTCAATCGTCATTCCATCAATCGATTCGCTGAGCTCAATCGCTGTAATTCAGATCAAATTTTCAACTCGAATAAAAATGTGTTAAGAAAAAAGAGGGAGTACCAGATCGTAGGAGTCCACCGTTGACCGAAGCTTTTCGAAGAGAACCGCAAATGGCAGCAACTTTGATGATTGGTTTCGAAGCAGCCATGGAGAATTTGATGCCTCTGTTTTCTCTTTGGTTGTATATATAGGAAACTGATGATAATGAACAAAGCAACAATGCCATTAAACACGCAGCCTTGTTTGGTCAACTTAACGGTTAGTCTATTTTATACCAACGTTTTTATCCAGGGGTGTTTGTTTCGGCTTATATAACGGCTTATATGTTTATGTAAATTTTGATAACCTTAATTTTTTCGGTTTATAAGGTTATTAAGTTGAGCTTATAAATTTATATAAACTATAAGCTCAACTTGATAAGCTTATAAACCCTGACTTATGAGTTTATCAAAATTTATATTTGGGAAATGTTAAACAAAGATCATTGTTATTGGTTAAGGTATAAATAATTATACAGCTTTTGAATCTCGGTTGATAAAACAATCTTTAAAAAAAAATCCTAAAAAGGTCCAGCCACCATTCACATCATTATACCATCACCATGACACCACCAAATGTTTTGTTTCTTTTCTGTTTTTTAATCAAGAAAATGTAGTTTTCTTTATAAATCTCAGGTTTGTGCATCAATTTTTTTATTATTGTGTATTATCTTTTTTATGCATATCTTTCAAATTTCTTCCATCTAATTGTTGTATATCAATTTTATTTTATCTTTGTATAAGTTTTACGTATTATGAATGCTTGTGCATCCAAAATTTATATCTTATGCATCCAAAATTCTTAACAAAACTTATTAGAAAACGTGACATCTTAACCGTGCATCAAAAAAGATATAAGAAAGAAAAAAAAGTTAATTCTGAATTTAAAAAAGAAAAAAAAAAACCGTAATCTAAATTACTCTTTTAGCCTTTTAAGAGTTTTTATAATAAATTCATAATTTTAAAAAGTATTGACACGTGTCAAATTATTATAATTTCTTATTTTTTTTAACATAAGCATTTTCTCTTAATAACTAACCTCTATTAACAAATTCTTTAATATTATACCAACAATTATAATATTTGTCACATTATAAGAGGCGTATAAAAGCCTTAAAGTATTATAGCTTTTTATTTAATAATACACATATTTTTTGGTGAATTATAGTAAGTTTTTAATTTTTTATAGAATATACATAAGTCGAGCTATACTAAATAGAAGAAACATATAATATTACTTAAATTAACAAATGAGTTCTACAACATTTATGGTAAATAATAACTTATGATATATGATTTGTTTAGTCTTACTAACCATAAACAATACCATATATTGCAACCTTAAAATTTTAATGATATTAAAGGAGGAAAACAAATTAAAATTGGACTTCAAAACTTCAATTTGTGAAAAATTGATTGGCAGACAATGTTCACAAAATAATATATTAAACTAATCCTTCAAAAGTACGATTGATATGGAAAAGTTCAAAATTGGTGATTGTTGGTCGCCTATTTCACGAACCCCTTTGAACCCTAACAATACTAGTTGCGGAATAACTAATATATAAGTGTATATGGTGAAGAACAGCAGAGATAACCAAATGGTTGATACTATTAAACTTACGTATTCAATTACAAACACGAATAGTATCTAAACACTCGATTACAATGACTTTAACACTCAAGAACACTCAGTTACTCGACCTAGAAACTAGCTCACGTAACTATTCTCGATGTGACAGCTCTGACAACTTTCAACAACCGCATTTATGATCCCGAGTCTGCTATTTATAGCTGACCCGAAACCCTAAACAGTTACGCGCGCGTAACTGTCTGAGAGACAGTTACGCGCGTAACTCCACAGTTACGCGAGAGTAACTGTTAGTTACGTGCGTAACTAATAGTTACGCGAGAGTAACTGTTAGTTACGCTGCGTAACTCAGTTACTCACGTAACAACTTTACATAAACGCGTTTTGGACTTTACAACTCGATCTAAATACATTCTAACTCGACGACACATTCATATTGAATACAATTACATACATTTATGTCCCAACAAACTCCCCCTTGGATGTAGCTTGTATTCTTCAAAATTTTCTTGAACTTTTGGTGTCGAGAGATCGAGAGTTGATCCTTTAAACTTCACAGAGACCTTGTACGGTGTTCAGTCTGCAACCGATGACTTGCGAATCTTCCAGGAAGCTAATCTTCATCATTAAGCAACGCGGCTCCATGAAGATCAGCTTCGAGTCCTTGACTTCCAGGAAGTGCTACACTCTTCGAGATCCGATCTTTAACTCTGCAAACCTGGCTTACAGAGACAAAACTGACCAAATACGTGTTTTTGTTCTTTAAACTGATAAAGTTTCTTGTTTTTCAGAAAACACGTGATAAAACCTTTTAACATTGAACGATACGTGACAACGAAGAAAATAAACGCATAAATAAAATCTTTTTGTATTTTTGTTTGTTTTCTTAACCTAAAACCGAAAATCTTTTTGAGGTTTTCATCTATAAGCTATTTACACTACTTTAACAACCTACAAAGAGCAAATCTTTTTCGTTAGGGATTAGTTTGCTTTTAGGATCATATCGCAGAAGTCAAATCACAAGAATCAGCCGATTATTAGTATATTTGTCCTCTTAAATACAACATAGATATCATATAAAAAATCTTCCGATTATTTAAATTACATCTGTTTATATGGATCCCACTTATATTTACACTTAGCTAAATCCGAACTTCCCTCAAAGCGTCATCAAACCTCCAGTATTTATTTCGGAAAACTGTCACATTCCTAGATTATTAACTACTCTAAGTATTGAAAATGCATACATATAGTATTAAATTTAAGCACTTATGCAATTTTCATTATTTATTAGCCTTTTTTTTTTTTTATATAAGCTTAAAAAGCTTTATTGACTCGTGAATTCCTCCCTCTGTCTCTGCCGTTTATCAAGTAAGCATCAAGAGTTATGGAATTCTTATTTGACTCTACTCTCCCCCTGTCTCTGCCGTTTATCAAGTAAGCATCAAGGGTTACAAGTTTTACTTAGATGTAATTATAAATAACTCCTCAACCTTTATACTAACTGCAGGAAATTATGATTTCGCAACCTTATAGAATCCTGGAGCGCCTCAAGGTATTTATGAGTTTTAATATTAGTATAAACTCTTTGAGTTTAGATAAAAGCGATTATTTATTTTTTTTGTTTTTCTCTCAATTTTTCTTTTCCTCGCTTTTTCTATTACTCTCAGATACTTATTAATATATATATATTATAATATCCTATGGTGACAGATTCTAGGCACACCGAAAGTTTTCAGCTTATCACTGAGATGAACAAACTTAACCGTGTTACCCATTAGAAACAGGTTCGGAAAATTGTTTATATGATATTAGCCGTACCTACTAATACATCGAACAAAAACTTATGATTGTGATTTTTAAAATCTGCGATGTACTATCATTTCCTAAGGTTTTTACAAACTTTCTCCCCCTCTTTTTATGTTTTTCTGAATTTTATTGTTTTTCTGATTTTTCATAACTATACAAATCCTAAAAACTTAAAAAGAAAGATTTCGAAGTCACGATCAAACGATTTAGGTTTTTATCAATTTGGACGCTTTATACTCAATTGAGATTAATTAACTTTGACTCAATGAGTTTTCAAAACTTTAAACTCTTTTGAAAAGAGTTTTGCATTTAAGCAAAACGGTTTTTGTTCGAGTCCACAACTGTTATATGTTGCGAAGTCTCAACGCTTTAAACTTACCAAATTAGGTAAGAAAACTTACCTTCTCGATTGAGAAGGAAATCTTTAAACTCACTTGAGAGGTATTCCTTTAAACTCACAAAAAAAGTTTTTGTGAGAAAAAAAAAATTGTTATACCTCCCCCTCAACTGTTGCGCTACGTAACACTTAAGAGTTACGGTACGTAACATCCATCAAGTGTTGCGCTAGAGTTTCAATGTTGTGTGACACTTTATGTGTTGCGCGACAATTTCTTAAAACGTTTGTTTTCCGTTTAATTTTAATCTTTAAACTTATTTAAGTGATTTACCCCTTTACACTGCTAAGCAGATGAAAACTTTCTCAAAACTGACCCTTCCGTTCGAGATTATTCCTTCACCCGTAATTGTACTACCCTTATCGGAAGACAACGATTCCCCCTTCTATAGGTAAGAAACTCGTAAGAAGGGAGATGTTGCCCGCCGTGTGCCCTGAACAACCACTGTTGACATACTACGTATTATCTACAGTTCGCTTTGGTCGTTCCTGCACATCTTGCAAGAAAGGTTAGTTTGTAACGGGGACCCAAGCCTTAACTGACTTGGGTCTCCCACTTTCATCGGTAATGATCACATCAACCAATTTATGATCTTTCTGATAATCAATAGTGGTTGATGTGTCATCCTGATGTTCGGGCGACTCTTTATCATCTTTAACAGTCTCAGTCAATTTCGATTTTGGATCGGTTTTGACCTTGACTGAAGGAGAATCAACCTTTGGTTTGTTTGGTTGATTCTTCCTTTGAGGAACAGACTTAACGTTTGAAGTTGTTCTTGACTCTTTACGTTTCAAAATTAAGCTTTTCAAACGAGGACAAACCTTGGCAATGTGTCCCTCACATCGACAATAATAACAGGTTCGAGGGTCAGTTGAATTAACCTCAGGAACCTGAGAAGTTGGAATCTTCTTTTGATTTTCGTTTCGTGGTGGTATTACCTTGGTTGATTTAGCTTTAGACACTTTAGGAGGCAAAACTTTAGATTTATCGTTTGAGTTTTGTCCCTTTGTGAAAATCTTAGCCATAGGGGTTTGAGTTGAAAAAACTGGTTTGTTTTTAACAGTGACCTTTTCTTTCCCCTTTGACTCGGACTCAGACTTTTTTGCTTTCAAAGACTTTTTCTTTTCACGTTCTTGTAATTTTTCAAACTTTTTATCAATAGTTTTTAAAATACGTTTTTCAAAACGATCAAAGATTTTGCCGACAAGGTCTTTTTGTGACTCGGTAATATCCAAGTCACTTGAGTCAGTAAGCTTATGTACTTTGGACTCTTGGGAGGCTTTAGAAGTACTTCCTTCCTGACTGCGTACTTCCGCTTCAACTACTACGGGTTCGGAAGTCATTGAGGAAGATGGCATAAGCCCTTCAGGTAAGTCAACAACTGGGATTGGGGTAAAGTGCTTTGGAGGTGGCATATTATCGTACCCCAATCCCGACTTGTCGTGAGTGTTTGTCCTCTGAGTGTTGATAAACTGACTCAAAATCTCTTTTGAGTTTGCAAACGCAGCTAACTTGCCATGAAGGATATCAATTTCCTTTTGTTTTTCAGCAATAGTTAGCTTTGTATCTGCAAGTGCGTCAGTATAC
This sequence comes from Senecio squalidus, assembly GCA_910822075.1. Classification (NCBI taxonomy): domain Eukaryota; kingdom Viridiplantae; phylum Streptophyta; class Magnoliopsida; order Asterales; family Asteraceae; genus Senecio; species Senecio squalidus. The sequence goes on from CAJVGC010000590.1 coordinate 19,407,888, forward strand.
TGTTTGATAGTTGAGATATGACGTTTTACCATAATTTCCAAATCAGATATTTCAATCAATTTTTCGCTTTTAAATTTTTGAAAGGATTGAACTTCTTTGGTTAGGTGATCGTTTGCATATCTTAGTTTATCAAGTTCAGCGACAACTAACAGATTATTCGTTCGCCATACATCGAGCTGGGCCTCTAGCTCGATGCATTTAGCACAAGTAGATTTAAAAGCATCAAGATCTACCTCAGAAGTTGAAGGCAAACTGCCAGTGTTTGAGACCATGAGAGCAAAGTGATCATTCCTTGAAGAGTTGTCTTCATATGAGCCCCAATCCACTCTGCTGTCTTGAACCAGGAGAGCTGTGGAGGAATTGTCGTTGTCCTTCTCTACACCCTGAATTCTCAGGTTCTGATTGGCTTGACGCTGATAGTTACCTCCCTGTTGGTAGTTACTTCCTCGTTGATAGTTACTCCCTTGCTGATAAGGTCGATCTTGGGAAGAGGAACGGTAACCTTGGCCTTGGGAGACTCTATTATCATCACGTGAATGTTGTCCACATTCCCGAGCAAAATGTCCATAGTTGTGACACTTGTGACATTTCACTTTAGACTTGTCGAACCCCATCCCAGTGCGACTGTCGCCACTTATATGCTTTTTCCCAGTACGGTTGAGAAAATTCTTGATCCTTCTTGTCAGCATCACCATATTCCAACGAATGTCCATTTCCTCCAGATCGTTATGATCAATTTGATCATAATCTTCTTCAACTAGAGCGAAATTGGTGATTCGACCTCCCACTAGATCGTCGCATGCTGTAAGGAAGCATGATTGAAGTCTTTCATGCTCGCCTTGTAGAGAATCAGTGGCTACGTAGGCAGCTGATTGAGACTTTAACAGTGAGGGTGAGGCCTGAGTTTCGATGCCATTTAACTGACAGCTTCCACAAGTGGGACATCTAATGGAAGTGGAACTTGAAGCGATCTGGTTTGCCTGTGGACTAGGCATGGAAGCATATTGTCTTGAGGAATTTTACAGTGACATTCCAGCCAGAGACGGTGGTTGCATTTGTGGAAATACAACCTCCGAGAGGAAAGCGACTCCCGAATTGTCACGCTGTGACATATCTCTATTCTGATAACCTCCACTGAAGGCCTTCTGTTGCATTTCGAGGTTTGCAATTTTCAATTTTTCAATCAGCTCCTCGAAATCCCAGTCTCTGAGCTCATCTTTGTCTTTTAGAAGAAGAACACGCATCTCCCAGTGCGCAGGCAAACTATTCAGAAAACGCGTGTTTATATCGAACTTATCATAGTTAACTCTAAGATCGAATAAATCATTCGTCAGTCTGCAGAATCTTGAAATCAACATATCAAGACTCTCGTTCTTCCCACAAGTAAAGTGATCAAACTGTTTCCGTAGCAAATCAGCCCTGACTAGCTTCATGGCTTCGGTGCCACCGTATCTCTTCATGATTGCATTCCAAAGATCGTAGGCTGTAGCGTGTTGTCTGAAGACTGATTTCATCTCATTTGTCAGACACAGTTGGATCGATCCTAGAGCTTTCTGATCCTTTAGATACGCGGCTTTCTCAATGTCGGTGTAGGTTCCTATTGGCTTTAGCGTTTGGATTCCCGTTTGTACATTAAGTTCGAAGGGAGCAATATACCTTGTGAGAATCGGCACCCACATTCCTGAATCGGAATAAGCTACATAGGTCTTGAAACTTGATACCCAATCCTCAAAAGTACTATTTGGGTCGTACTTAGGCGGAAGTAAAGGATTCCGATTTGCCTCCATTTCGTACAAAGTAGCGTTCGTAACGAGAGCCATGTCGAATACAAATCAATACCCAAATCAGCCACAAACGAATACCCGAAACAAACACAAACGATTCCCGAATACCCCGAACTCAACATTAGTCTTCAAACGTCTTCACACAAGTCTTCACAAACAAAACCCGTAGAATCAGCAAGAAAATCAGAGAATCCAACCAAACAACTACCAAATGTTTCTGTCGAAAATCGGGCAGAGTAACGGCTAGAAAAACGAAGTAAACGAACGTCTTCAGTGTACAGATACGCTGGCGTAACTCTTAGTTACGTGGCGTAACTCCCAGTTACGTGCGTAACTAGTTTCGAGCAACAATCTTCGAGTAACTAGCAGATACGTTGCGTAACTCTCAGTTACGTGGCGTAACTCCCAATTAGAGTAACTGATAGATACGTAGAGTAACTGATAGATACGTAGAGTAACTGATAGATACGTGCGTAACTGTGCAGTTACGTAGAGTAACTGATAGATACGTAGAGTAACTGATAGATACGTGCGTAACTGTGCAGTTACGCGCCGTAACTGTTTCTTGACAGTTACTCTAGCTGAAAATTTCTTCCGACCGTCGAAAACGAAGAAATACACAATACTAGAAACCCATCTTCTGCAGATATCAAGACTAACCCACTGTAAACACAATATCTGAAACCCGAGACTAAACTACGGCTAGAAATGCCTAGATCTAAAAAATCCGAAATAAAGTACACTTTTCTCAAATCTTAGATCTAGCCTAAAACAGCCCCAAACTTCACCAAACGGATTCAAAGACCTCTATAACAAGTATAGAGGCTCTGATACCACTTGTTGGTCGCCTATTTCACGGACCCCTTTGAACCCTAACAATACTAGTTGCGGAATAACTAATATATAAGTGTATATGGTGAAGAACAGCAGAGATAACCAAATGGTTGATACTATTAAACTTACGTATTCAATTACAAACACGAATAGTATCTAAACACTCGATTACAATGACTTTAACACTCAAGAACACTCAGTTACTCGACCTAGAAACTAGCTCACGTAACTATTCTCGATGTGACAGCTCTGACAACTTTCAACAACCGCATTTATGATCCCGAGTCTGCAATTTATAGCTGACCCGAAACCCTAAACAGTTACGCGCGTAACTCCACAGTTACGCGAGAGTAACTGTTAGTTACTCTCTCCGTAACTTAGTTACTTAGAGTAACTGTTAGTTACGTGCGTAACTAATAGTTAAGCGAGAGTAACTGTTAGTTACGCTGCGTAACTCAGTTACTCACGTAACAACTTTACATAAACGCGTTTTGGACTTTACAACTCGATCTAAATACATTCTAACTCGACGACACATTCATATTGAATACAACTACAGACATTTATGTCCCAACAGTGATGTCATATTTACGTCACCAAAAAACATGTTATGTTATCTCTAACATTTTATGAAATAAATATTTAGGATAAACTAAACGAAACGTCTATCAGGGCAAAGGTTTTAATTGCTGTCGAGAATAACGATAATAATTGTGATTAGTTAATATTATTGACTTACAAAAAGAAATACTATAATTAAGATGACTAAATAAACGTAAGTTGTCAAAATTGGATGGAGCTTTTTGGCTACATTCATCCAAGTTCAAGGGACAATAGTTTTGTTGATATAATTATATTATATGGTTATTTGTGTCATATATTGGTGTGACTTGTGAGGATAAATCTAAAGCTTGAGTAATAAGTTTTATATACTGTTACTTTTCTTAAGATGATTAACTCGGTGAATATAAAGGATTACGCCTTTTCATACAAAAGTAGGCATGGGCGAATGAAGAATTTGAAAACGGACTTTGCACTTAACACAACATGACCGTGAGCGGATCGTAACAAAAGTTGGCATAATGATAACCTGTAGAGATGCAATGGTTCAATAGTGACTGGTTTCCTTGTTTCTGGTGACGGTTGACAAACCTCTAGTGATGGTTCACTGGTTGCAACACCTTCGCGTTACTGATAGAAATGTCCATATAGCGACAGTCTTAAAGGTTGTTGGAAAGTCGTGATTGGTGAAAATTTAAAGAGGTGTCACACCATATTGAAAGGTAGGGACGGAGCTAGGAATATTCTTGAGCGGGTTCAGGATTAAGATTTAGTTACGTTTGAATGTAAAATCAATAGGTTCATATACTAAATAAGGGTAAACTTACACTAAAATAAGTTAAAATTCTAAAATATTTTTAATTCAGTGAGTTCGGTTAAACCCGCTCGGTTCAATGTAGCTCCGCCCCTGTTGAAAGGTTGCTTTATGGCCTATAAGTAGCCAATGTTGTAAATATCGCTCGGCGGTACCTCGGCGGTCGACCACCTTTAAGCGATAAATCGGTCTTGGCGGCGATATATCGGTTTCTTGGCGGAGACCCTTAATATAACGGAATTAATTTTACAAAAATATATATTAGCAATATTTTAACAAAAACATAAGACATAAGTCCACAACTAGTTTCTTAAAACTTAAATAAAACAGTAAGACATAAGTCCATAAGACATAAGTCCACAAAAACATACGACATAAGTCCACAACTAGCAATATTTTAACAAAAACATAAGACCGATATTGACCAAATTAATCCGATTTTGACCGATTTTGACCAAATTGACCAAATTAATCCGATATTGACCGCTAGCACCATTTTGGCACTTGAAATCCATGAAAAACACACCAAAAAAGTCTTATTCGTGTATATTGGATTGCTAGCGAATTTGTTATTGCAAAACACTTTAAGCAGTCATTTCAAAAACTTGATAACTTAATAGTTTAACTGACTTATCAACATATGTGCAATGTTTGATACCTTAATAGCTTAGTCGGTTTGATAACATATGTGCGATTCACCCCAAACTCTAAACACTTAGGAGGCGGTTGTTTCAAAGTAAGGAATGAGAAGATAATGGAACAGCAATTGAAAGGGGTAATCATTACCCAGTTTCATTACCCTCGGTTTTGTTAAAAGTAATGGTTTTATTGTCATAATGGCTATAGTGACAATGTATTATCTAATGACAAACCAACCACTATCAATGATTATCATTACCATTGATTAACCCCTATTAACCTCAACCAAGCACACCCTTATTCTTTAAACGGGTTAGAGCGAAATTGCTTTAAGAATCGAGATTATTTGACTCAAAATAATAAGTTGTAGCTGAGCAGTTACTCTCTTAACCGAGACCTCATAATTTTAACATTTTGGTCTCTGAAATGTATTTAAAAAATCTATTTCCTACCCCAAATACCAAAAGAAAACCATATTGTCGACCTTACCTATATATTTATTCTTATTGTGTGATCTATCTCTACAACATTTATGTTTGTTCTATGATGGACCAAACCATAATCGGAGTTATGCTTCTTAAATTTAGTTTTTTTTATTCATCTTTTTTATCTTTTAACTTACATTTTCTATTAAACTCTAAGAGTTGGTTCGGAATCTCAAGGAAGTTTAATTGCTTAATACTCCGTCATATTGTACCCCTAACTTGTATTAATTTCCTTAAGTTTATTTCTTGTTTTTTTTCGAAAGGCAAGTTTACATTCACATATTTATACAAATGATTCACTACAGGACTCGAACCAAAAACATACAAATTGATAGGTCACCACATATACGATTAGGGCAAATCCTGGGTCCTTAAGGTTTACATAATAAGCTCACATGTTAAGCAAAATATTTACTCAAACCTACACTTATAGAACATAAAAATCCGACAGATGTAAATTCTCGACTTCCTTAATTGAATACAAGATGTACCCTTTGTCGGTAGAAGAGAGGAAATAAAACATAAAAAACAGATTAGAATCACATTTATGTTTAAGAAATGCTTGAAAACCAGTTCTTAGAGCCAATAACACGAAATCCATCATTTGTTACCTTGTTGGAGTCTCAAAGTAAACTCTTTCAAAGATAAAAGAACAGCTTTTAACCTTTTTTTAGCTTGCGGGTCTATTAGATTACCATCACTATCGAACTTTACAGGAGGTTGGAACGCATTCAAGTTGAACTCGGGCTTGTTAATGAAATGAAGATCAAGAAAAACTCCGACTTGGCGAAGATGATATTGTGCCACCCCTCCACCAAATCCTCCTCCAGCACTTACAATAGCAGCAGCCTTATTGGCCCATACATTTGGTGGCCTTGATGCCCAATCTATTGCATTCTTTAGAGGTGCTAAACCATTAAAAAAATACACATTTGTCAAATTTAAAATGAAACATTATGTAAATATTACTTTGCCAAGTCGAAACACTAGACATTATAAAAAGTTTGATAGTTAATCATACGGAGTAGGGGTGTCACGAGTTAGAAGCTATAGTTGAACAACTCAAGCTGGACGGACTCCTTAAAAGTTCGGTCCTGGTCGAGCCTAACCTCAAAAACTTGTTTAACATATATTGAGGAATACTGAAGTTATATAGACTTATACAATAGATACTAGTATACGAAACTAAGTAAACTATAATAAGTAAAAAGCACCAAATTCTGATAAGTTTTTTAAAATGATTACAACAAATAGTAAACATTAAGTAATCGAAAAGAATTACCAGTGAGAGAGTAATTATATTCAGGAGAAGCGAAGAGAAAACAATCCGAATGAAGTATAACTTGACGAAAAGCTTCAACTTCAGTTGGAAATTTGCCATCTACTTCTAAATCCGTGTTCAACATGGGTAGACTCGATATGTCAACATACTCAATTGGCATTTCATCAATCGATTCGCTCAACTTAATTGCTGCGAACATTTACAATTACATTAGACAAAATTAACTTCGTCAAAATAAACTAACAAAGAAAAATGAATACCATATTTGAGAAGGCCCGCGTTGTAAGAACTTTTACGAAGAGATCCGCATATGGCAGTAACTTTGATGATTGGTTTGGTTGACATGGCCTGTTCGGTTCGGTTTTGGTTTTATGTATATGTGTGTTTTTAAACAGGAAGTATATATATATAAAGTGCCAAAGCAAAAAATATCAATGAGATTAGTGATGAAAGATGCATGGTTGTTCGTTTTGTCGTCACTGATGATGGCGGCCAGCTAATATATATTTATATTATAATACAAAATAATGTTATATTATATTAGTAATATATACCTCTTTGCTTTTTATTGGGAGAAAGACAATCATAGACAACGGCCAGCTAATATATATAAATATTGCTTCGGGTGTTACGGTTGTATAACACCGTTGGGGGTTGGGATTGGGTAAGTACTATAAATATTCTAACCATCTCTCATAAATGTATTCGTTTTTAGGGAGAGAAAAATTTGTTATACAACCCCTGAGAGGTACCTGCGCAACAGCCTAGAAAACGGTTCAAAGTATTTGTAATCGTTTGTATTTGATATTATTCGTATTGTAAACCTTTACGTAAGTTCAATAATATCAATTACTCGGTTACTTTGTTTGTTTCATCATAAAATAGTCACTAAAAAGTTATTTCACAACTTTTAAATGATTGAATCCAAATCAAAATTCGAAGAAGACGACCAAACATATACATATCATACATGACCCCTTATGGGTGATGAGAGCGTCCACAACAAAACTTTGATTTTCTTTATTAATTATACTGAGAACAAATTCGAATTTGGTTTGAAAATATTAAGTTGGTCAAGAAGTGTTGGCCAATCTAATGTTAGAAGAATAATCTGTTAAAAGAAAATTGATAATGTTAACTAAAAGACTTATGTTGGTAACTAGATATTTTGTATAGGGGTTATATCGGAAACTGAAATTTATCCTATACATAATTAGTTAAATTAAGCAAAAAAATATAGGAAATGTAAAGTAATTTATTCAATTAATTATGTAATACAAAATACAAATGAAAAAATAATTATTTTATTTTACAGCATAACTAAAAAAAAAGAAGCTAAAACTTAAAATTTATAAATAATCAAAAATATTTGTTAACTACTTTATCGCGAATAACGTAACTCAAAAAGAAAAACTAAAACCCAAAATTAACAGATGATCGAATAAGGATATTTATTTAATAACGTAACTTCTGTTAAACAAGAAATTGGATGTAAAATTAAAAGATAAAAATAATATGTAAAACTCAAGTAAAAAAAGGTAAAAAAGTAAAAGTAAAATTGTTAAAAAAAAAGTAAAAAAAAAAAAAAATACACAGTAAAGAAATATTGTTTTTATTATCAATTCTTTTAGTCTCTGTTCAGTATTCAACTTTGCAAAGTTCATTTATTAAAAAAACCATTTTGAAATAGTCGACACTAACGAAACCCGACAAACAATAAAATTTGATCAAAATTGGTCAAACCGTACAGTAGACATGAGATTATTTACGTCGATCCAAGCACAAGTTGTCAACTGAAACACGACCCAAATTTCCGTTCTTAGTTACGTTATACAAACCAAAAACAAAATAATAAAGAGTAATAAATCCATATAACAAACATATGCCATATATCAGCTTATTTGGATTCGTCTACATATATATGATATTTATTTCTTACATAAGTAATAGAACATCCCATGCTTAAGTGTAACAAAGTAATCCAAAACTACTATTCAGAACGACTAGTAGTAGCCACAAGCAGTAAAGGGTTTTTTCGGTGAACTGTAAACGCGGTGCTCTCACTCATGTCCAGATTCTCCACCGTCTCTCCCCCTGGAAGTGCAAGGTCAAACTTATAAACCATATTCGCAATGGCAAGCTTCATAAGGGTGGTGGAAAATTGAATACCAGGGCATCCTCTCTTTCCAGCGCCAAACGGAATGAACTCAAAATTAGACCCTTTGTAATCAATACTACTATTTAAGAATCTCTCTGGCCTAAACTCTTCGGGTTCTTCCCATATCACAGAATCTCGGCCTATAGCCCATATGTTGATAAATACTCTTGTTCCAGCTTGAATGTCATATCCCATTAGTTTGACATCTTGAGATGATGCTCTAGGAATGATTGGAGCTGGGGGATGTAATCGTAGTGTCTCTTTGAGCACGGCATTCAAGTACTCAAGTTTCAGTATATCATCTTCAGTAATTGCTGGTTTTCCTTGGGCTAGTGATTTCACCTCGTTTTGTAGTGTTTTCATCACCCGTGGATTTCGTACTAGCTCACAGAATGCCCACTCCAGTGCTGTGAATGTCATATCAGTTGTACCAGTAAAAATATCCTGCATGAAACTGGAAGATTAAATTGATCATTTGGTTAGATAAAGGTAGATATTTTATTTAATGAGGCTGTTACCAGTATAATGGCTTTAATCGTATCTCTGTTAAAGACAAAGCGACTTTCGGCTCCTTTATGCTTTTCGAGCAATATATCAATGAAACAGTGTCCTTGATCAACAATACCACACTTACCGACAGTAGACTCTCGTGTGTCTCTACTTGAGTATTCTTCGATGATGCCTTCAAGAAACTCATCAACTTCACTGGCGAATTTATGTATTTTTTCATTTACGCCTCTTAATTGATCCACCCATGATAGCCATGGTATATATTGCCCCACACTAATAACAACCACCAATTGTTTAAGTTGTTCAATCATCGTCTTAATCATGTTACCATTGTCTTTCCTGCCCAAAGTTAGCCTACATATCACATTAATATTAAGCGAAAAGATCAGATCTGTAAAATTAACTACCAAGCCACAACTTTCTCCGACTTTTTCTATAATAAGAGTCATCTCCTCTTCTCTCACTTGTTTAAAAGACTCAACTCGTTCTTTACTAAGTAGATGAAGGACAGCAAAACTTTTAAGCTGTCTCCAATACTCTCCGTAATCAGAAAGAACTATATCCTTTCCGCCATACGTAAGTTCCTTTATAATGCCTGATTCCCCTCTATCTAAGAATGATAATTCATGGGTTTTTAAAACTTCTTGGGCTGCATGAGAACTGGAGACAATCACCACAGGTACATTTCCTAGATGCATTAGCATGAGGGGACCGTGTTTTTTGGCCAAATTCCAAAATGATCGATGGTGATTCTTGCTAACTTGATGAAAGTTTCCAATAATAGGAAGTTTCCATGGAGATGGTGGTAGGTTTTTGGGATTTTTGAAGGAAAATGAAAACCATTTAAGATAAACTATTGTAAACAATATAGGAATAAACGATAAAAGAACTAAAGAGACGAAGAAATTCATCGACACAAACATTTCTTGTGATGTTTTATGCAAATTATATGTGATGTTATATTTACTCCTGGCAATCATTGGTATATATAGATTTGAAAGTTCTATATGGTTTTTATGAGCACACAAAATTAAGTGAGATCAGGAACAAGTTTGGCTCTATTCGCATAGTTATATTTACTCGTTGCAATCATGACCCAGAGACGTGAATTTGGATCAATTTCGGCCATTAAACTAATTTTACGGGTGAAATGTGGACGATATAAAAATTGCACGGGGGTCATACTGGGCCGAAAGAACAAGTAATCAGCATCGCGTTGAGCTTGGGCAATTAGGTAATGGGTCATATTGAAGTTTTTCTTTTACGTATAATACAAGCGCAAAAGTTATGGTCATCCAAAACTTCACGTTATCATGTATTATTTTAAATGTCAATGTGCCATATAATTAAAACAAATAGCTTTTTCGTTCTACATTTTAGAAGTTTGCTACAATAAAAGTTTAGCACCATAAGTTTGACAAAAAGTAGAAACTCCAATTTTTGCAGCCATCTACAGTGATGATAAGTAGTCATAAAAAGAATGGGCCTGAGGTGTTTTCAAGTAGAAGAATTGGGGTAGGCCCATTAATAATTTGGAATTATATTATATTATACATCATAAATAATCAATTAAAACACATAATTAAGAACCAAAACACACAATCTTGTTTATTCATCACGTCTTTAATATATAATAAAAGAAAAGTAGGTTTTAGTTTTAATCTTATCCATTAAATTACTTTTCTTTTATTTTTTTAAATTAATTTATATCACAAACTGTTAATCGTTAGACGAAATAAATTAAACCGTTGCGATCGTCTCGTCTTTATCTTTAACTGGAGCAGTGGTATTATATATTTTAGAAGATTTTTTTTATCCTTTTGGTTTTGAAATTGTACCGATAATACCACATGTGATATTAGCACCAATTCGTAAAACTTTATAAAAGAGAATTACTATAAAACGTATACATTACCTAAATTTAGAAAAAAAATTATCGAATTGTGATGATTTTTTTTCCCTTCATTTTTTGGCCATAAATATGATCGTACGCATATCACATGTGATAGTAATCATATCACATGTGATATTATGTATGTAAATTTTTGAAAACTTATAAGACAATAAAATACATGATTTCAACTTTAATTGTGAATTTTAAAACACACAAAATTATATAAGATATAATCTATATAGACCCGGGAAAAAAAAATCAAAAATTGACAATTTTGTATTTTTCCGTTTTAGGACAAATGTTGATATTGATAAGGTACAATCACATATGATTTGAACAATAAATAGGAATTTCAAAACATATATTTGTTATATTATATACATTTACAAGAATAAAAAGAAAAACGCAAAAATAATATGTAAAACTACTAAAATCATATGTGATAAATTCCGATTTTATAATATAAAATTTTAAAACCAATAAAAAAAAGGTGGAATTGTTTTTGTCAAAAATATATCGAATGGTGTAATTTATTTATTTAATATATTTACGACTTTTAAGATATTTAACTTTTAAACAAAATTAAATTTAAGTGGGGTTTTCAAATGAAAAATTGTGATTGGTTGGTTTGGTATCGATTTTTTTAATTGTATTTCTTAATCGATCCCCATTACAAATACAAATTACAAAGTATTAAGATTATCGAATAATAATCATCTATGCATCCTCAGGTCCGGAGTGCTTTTGACTTGACAATATATATAAACATAAGTATGTTTATTTTTTTTAGGTCGATGATTTGAGTCTCGAACATAAATGTAAATAAGTGTTATTTAAGTAAGTTTTGACTAATCACTTAAAGAGAGTTTAAAATCCTATGTGGGGGAACACTCAACACTTGCTTCTATTTTACCTTTGTTTTCTTGATCACTTCTCTCGTTCATTATTCACAAAACACAACACAACACAATGGGAAACAGATCTTACAGTCAACAAGTCCACCACCACCCTAACACCCTCAACACCCCTAGAACAACTTCTTCGAAAACCTTCTTCTTACCGACATTCTGTCGTCTCACCATAAACGACGTCGTCAAACCTCCCAAGTTAACCGATCTCTCATCTTCACAAGATCCTTCCTCGCCTAAAATAAGCTGCATTGGTCAAATAAAAAAACGCTCCAATACAAACACCACTACTTCCTCCTCTAACAAAGCTAAATCCGTCAATTACAAAAAGCTTCGAAAACTCTTCTCAGGAAAGAACCTCATTTGTCCACCTATTGACAATGCTACAATCATATCTAACAAGAAGCGAACATGTATTACAAATTCGACTAGTCCCAAGAAGAAGCTCGACATTTGTATTGAAGAACTTGATCCACCATTGCCCGTGGTGAAATTCAAGCCCGAAGATCACATTATCAACGTGAATCTAGGAACAAGACGTGGCGTCGAATTGAAAACGTTACAGATTACGCCATTTAAGTTATCGTTATCAAGAGTTCATAGTACTGATTCTATCAATCCAATACCTGGATAAACTTTTACACTTTTGTCTCTTACAAGATTTTTACCTTTTATTTTTATCATTAGACGATATTCTTTTTTACTTTTATTTTTATCATTAGACGATATTCTTTTTTACTGTAAACGTTAAAAATTGTTACATTGTTTTCAGAATTTGATAACCACATCCACGTGGTTATGTGGTCACAATTTGAAACAATGTTAGTGGTTTTTCGAGCCAGTTGTCTATGTAATGTTTATTTATGTAACTTTTTTTTTTTTTATATAGTTTTGTTGAGTTTTTGTTGATGAGTTGTTTCAGATCCGGTGGCATGGCATGTAAGCGTGATTTCACTTTTAAATGATTCTTGCACATTCACTCAACTTTTTATTGCATTCTTCTTTACATAAAGTTAAAGATAAATGGACATAGTTAACATTATCTTTGATCTAGCAGGAACGTAATATCGATATAACATAGTCGGTAAAATTTCATTACCGACTATTATTGTTTAGATATAGTTAGATTGTTTTAATGCTGTAAAATGATTGATACGTTACGAACTACAGATGGCATATGTATTAAAAACGAGAAACTAGCTAATTGTCCTTTAACATAGATTAAATAACTCATTTTTAATAGTTTAATAACCGTATCTATTTAATTTTAATATTTAAGAAATTTGACTAAAATGATTTTTAATGAAGAAATATAAATGGCACATGCATTCTTACATATTACAATAGCATTAAAAACATTAGTCAGACGAATCTATATTTGACATTGGATACTCATCAAATTCACATTAATAACTTCCATAAATATTTTTTCTTAAAGAACATATTGCATGTGAAATCTGTCGAATAAGAGTAAATACAAACGTTTCAAGTTTCAACTTCAAGCGCTCTTTAGATGTTAATATTATAGTTGATACTTGCTAAAAAAAAATTAAGTATACTATTATCGAAGGTTTGAAACCGGTAAAAGAAGAGAACGAATATTCCCCTTTTTTTTAAAATAGCTTATCTATTTTTTAATTTATGATTGTTTCAAAATTATTATACCCGTTTTAAATATAAATAACTAAAATAAAATAACTTTTCATTTTTATTATTAAAAAGTTATAAAAAAAATTTGAACTAAAAAAGTATCCGATATTCTTAATGTAAGAACATAATGTGTAATCTAATAAAAAGATATTTTATTAATTGCACGTATCTCATTTCGACCGTTTTTTTGTTTTTCGATATTTTTTTAAGACGAAGTAAGTATAATACCTTAGATATGGAGGAAGTAATGGTGTCTTTAGAACAACTAATTGGTATAACAAAAATAATACAACTATAATTATAATATATGATATATTTATAAGATAGTTATAATATTAGAAAACTTTCATGATAAAAATATGGGTTAATGCACTTGAGGGTGACTCTACTATTTCAGATAATCCAATTGGATGATTGAACAAAAAAAAAATATAACCCTTTCATTATATTATCAAATAAAGTTTAAAATGATCACTCATGATTCAAAAAGAATTTAAATGTGTCACTTTTGCAACCTGTAACCGGCTAATAACAGGTAAAATTCATTTTATATTATATATATGTTTTTTATAGGTTACGATATGTACTTGTTTGACTATCTATTAAACTGTTTGACTTTTCTTAACTAATTTAATATCAACTTATGTGCTTAAACACTAGTAAACTTCTTCCCCACGAAATTCTCATTTCTTTATATTCCAATTCCAATCTTCCCCTAATCGGAAAAATCTCCCAACCACCGGGAAAAATGTCATCAACAGCAGTTCTCGATCCCAAACCACCACCAACTCTCCTCAACCCCTACACAACCGAAACCCTAACCGACACCGAAGACGACCTTTACACTCGTCTCAAAACCCTAGATCGTCAAATCGAATTCATCGAAATCCAGGAGGAATACATAAAAGACGAGCTCAAAAACCTCAAACGCGAACAACTCCGGTCACAGGAAGAGGTGAAACGGATTCAATCGGTGCCGCTTGTGATTGGACAGTTTATGGAAATGATTGATCAGAATAATGAAATTGTTGGATCGACTACGGGTTCGAATTACTATGTGAGGATATTGAGTACGCTTAATCGGGAGAATTTGAAGCCTTCAGCTTCAGTTGCGTTGTATAGGCATAGTAATGTGCTTGTGTAATCTCTTTTTGCTTTTTAATTGAATTTTATTTTCTAGTTTTATAACGGTATTATTTAACATTTATGCCCTCTGCTTTTGAATTTTATCTTATGACCTGCTGTAACAAGTCGTGGTGGGTCCCAATGATCCAAACAAACGGTTTTATAAAGTTAGGTGAATATTATATATTTTTTTTTTGTTCAATCACTCAATCGGATTATCTGAAATAGTAGAGTGACCCTCAAGTGCATTAACCCTAAAAATATTATTGGTTTTAGTCCGTACAATTTTCTTTACCCTCCATCCCATATTTACTGTTAGTCTCACATTTATTATATTATTTTGACTTTTAAGTCTTATTTTTCAACTTTTTTAAATAACTATATTTGTGTTATATATGATGAAAATTAAATATATTTAAAACTTAATTTATTTATATAATATTTATATAATATACATCAAAAATTATATAACACAAACAAAAATTATTTAAGATCCAAAAGAAAAAAGAAAAAAACTTAAAAAGTCAAAACATGACATAACTTTCGAAGGGTTACCTGTCATAGAATTGCTAGTCCGAATACATTTAGTTATAGAGTTTTTAAGCTATGTAATATTTGTCAATCCAGAACGTTACTTGTTATGAAAGACCAGGTATTTTCCTCTTATAATCATCATCGATATCTTATGTCAACATGTGAATCTGAACGACACGTGAATTGTTATGATGACACTTCAAACATTTGAGATTATAGTATGAATCAGTTAAAACCAATGGAAATTTTAATTATTTAATCACAAGAACAACTATGAATTTAGAAATAGCTATTGACGATGATTAACTAGAAATTGAATTATTAGACCACTCCCATCCGTAACACCAATAACACCATTTTTCGTTGCCACGTCACCATAACACCAACTTAACATAACACCACTAAACACCCCCATTCATAACACCAAAAATTGGGACCCACCACCTTTTCTTTTTTCATTTTCTTTCTTTTTCTCATATTATTTTTAAAACATTATTAATATTAATACAAAACAAAAATACAATATTTAAAAACCAAACCGACAACTATTAAAAATTAAACTCTTCCAAAAATGGAACCACACCGATCTACACCTAGGTGAGGATCTGTAGTGGATAAATAAGTTTATTTTGGGCTCAAGAGTCCAGTCCATCTAATTCCCCTACCCAATATAAAACCCCCCAATTCCCTTAATTTCTTCCAGTTTTTGCTTTCTAGGTTTTCTCCATCAATAATCGAAAAAAGGTAAATCGCTTATTTTCTCAAAACCAAGCCTTAACTAAATCCTTTAATGATAATCTATTAATCTACGTAATGTTGATTTAGCTTATTGATGTTTATTAATAAATTGTATGATTTGATTTCCCCTCAATTCTTTGATATATATATATATATATATATTAATAATCGAATTTAATGATTAAAAAAAAAAAAAAAAAAAGGAAAACGCGCGTTGCTGGAAGAACACCACCGCCGGAACGCCGGAAGAACGTCGTTGGCCCAGCCGTTAACGGCGTTCTCAGCGGTGGAAACGCCGTGGCGATGCTCCCGCTGGGAGTGGTTTAATACCGGTATGGTGGACTAGCACACATATAACTGTACCTTTACTATCTCACGTGACTTGCACACTTACTACATTTAGCTACCATTTACTATTCTTTAATTTTTTTAATGGCAAAATAAGGTAATTTAGATGGGTTAATATATTTAAGAGTTAATTACATGGGTTGTCCCTATGGTTTGCACCATTTTCACCAGTCGTCCCTATAACTTTTTTATTACACCACTCGTCCCTAAGTTTGATTTTTGTTGCTTCTAGAATCCCTATTTTGGATGTGCCGTTAAATGTACCGTTAAGTCAGTGACACGTGACTCACATGTGAGGGTATTTTCGTCATTTTAACTTTCTCTCTCCCAAGCCCCACAAAATCAATGTCACAAACAATCATCCCCAGAATCATCCGTTTAACTTAATTTTCTCACCCAAAATCAATTAAATTCATCACAATTTATTCATATACTTAATCAAAACAAAATTGCCAATAATTTAACCTACTACAGCTAAATCAATTCCAAATTTAAACATTACCCTGAATTAAACCCCTAAAAAAAAAAATCCAAAATCGATTAAAAAACACACAAAACAAAATGCTAATAGTATGTCGATCTTGAAGAACATTAAGAACAGGAGGATCTGAGAAAATAACAAATCCAAAGCCACGTGGACGACGGCGACGGGAGGTGGGGTACGGCGGCGAAAAAGGGAGGCGATGGGTGGTGTTTGTGGTGAGTGACGGCGGCGGAAAAGGGAGGCGGCGGGTGGTGTTTGTGGTGGATGACGGCGGCGGGTGATATGTCACGGATTCCGAGCTATTGGATGATTCTTCACTCATGGTGTGTTTGTGGTGGTGATACAAGAACGAGGCAACATGTTTCATGTAGAAGCTACTGTCAGAAAACAGAAAATAGTAGTACTCAATATAATCCAATTAAATAGCTTCATATATAATATAATCTTCACTGCAGCTATGAACAATTGATACCACAGTTCATTAGATCCAGTGAAAGTTAAAGGAAACATTGTTCTTTGTGAGAATGAATTTGTATTGATTTTGTATTGATTTGTATGAATTTGTGTTGATTTATTTTTCATTTATGAATTTGTATTGATTTTGTATTGATTTGTATGAATTATGGGGGATCTTGAAAAAATTAATTTGGGGTTTTGGTGATTTTGGTGATTTTGGGATGGGTAAAGTGAAGAGGGAGAGAGAATGCTAAAAGGACGAAAATACCCTCACGTGTCATTGACTTAACGGCCTTTTTAACGTCACGTCCATTTTAGGGACTCTGGAGGCAACAAATTTCAAACTTAGGTACCAGTGGTGTAATAAAAAAGTAATAGGGATGACGGATGAAAATGGTGCAAACCATAGGGACGAACCATGTAATTAACTCTATATTTAATTTCAGCGGTTATATCATACTGATCATGTCATCAAATATTATTTTCATCTTATAGCCTCTTAAAATACATAATTATATTATCTATTTAATTCCATCTCCACTTAAACGATAAACACAATTCTAACTTACTTATAAAATCGTTCAATTTGGACTATAATTTATGTTATTGTTATTCTAAAATCTCGTAACAAAAAAATATCAATATATATATATATATATATATATATATATATATATATATATATATATATATATATATATATATATATATATATAGGTATAATATGAAGTATCTTTTAAGATAACGTGCAACATAAAACAAAGAAGAATAGATAATTCTATATTATTCATCTCATATAGATATATATTTATAGATACAAAAAAACAAATCTTATAATAAAATACAACTATCATTATTTAATATTTTAGAGTCATACCGTAATTATTCATAACAATCCTTGCATTTTCACGTGACATTTTAAAGCCATTCCAGAGGGTAGAAGTGTAATTTGGAAATATAGAGGTGACTTGGACATTCCATTAGATTGCATTCGTATTTCGTATCATCTGCTTCACCCAAAACTGTAAGTCACCGACTCCTCTTATCCCCGTTTTCTTTTGTTTACATTAACTTTTATTGTTTTTTACTTTCTGAGTATTCGTTGTTATGAGTAAATTTTCCATAGATCACATTTTTCTTGGTCTACTTTATTGGTTATTATCATTATCATTTACAATCCACATTTGATCTAATTCGGTTTGAATGGATCAGTTAATAGTCATTAGAATTTATTGAAACTAATCCTTCTGAATTGGAACTTGATCAATCAACATTAAGTTGTGATACTCTTTTCGCTTTTCGGGTAACACGTTACATTGTTTATAAGCTAGATGGTGTAAATTTGTATGATCTTTAATATTTTGCTTATGTCCTATGCAATTGAGGTGATAACTAATCAACAATCGATGGTTCGCCGTTCATCATCTATGATACCCTTTGAGTTTTATCTTGTTTAAACTTTTTCGTGTTCATGCTATATTATTATTTTTAAGCAGAGCTCACAATATTGATAATGGATACTACCTTTGTTCCGCATCGGTGGACATATGATGTGTTTGTAAGCTTTAGAGGTGAAGATGTCCGTAAAAGCTTCATGGATCATCTATTCAAAGATTTCAAGCAAAAAGGAATTTATGCTTTTAGAGATGATAACGAATTGCTTAGAGGTGAAGCGATATCTCCTCAACTTTACAAAGCTATTGAAGGATCAAGGTTTTTGATTGTTATATTCTCCAAAAATTATGCTTCTTCGTCATGGTCTTTGAGGGAACTTGTGAAAATCCTCGAATGTAAGAATATGGGAAATCGCAAACACCACATTCAAGTAATCTTTTATGATGTCAAGCCTGATATGGTGAGAAACCAAACTGAGAGCTATGCAGAAGCATTTAAAAGACATGAATTTGTAAATACAACAGAAGTGGCTAAATGGAAGGAAGCTTTGTTCTTGGCAGCCAATATATCTGGAAGGGATCTAGATGGAGAAGCAAACGGGTAATTTGTTCTTTACTGCTATAATTTTTGTTTTTATTTTTTCGTTTGAGTTATCGAGGGGCTATGTAATTCACTATCAAAATTCACTCCAAACATTTGCCCGGGGGGCTTGTTTACAGGTACGAGTCTAAGCTCATTGATGGCATCTCCAAAGAAATTCTTCAAAAGTTATGTAATGGACCCATGAATGTTGGGGAGAACCTAGTAGGGATAGACGCCCATGTAAAGAAAATTAACTTGTTACGCTTCGTTGGGTGTAACAAAGTTCACATGATTGGTATATGTGGTATAGGTGGCATAGGAAAAACAACCCTTGCTAAAGCTATTTTTAACTTGATGTGCATACACTTTGAGGAATATAGTTTTTTGGATGATGTCCAAGGAGCCACAAAACGGTATGGTCTAAATCACATCATTAAGCAACTTATAGACGACATTATGCCAACACAAGCTGTAAACATATCGAATATTAATCAAGGAATTACGATATTAAGACGGATGTTAACATCCAAGCGTATCTTGCTTGTTGTTGATGATGTCGGTCATTTGGACCAGCTACAAGCTTTAGTAGGGTCACGTCGTTGGTTTTATCCAGGAAGTTTGATTATTATCACTTGTAAAGACAAACAGTTACTAAATTCTTTTAAAGTGGATGAAACTTATGAGATGGAATTTTTAAATGATAGTGAATCTCTTGAGCTCTTTACTTCGCATGCCTTTTGTGAAAAAAAAACTTCCGAGGAATTCAAAGAGCTTACTGATCGGGTGGTACAATATGTGCAAGGCCATCCGTTAGCACTCATAGTCCTGGGTAATTTTTTGTATAATAAAACATTGCTTGAGTGGAAAAGCGAACTGGATAGACTTCGATTATATCCCAACACAGAGATACAACGGGTGCTTCAGTTAAGTTTTAATGGACTCGACATTGATCAGAAAGGTATCTTCCTTGACATTGCAAGTTCGTTTGTTGGCGAAAATAAAGATTTAGTAGTAAGTGTTCTTGATAGTTGTAATTTTTTTGCTGATACAAATATCAGAGTTCTAGTTGATAAATCATTAGTCACAATTTCTAGCACTATGTCACTTCAAATGCACGGCTTGATTCAAACAATGGCTAGGGAGATTGTACGAGAAGAATCTAACAAGCCCGGGTTTCGAAGCAGATTGTGGATTCCATCAGAAGTTCATGATGTATTGAGTAAAAATAAGGTAAAGAGCAAAAAATAAGTTACCTTTTGCTGCATAACTACATTTAAGTATAAAAGAATTGCATATGTTCCTTTTTTCCATAACGACGTTACATGTTTCTCGTACTATACTTACAATACAATGATGTTTTCTTTTATGTCTAGGTAACACCAGCAATTGAAGTTCTAGTCCTTTTGCTACAGAAATCTTGTCAGAAAGTTCACATAGATTGTAAATCTTTCGCAAGTATGACTAATTTGCG
Source organism: Senecio squalidus (assembly GCA_910822075.1). Lineage (NCBI taxonomy): Eukaryota > Viridiplantae > Streptophyta > Magnoliopsida > Asterales > Asteraceae > Senecio > Senecio squalidus. The sequence continues at coordinate 19,428,540 of CAJVGC010000590.1, forward strand.
TATCCTCAAAATTTGTGATCTGGAATTGGATAACTTTGAGCATACATCTGAGTTGGAGGTAGATAATGACGCTAAGGTGAACTACTCAGGAAATTTGGAATTTTTGTCCAATGAATTACGCTTGCTTTATTGGCATAGATACCCTTTCAAGTCGCTACCATCAGATTTTTATCCAGAAAACATTGTTTCCATCGACATGTCTTACAGCTACATCAAAAATCTTTGGACAACACCTATGGTATTTACTTGTTCCTAAATTAACCTCTCCTTTTTATCTAGAATTTTTCAAAAGATAAGTATATATACACAAAGTAAAACATAAAAAAGGATCACAAAAGTTGGGAAATTTGCTCTCATATTTATGATCTAATTGTTTTCCTTCCTATTCTTGATGTCAGCGTTTCAAAAGATTGAAACTAATGAAGCTTAGGCACTGTCGTAACCTTGAAAATACCCCCGACTTCACAGAGATAACAAATCTTGAGGAGCTAATTCTTGAAGGTTGTGTAAATTTGCTTGAAGTCCATGCATCAATTGGAATGCTCAGGAGGCTTGTTGTCTTGAATATGAGGAACTGTTTACATCTTAGAAGGTTCCCGTGCCTAACTGAATCATATTCCCTGGAAGTTCTGATTCTCTCTGGGTGCTTAAACATGGACAAACCACCTAACGTCTTCGGAATGCCTCAAAAACATGGTGGAGCTTTATGTTGATAGATCAGCCATAAAGGAACTTCCTTCTTTTCAATCATCTTCGAGAAACATTCAAGCTCATTCAATTAGGAAACATGAGGGAACCCGATCAAGATGGTGGACTTCAACCTTTAGTCCTTCGTTTTTACTAAGAAAATTGTGTCATCCCTCCAGTTTGGCATTACCTTCATTGTCAGGTTTATGTATGTTAAAGCATCTAGATGTTTGCCATTGTAATATCTCAGAACTGAACCTAGACAGCATTGGTGGTTTATGATATCTACAACATCTAAACTTGAGTGGCAACAATTTTACTAGCTTGCCTTCAAATTTGAGTCAACTTTCTAAACTTTCAATGCTTGGACTTGTTGGTTGCAAGAAGCTCGAAGTGTTGCCAGTACTGTTGTATATTGGGGATTTCGATACTGGATTTTGAGAGTCGTGATTTCACTTTCAGATCAAAGTATTTCGATGGTACTTGATATCGCTCATTTATACGAGTATTTCATAGCGATATTTGTTATGTTTTGTGTCCCAAACGTAATGGATAGATCCCGTATTGCTTATATTTTGTGTAAAGTGTGTTTTATAGGTTTTAGTTATGTTTGGAGTTATTGGAGGTGATTTGGGACTAAAAGGAGCTAAGCAAAACAAGTTGGGAATCAAAATGTCTAATCCTGCGGCGCAAGTAATTCAACTGCGGCGCAACTGGTTGACACAAAGTTTATGGAGCTTGCTGAAGTCGAGTTGCGGCGCAAGACCTATGTGTTGCGGCGCAAGAGTCTCACGTATCTGGCAAAACAATTATGTGAATTGCGGCGCAAGTAATTCAATTGCGGCGCAACTCACGGTGCTGGCAGTTACAATTTTATTCTTTAATCCTAATTAAGTGGAAACCCAAGAGTTAGTGGGGCACTTACTTATGAACGAAATTCTGGACAAATACATTATTAGAATCATCATATCATCAGTCTTTTTGAGCATCAAGTAGCAAGGAGAATCAAGAACACTTTTGATAATCGTTATTTCCATTGAACAATCGTTACTTCAATTTCCGTTTTGTTAATTTGGGGATACTTGGAACTTATTTTCCAGCTTTTGGTATTGAATCTTTTATCATTCTATTTACAATTCGAAGTATGTCTTTTACATATTTGATTGTGTTTGTTATAATTATGAGTAGCTAATTTCTCAATACGTTTGCTTGGATTATGTGATGTTTATGTGTTAGGTTTTGGGTGTGAAAATCGATTGATGTGTAGAGGTTAATTGGGGATCCGTTTGGGTTAATAACTTAATTATCTTGCTAAAATTGTTTATACTCTTGTTTGGTAATCTAAAAACGGGTATTCGAAAGGAATCCGTAATTTTTACTAAAATAGGAACGAATTAATCGGCCGGTCTTTAGTTGATTATAAGTAAATGATATTCGAAAGGAATCATTAACAACAATTTTTACAAGTAGATATTAACACAAACGCTAGCTACTAAATTAAGAGAAATCGGTTTAGGAGTTAGTAAGCTATTCGAAAGGAAGCTTATAAATTAATTCTCACATATCGGCTTGAAACTTTATGCACAATTACTTGAGGTGTTAACGGTATTCGAAAGGAATCGTTGCATGGTTAGGTAATTGGAGAAATCCGGTATTCGAAAGGAACTTAGGATTTTACATTAGAAGTTTATCGACATTTTCACACCTAGAAATAATACATATTCGTAAACGGTCCAAGCAAGCGTCTTTTTATCCATATTTGAATTCTTAAATATTTTTATCGTTATTATAAGCAAGTCTTCATTAAGACTAAAACCAACTTGTTACCTGTTACGTGTTTTTATAAACTAATATTTTCAACTATAAATAGTCCCTGTGTTCGAACCCGATATTTGCTAATACTATTTTACAACTGACAAGGGTACACTGCCCGTGTCGTAATCTAGTAAAGGTTAATTTTCGGAAAACTAGATTTTTCACATCAAGTTTTTGGCGCCGCTGCCGGGGACTTGATTTAGTTGAAGTTTTTAGTTTATTGTTTGATTTTTCACGGGTATTTTTGTTTTTGTTGTGATTTTCAGGATTATTGATTGTGGATGTACACGAGATCCCAAGGGAAACAAGTGCAAAGTCCTCTTTCGGATCCGGAAAAACTTTTGAGGAAACGAGGTTTAGGAGCAGTCGCGTCGGTAATTTATAGTGAGAACGAATCTTCAGAATCGGAGGAAGTAGAAGTTGTTTTTGAAGAAGAAATGGCAGGAAATGGGGAAGATGGTGGAGCAAATGGTGGGCGAATTATTGACCCACCCCATCCTTTTGACATACCGATGATCAATAGGAATAGGGTAGTACCACAAACGAATGGGTCGGCCATTGTAGCACCGGAGTTGGGGGTCGATTTTTCCGTTAAAGGGCATCATTTAAAAATGATTCAAGATAGCACTTTTGACGGACATTTCAAGTCCGACCCGCACAAGCATGTGGCGCATTATATGGAGGTATGCAAAATGTTCCGATATGGAGCGGGTCAAGAAGAAAGCGTTATGCTAAGTTTGTTTCCATCGTCTCTCACGGGAGAGGCGAAGACATGGTTTAATGAGTTGGAGCCGGGTACAATCGAAACTTGGGAAGATATGAGAGAGATCTTTGTGACGAGATTTTTCCCACCCATTTTGCGTAGGAAGCTATTGAACCAAATCCGTTCTTTTCAACAATGGGATAACGAGACCATAACGGATGCTTGGATTAGGCTTAAGGAATTGTTGAGGAATTGCCATGGGCATGATTTGGATAAAGATGAAGTTATTGATATCTTCTACTATAGTTTGGATAGTCGTTCTCAACACGACTTGGATTTAGCGGGTGGTGGTAGTTTCTTATACAAATCACCGAATGAGGCGCACCGAATGATGGAAGACCAAGTTCAAGCTCGAATTGCTAGGGATCGAGTTACTAGGAATAGGAGAGTAAGGGGAACGGTCAACCAAGTCGAAGAAGGAGGTAGTAGTGGTAGTAACAAGGAAGTGGTGAACGAGATTAAAGCTTTGGGTGATGAAATGAAAAACCGAATGGGTCGTTTGGAAAAAGATGTCCACTTAGTGAAGAATGGTTGCGGGAAATGTGGAGGCCCACATTACACGGATGATTGTGAGCCGAAAACCGAGGAAGCAAACTATGCCAACTACGGGTATCAAAACCGGGGAAATAGTGGGTATGGAAATCAGAATCGGGGGAATAGAAATGAGGCGCGTTTCCAACCCAACCAATCGAAACAAAAGGAGGATAATAACGAGCAGAATTTTGAGGAAATGATGAAGGAGTTTGTCTATTCCCAAAAGGCAACTAACGACTTAATGGCTAACTCAATGAAGGGATTCACCGCAAAATGGGAGCAAAGCCAAAGGAACACCCAAGCTAACATGCAAGACTTGGAACGAAAATTTGAAAGATTAAGTGAAAAATTCTCAAACCGACCAACGGGTCAAATGCCAAGTTCAACCCAACCAAACCCGAGGCAAAATCAAAACAACAATGGAGGATCATCAAATCAAGGATCAAAATATGTACCACCTAACAACCGGGATGAGCATGTAAACGTTGTGGAGACTAGGTCTGGACCTAAGTATGGGGGGAACCGAGAATTGGTGCTGAACAAGGACAAAACGGGAAATTCAGCTGAAAATCTCTTGTTGCGCCGCAACAAGGAGGAGTTGCGCCGCAACTCGTCTTCAGTGGCGAACCCAATTGTCAATGACCAACCATTTGCGCCGCAAGAGCCTTTAGTTGCGCCGCAACAGGAGCAGAAACAGAACCGTGAACCCATAGATAGTGATTCGGACGACGAGGAAGAGATAGAAATGGAGTCGAGGCCTGGGAAGGAACCAATGGGGGCTAACAAAGAAAAAGAATTGGAAATCGAAACAAAAGGGCCATACAAGCCACATATCCCATATCCGCATAGACTTCGAAAAGAAAAGAAAAAGGAACAATACGGTAAATTCATCGAGTTAATGAAAACTGTTAAGATTAATGTTCCTTTAGTTGATCTTATTGCAGGTATGCCGAATTATGCAAAATTCATGAAGGAGCTCGTGAGCGGGAAGGGTGATTACATGGAGAAAATCACCGCGTTTCTAAATGCCGAATGTTCGGCGATTGTGAAGAGGTCTATCCCACCGAAACTTGAAGACCCAGGAAGTTTTCTATTGACTTGCACTTTTAACGATACATTTACTTTTAGTGCATTAGCGGACTTAGGGGAAAGCATTAACTTAATGCCCAACTCTATTTACACTAAACTGTCTTCAAATGCTTTAACCCCAACACGTATGAGCATAAGATTGGCCGATCGATCTTATCAATATCCATTGGGTATTGCCGAAAATATGCTTATACGGGTTGGAGAATTTTTATATCCCGTGGATTTTGTAATTCTCGAGATGGAGGAGGATGAAAAAGTTCCTCTCATTTTGGGTAGACCATTTTTAAACACCGCGGATGCTATAATCCGGGTTAGGGATACCGAAATTTCTTTGGGTTTGTGTAACACTTGGATCTAAAACACACTAAATTTTTTTTTTTTTTTTTTTTTTATAACGAAAAACATTCTACAATATATACAATGTTTAACCAAAATGGAAGTTATTGTTTACTTCTACTAAAATAAGATTTTAACATGTTTAGAGCGGAAGCTCGTTACAAAAGATTTAACTTCTTTTCTAGGTCCCCATTCATTCCTCCTTTACTTGCCTTGCAAATTCGAGATCCTTTTTACCTACAAACATAACAATCAATAATTTACATTAGCATTAAGCTAGTTAGTATACTTATTAACATGGTGATACATCTCCAAGACTATTCAAAGTCTTTCTACATATCCTCGCGGTATAGAATTATAGCTAACTCTACTCTTTCTCGACTAATGAAAGTCGATTCTACTTCTCCTTGACACATAAATGTCTTCTCCATTCTTCTCTATCATAATAATAAGTTAATATATCATTTCTCTACTTAAACTACCTTAAAATACACTAAAAACTGGCCTAGGGGCATAGGCGACGCATTCAACATGACAAATCAACGCATTCGCCGCTGGGCTCCGAATGCCTCGCCATTCAAACAACAGGCGACGCATTCGGGCGAATGCCTCGCCATTCATCGACGCATTCGGGCGAATGCCTCGCCATTCAAACAACAGGCGAAGCATTCGGGCTCATTCTGGCTGATTTTCGTTTTCAAACATTTTCTGCACTTACATGTTAGTTTACTCCACTTTAAACCTTATTTCCGCTAACTATACCAACTATAACTTGAAATAACTTACCTAACAAATCTTTAATCCACTAATGCAAACTTCCAACACTAAATCAATAAGAAAATGAGTCTAGTATACTCACCTTGATGTCGAATTACTTTTACTATCTTTACGTTGCTTTCCCCTTGCCTTTATCTTTCAAATCTGAGTTACAAGGTCAAAATACTAAAACTTCAATACTCGTAACAACATAACTAACAACTTTATCATACATTCTCTTCAAAATCTAAACATTATCTTGTTTATTTATTTTCTATCCAACGTGCCATTATTAGGGTCTTTTGACCCGTTAGGCTTTAGACTTACATAAAAACATTCTAATTACCATCTACCATTTACACACATAAAAATGTATAAATTCTTTCTTTCCTTAACATCCTTCTACCCATTGCCACTCCTTGGGTCATTTGACCCGTTTGGTAACACCAACTAGTGAAATCATAACACCATATTCTATCTTCTTCATAAAACTAAAACATACAATTCTAACATTAAATTAACATACACATATGTTTAAATTAACAATTTCCAAGATTATCCCCAATTTATAAAAAACCTAATTTTTACCAATTAAGCATTTCTACTCTTCAATTAAACATTCAATTGATATTATAACACATAATATAAACTCAAATTCATCAAATAATAACAAGGACATACATAAATTTACCTTCTTCACTCCAATATCAAATTAGCTAGAGTGCTCTATCTTCTATTCTTGATTCCTTATTATTATCTTCACTAATCTAATACAATTTGAGTAATTTTTAACACTTTTCCTTGCTTATCTCTCAAGAACACACACACAACACATATCAAAACACCTACAAATTTCTGCACATGACACCTCATAAGCTTACTTGTCATATTTTCGAAATTTACACTTTTAGTCCCTCTATTTCTCAAATCTTTCTAATTTACTACCATCACTAGAATTATTACTAATTAAGTCCTTTTCTAACTAATATCAACTATCTTTCTTACAATTCTAGTCCTTTACTTATAAAACTTCTCAAATAACACAAATATAAAACATTTATTTTATAAACAAATACATACTTACGAAATATTTAGATTTCTGAAAACCGGGATGTTACAGTTTGGGTGACGAAAGGGCAACATTTTCTCTAAATCAAGCAATGAAACATTCTTATTCTACTGATGAATCTTGTTTTAGAATTGATGTTATAGATGAAGCAGATTATGACCTCGATTGGGAAGGCATTTTGGAAGAGGAAGCGGAAATGGAAATGTTGAATTCCATTGTTAAAGAAGAGGCGAATGAAGAGGAAAGCTCAAATGAAGTGAAGGAGTTGGTAGTTAACGACGGGGCGAGGATCAAGACATCTATTGAAGATCCCCCGAAGGATTTGGAGCTCAAACAGTTGCCGTAACATCTAGAATACGCGTTTCTAGAGGGTAATTCTAGTCTCCCTGTTATTATCTCGTCTTCACTTTTGGAAGACGAGAAGGTTAAATTACTAACAATCCTTAAAAGCCATAAAAAGGCTTTTGCTTGGCCCATTTCTGATATTCCGGGTATAAGTTCTGATTTTTGTAAACATAAAATCAACTTTTTAGATGATGTAAAACCCGTTGTCCAACGACAACGGAGACTTAACCCGAATATGCAAGATGTGGTCAAAAAGGAAATTGTCAAGCTCTTGGATGCAGGTATTATTTACCCGATAGCGGATAGCCCTTGGGTTAGTCCGGTCCATTGTGTACCCAAGAAAGGAGGAATGACCGTGGTGTTGAATGAAAAGAACGAGTTGGTACCTACGAGAACAGTGACGGGATGGAGGGTTTGTATCGATTATAGGAGGTTGAATGAGGCGACCCGAAAGGATCATTTTCCATTTCCATTTATGGATCAAATGATAGAAAGGTTGGCGGAAAACGAGTTTTATTGTTTTCTCGATGGTTTCTCGGGTTATTTTCAAATTCCAATTGATCCCGAGGACGAAGAGAAAACAACTTTTACTTGTCCTTTCGGTACCTTTGCTTATAGACGGATGCCATTCGGGTTGTGTAATGCACCGGGAACATTTCAGAGGTGTATGATGGCGATTTTTCATAATATGGTAGAGAACTCCATGGAAGTTTTTATGGACGATTTTTCAGTCTATGGGAGTTCATTTGATGGTTGTTTAGCGAGTTTAGATAAGATGCTAGCACGGTGTGAAGAAACAAACTTGGTGCTTAATTGGGAAAAATGCCATTTCATGGTGAAGGAAGGAATAGTATTGGGGCACAAAATTTCTAAGGCGGGAATTGAGGTTGATAGAGCTAAGATAGAAGTAATAGCAAAGTTACCACCTCCAACGAACGAGAAATCAGTTAGAAGCTTTCTAGGACACGCGGGGTTTTATAGGCGGTTTATTAAGGACTTTTCAAAGATAACTAGGCCGATGACCCGTTTGTTAGAGAAGGATACGAAGTTCGAATTTTCGGAGGATTGTATTAAGGCATTTGAATTGTTGAAGGAAAGATTGACGAACACACCCATTCTAGTCTAGCCAAATTGGGATCTTCCCTTTGAGTTGATGTGTGATGCTAGCAACTTTGCGGTAGGAGCGGTATTGGGTCAACGAATTGACAAACACTTTCGACCCATTTATTTTGCTAGCAAGACTCTAAATGAAGCTCAGCAAAATTACACTACTACCGAGAAAGAGTTACTAGCGGTAGTGTTTGCTTTCGATAAATTTAGATCATACTTGGTATTGAGTAAGACGGTAGTTTTCACGGATCACTCGGCCTTGAAGTTTTTGTTTTCAAAGTTAGATGCGAAGCCGAGATTGATTAGGTGGATATTATTACTTCAAGAATTTGATGTGGAGATTCAAGACAAGAGGGGTAGAGAAAATGTGGTGGCGGATCATTTGAGCCGTTTGGAGAATCCGAGTCTTGGAGCTTTGAATGAGGAGGATATTCGAGACACCTTTCCGGATGAAAGGTTGGCATTTGTTGGAAAAGCGTTTGGTGAACGGGGTCCTTGGTACGCCGACATAGCCAATTATTTAGCGGGTGGAGTTGTTAGTAGATTGCTTACTTATCAACAACGGAAAAAGCTATTTTCGGATGCCAAGTATTATTTTTGGGAGGAACCATTTTTGTTTAGGATGTGTGCCGATGGCATGGTGAGAAGGTGTGTTTATGGAGCCGATACGAGGCGAATTCTCGATGAATGTCACCATGGTCCAACGGGAGGGCATTATGGTCCATCCGTGACGGGAAAGAAGGTGTTTGATGCGGGTTTCTATTGGCCCACTATTTTTAAAGAGGCACACACCTTAGTGAGGACATGTGATTCGTGTCAAAGGCAAGGTACGGTTACAAAACGAGACGAGATGCCGCAACAAAGTATACAAGTGTGCGAGGTTTTTGACATTTGGGGAATTGATTTCATGGGGCCATTTAAACCGTCGAATAGAAATGTCTACATTTTGGTGGCGGTGGATTATGTATCTAAATGGGTCGAGGCAAAGGCACTACCTACTAATAATGCTAACGTTGTTATTGACTTTTTACGAAGTTTATTTTGTAGGTTTGGCATGCCAAAAGCTTTGATAAGTGATCGGGGAACCCATTTTGCAAACGCCCAAATGGAGAAAGTTTTGAAGAAATATGGGGTACAACACCGGTTTTCGACTTCCTACCACCCTCAAACAAGTGGGCAAGTCGAAAACACTAATCGGGCGATTAAACGGATTTTGGAAAAGACGGTCAACAACAACCCGTCTTTGTGGTCAAAGAAACTAGATGAAGCATTATGGGCGTTTAGGACCGCTTACAAGACTCCGATTGGGACCACCCCGTTCAAGATGCTATATGGGAAAACGTGTCATTTACCCATGGAGATAGAGCATAAGGCGTATTGGGCGCTGAAGGAATGTAGCATGGACTTAATAGCTAGTGGTGAAACCAGATTTCTACAACTCCACGAGTTGGATGAATTGAGGTGGAACGCGTATGAGAATTCCGCTCTTTATAAAGCGAGGACGAAGATGGTTTACGACTTAAAAATTCGGAGGAAAGAGTTTAAGGAAGGAGATAAGGTGCTTTTATTCCAATCGAAATACAAGTTTAAAGCACCTAAGTTGAGATCAAAGTGGACGGGTCCGTATTTGGTGAGACGGGTCTTTTCGGGTGGATATGTGGAGCTAGAAACGGATGATGGCGGATCATTTATCGTTAATGGTCAAAGGGTCAAACTTTATCGGGAGGAAGATGAGGAGAACAATATGACATTGGAGGATGGGTTTTACCCGTTCTAGGTTCTCGGCACAACGAGGAGTCAAGCTAATGACTCGAGGAAAAAAACGAGCACTTTCGGATTAAACCCCGGTTTGTTGTATCATTTCTCTTTTATTTTCTCTTATTTTGATTACTTTTGCTGTTTTTAGTTATTTTAGTAATTTCGGAGTTAACTAGTTTTAATTTAGTTTAAGTGTTTAAGTAATTTAGGAAGTAAAACGAGAAAAAATGCTGTAGCTCTCTTCTTGCGCCGCAAGAGGAGGGAGTTGCGCCGCAAGTGAGGTTCAGTGGCGTGGGGTAATTTTGGTGTCAACCAGTTGCGCCGCAGGACTATCCTCTTGCGCCGCAAGACTATCAGGTTTACAAAAAAAAAAAAAAAAAAAATTTCTTATCCTTTTAAACCCTCACCACCGAGACTTTTCTTTTCTTTTCTCCAAACACTCGCGGCGCAAAAGCAGAAACACACACATCCAAGGATTTCGATTTTCTTTCACATTTTTTCTCAAATCCAATCATTTAACGACATGGGAAGATCGGTATGTTGTTTCTTATGTTTAATTTCTTCAATTTAGTTTAATTAGGGTTCTTGATTTGCAATTGATTTGGGGGAAAAGTTAAATTAGGGTTCTTTAGTAGTAACTTTAGTTAATTAAGATAAGTTTTAGCCTAATATCGTTTAGCTTTAGGATTTTTAGCCATGTTGATGCAGAATATCGCCCAGAAAACACCCACTTGCGCCGCAAGAGGGAACAGTTGCGGCGCAAGAAGAGCTTCAGACCTGACATTTTTTTTTTTTAAAAAAAAAAAAAAAAAAAAAAAAAAGAGAGAGTAGTTTGTGTTATTTTGTTTCTTTTATTCTAACAATTGTAGTTTGTTTTGTCTTTGTTTTTGTTTGTTTTTGTAGGGCAAACGTCAAGCGGTTGAGGAACCGGAAGTAGTAGAATCATCCAATTCTCATCGAGTGACCCGCCCACCGGTTCCATCCACTGAATCAATGGTGATGCGACAGGAAACGCACCCTTGGCTCAAATGGACAGGGTGTACGGCTAATGAGAAGATAAGGTTTAACAACAACTTGGCCTTACTTCAGGATAAAGCGGTTCATCCCCCGAAGTTCTTGGAATGGGGTATGCTCGACAATTTGGGAATAACTGCAGAATTGAACCCTTTCCTGACTACTCGGTTTGTAAACCTTTTGAGGTGGAAGTATGGAAGAAAGGATTCAGTGTCCGAGAAAGCATTTACCGAGAATTGTGTCTCGAGTTTTACTCCACCTTGACAGTTGACCCGGTCCCGGATAGTAGTAAAGAGGTTTACGATGCGAAGATCATCAAGTTTAGGTTAGGGGGAAAGCTCATGAGGTCACCCTACCACAGTTTGGTTTCTTGACGGGTTTATTCACTGAAGCTGAATATTTGGATAAACCCAATATGAAGGATTATATTGTTAAGGGAAGTTGGAATTGGAATGCAATTCGGAATAGAAAAGATAATGTTTGGTTTGATTTGTCCGGATATAGGCCTTACACCTCCACCAATAAAGCGAACAATCTCACGGATCCAATATTAAGAGTGCTTGAAAAAGGAATCTCCAATTCATTCTTGCACCGCTTTCAGCATCAGGATAAAGTGTATCTTGATGATTTGTGGCTGTTGTATTTCTTCGCTAAAAGGGACCCTACAAAGTATGTGAATGCCCCGTGGGCACTGGCTGAGTATATGCACGAGAAAGGGTCGGGACGACAAGCCGCGGGTCCTATGGTTTGTGGACACTTTATTACGAGGATAGCAAAGACTTTGGGTGTTCTGACCCAGGCGGGAATTCAAAAATGCAGCCCACCAGTTGGTTGGAAGATGGTTACAATGAATGACTTGTTTCGGGCTAAAATTATAACCAAAAACAAAATTTATGTTGGTAATGTGCAGGAGGAAGAGGGTGACGAAGCTGAGGAAGAGAACGAGGAGGAAGAGGGTAACGCGAACGCGGCGGGAGCAGTCCCACCACCATTTGGTCCTTTTGATTTCAATCCCATGATGCACGAGATGTATAGGATTGGGCGCCAAGTGGACGAGACACATGCTGATGTTCATCACATTAGGACCGAGGTTCATCAGATCAGGACGGAGGTTGATAGGACCCGCTCGGATGTTCACCAGTTTGGGGATTACACGCAGTATCACATGGCACGATACCAGCCATATGACCACTTCTCAATACCATGCGCAGAATCCCGAGGCAGCAAGTGGGTGGACTGAGTACAACCCACCTCCCATGTTCAACCCGTTTCCCCCTCACGATGAAGAGTGATTGCAGTGAAGAAGCCGCTTGTGGGGCTTATTTGTTTGTTGTTGTACTTTGTGATGTTGAACTATTTACTTTTCAGTTGTGTCGGGTCGTGTTTGGAACTATTTTATTTTCCGTTGCTTAGGATTTTTATTATTATGCTAATGAACTTGTTTGTCTATGTGTTTGGATCTTACCAAGACTGGCATTAAGTTCAGCACGTGCGGAGTCGATTCAAAAATCATGCCACATCCTACGATACTCGCACGGTTTTATCTTTCTTTCTTTCTTTTATTTTTGTATTTTTAGTTTTATTTTAATTTCCCTTAGGTCAGTTAGTTTTTATTTTGATGGAACACATTAGGGACAATGTGTTATTCAAGTATGGGGGGTTAGTCGGGAAATTAGTTAGTTTTGTCCCCCATATCCATTACGTTATTTTAGTCCCATTTGAGTCTTTTAGAAAAAAAAAAAAAAAAAAAAAAAAAAAAAAAAAAACGCTTAAATGTAGTTAGGGAAAATGATAGGGGCTTGTATATTTAACTTTATTCCGGTACATTAACGTGAAATTGCTTAGGAACATCTTTAGTTAATAAAATACTTGTAAATAAGAGTTTAGGTTTTCTAATTTTAGTTCCTTAAGTTTCCCTGAAAAATCAAAAAGATAGATAATCGCTAGATACCCTTAGTACCGAGCCCTTTTAGACCTTGCACCCTTTCGGGGGTAGTTGGGGAATCCTAGTATTACTTAAGCCCTTGGAGAATTAGAGGCGAAGAAAAAGGCCATAGGTCTTTCCCGTCAACAAATTTGAACTCATCCTCACTATAACGAAGACTCAAATCCCGTTATATTTGTTCACTTCAAAGAAAACATATAATAATAAATCTATAGTATTTGAAGTGAACGAAAGTGAGAGGCAAGGATGTAGACTAACCAAATAATTCTCAAAAGAAAGAAGTACTCAAATGAAGAAAATGCTTAGTGATATTTTAAGGGTTCCCCCGAAAGTAAGGCGTAAGGGGTCGGCTGTAATGGCTGATCGCTCTAACTTCGGTTGGAGAGTGAGGACTAAGGGGGGTGATTATCTTGACATATCTAAACTAGGGGAAGAATTAGGAATTAATATTAGTAAATTGCGGTTTTTGTTTACTTAAGTAATTTAGTAGCTTTAGATGTTTGTAGTCGGTTTTACGATCTAGCAATTTCACGCAAATCTTTATTTCTAACACCGGAATTTAATTAAATGTTTGAGCCCGTGATTCCCTAATTTTTCTTAAGTTGTATGTTTTGTAAAATGGTTAGTAGGTTTGAGTCGGATTTGCTTAGGGACAAGCAAATGTTTAAGTATGGGGGGTTTGATATCGCTCATTTATACGAGTATTTCATAGCGATATTTGTTATGTTTTATGTCCCAAACGTAATAAAGTGTGTTTTATAGGTTTTAGTTATGTTGGAGTTATTGGAGGTGATTTGGGACTAAAAGGAGCTAAGCAAAACAAGTTGGGAATCAAAATGTCTAATCCTGCGCGCAAGTAATTCAACTGCGGCGCAACTGGTTGACACAAAGTTTATGGAGCTTGCTGAAGTCGAGTTGCGGCGCAAGACCTATATGTTGCGGCGCAAGAGTCTCACGTATCTGGCAAAACAATTATGTGAATTGCGGCGCAAGTAATTCAATTGCGGCGCAACTCACGGTGCTGGCAGTTACAATTTTATTCTTTAATCCTAATTAAGTGGAAACCCAAGAGTTAGTGGGCACTTACTTATGAACGAAATTCTGGACAAATACATTATTAGAATCATCATATCATCAGTCTTTTTGAGCATCAAGTAGCAAGGAGAATCAAGAACACTTTGATAATCGTTATTTCCATTGAACAATCGTTACTTCAATTTCCGTTTTGTTAATTTGGGGATACTTGGAACTTATTTTCCAGCTTTTGCTATTGAATCTTTTATCATTCTATTTACAATTCGAAGTATGTCTTTTACATATTTGATTGTGTTTGTTATAATTATGAGTAGCTAATTTCTCAATACGTTTGCTTGGATTATGTGATGTTTATGTGTTAGGTTTTGGGTGTGAAAATCGATTGATGTGTAGAGGTTAATTGGGGATCCGTTTGGGTTAATAACTTAATTATCTTGCTAAAATTGTTTATACTCTTGTTTGGTAATCTAAAACGGGTATTCGAAAGGAATCCGTAATTTTTACTAAAATAGGAACGAATTAATCGGCCGGTCTTTAGTTGATTATAAGTAAATGATATTCGAAAGGAATCATTAACAACAATTTTTACAAGTAGATATTAACACAAACGCTAGCTACTAAATTAAGAGAAATCGGTTTAGGAGTTAGTAAGCTATTCGAAAGGAAGCTTATAAATTAATTCTCACATATCGGCTTGAAACTTTATGCACAATTTAACGGTATTCGAAAGGAATCGTTGCATGGTTAGGTAATTGGAGAAATCCGGTATTCGAAAGGAACTTAGGATTTTACATTAGAAGTTTATCGACATTTTCACACCTAGAAATAACACATATTCGTAAACGGTCCAAGCAAGCGTCTTTTTATCCATATTTGAATTCTTAAATATTTTTATCGTTATTATAAGCAAGTCTTCATTAAGACTAAAACCAACTTGTTACCTGTTACGTGTTTTTATAAACTAATATTTTCAACTATAAATAGTCCCTGTGTTCGAACCCGATATTTGCTAATACTATTTTACAACTGACAAGGGTACACTGCCCGTGTCGTAATCTAGAAAAGGTTAATTTTCGGAAAACTAGATTTTTCACATCAGTACTATCGAAATCTTCAATCGGATAAAACTCAAAATTAAGAACAACGAATCTGTGAAATATTTTTTGTGTAGAATGAATGTCCACGTACCAGTAAATGTTATTAACCAACAAGGAGAAAACTGCCAAGCAGTTTTCTCAAAACTGAATAGGTCAAATTCGGGTATGGATTTCGGGTCAAAACCGAATCCATAAAATAGGGTTAAAACTGGGTCAGACACATTTTTATTATAACCCCAGCCAGGGGCTCTGCCCCTTGGACCCCGCTATCGGGGGCGCTGCCCCCGAACCCCCGTCGTTTAGGGGCTTCGCCCCTAAATAATCAAGATAAGTTCAAACAAGCGTGCACTCCACACTCTCCCGAACTTGTTCGATAATTATCAAGATTACATTGGTTAAACACAAAGCTAATCCCATTACACTTGAATCATATTGGTGACATAAATCACCAACAATCCTCCCCCATTTAAGTGTAATCTTGATTAACTTAAAGTAAATTCATAACAAACAAACTGATGCATAAATGAAATGTCGTGACGATTGAATTTCACATTAGTATAAATTCTATTCATATAATCGAATATCAAGGGTGTTACTAAGAATTGAACCCTTTTTATTATAGTGAATATAATGAAGAAAATATACACAACAGTTTACAAATTCATGTTCTAACTTGACAAAAGTTTTTACTAGCCTATGTCCCATCCTTCAATAAGCATATCAAAGTCAAGTCCCAAACTTCTTGAAGCAGCTAAACTTCATG